>JAKSZT010054472.1:4150202-4259505 GCA_026826555.1 Tolypeutes matacus | reverse complement strand
TCACCCCACTCAGTGGGGTTCCTGAGAGCTCCGGAGACACCCTGGTCCTATATAAGGGGGGATAGCCCCAGAGACTGATGCCTTATCAGTGGGTTCTATTTTGGAATCTGTGTTCCTGAGAGTGACAGAATTAGACTCAAATAAGTCCTCCCTGCACATGGTTCACCAGTCCCTTCTATTCAAACCTATATGTGATGCTGCAGTTTCTTAGGTATACTTCCAGAGACTGGAGCCTCCCACCTACCTATGTGCCAGGTGTGCATGAAATCTAGGTGGAGCTGCAACTCCTACCCTACAGCTCAATGGACTCATCCAAGTCACCTGGTGAGGAGACAACGATGGGAAATGGTCATCCCAGGGAATGGAGAGGGCCTGCATCTGCAGGCAGGATCATCCCACCCACCATATCCATGGGATATAAGCCCTCTCTCACTTGGAGTTGGAGTGGACATCACCATCCCAGTCGCCTCTGGATTGGGGGAAGAACTATGGACTAGAGTGGACTTGATGGTATTCTCTTGCCACATATGGTGATTCTTGCAATGCAAGAAATTATAACAATGAGGTGGAGCCAGTGGCCACTTGACAGTTTTTGGGTAGGGAGGGGATGAGCAGTTGAAATACAGGGGCTTCTTTGGGAGTTGGAGGTTGTCCTGAGTACTGTTGTGGCAATGGATGTAGGCCATTTTTAATCAGCACACACCACTCAGAACTGAGTGGGAGAGAGTGTGGTCTACAGTGTGAACTGTGGTCTATGGTTGGTGGCAAGGCTCCAGGATGTGTAAGTTCATTGAGGTTGGTGGGCCACACTGTTGGAGATGTTTGTGTGGGATATGGTGGGAGGTGTGGGAGGTGGGCAACATGGGAATCCCAGTGGGTTCTGTGTAATATTTTAGGTAATCTAAGCACCTCTTAAAATATATGTATATATATATATATATAAATAATATTTTTGTAAGCAAATACACATAAATGCATATATATTTATATATCATTTTGCAAATGTTTGTATGTATTTTGAGAATTTTGATTTTTACCCATAAAAAAAAAAAAAGTATATAGTAAAATTTGTGAACTTACAAAACAAACATGCATAACATCATACAGGGCTCCCATATATTACCCCAGCACAAATACCTTGCGTTGTTGTGAAACATTTGTAACAAGTTATGGAAGAGCATCATCAAAGTGTTACTACTAACTATAGTCCATATCTTACATTTGAATATTTTTCCCAAACCCACCATATTATATTTTTGGTTATAAACCATATAATTTATTGAACATGTACAATCAATGGCATTTGGTATAATCATGAATTTGTACATTCATCACTTTAATCAATAGTGGAGCATTTTCATTACTAAAAAAAAAAAAAAGAAAACAAGAAACAAACCACTATCATACCCATATGTTAGCGCTACTAATTACAAATCCTATGATGTGCTTTAACCATTTCTATTCATTTCCAAACATTTCCAAACAACTTTTTACCAATTCTGCACAGATTAAATCTCAGCTTTCCTTTCTCTAACCACATTCTTTTCTCTGGTGACTTATATTCTAGATATTAACTCTATGAGTTTGTGCATTCTATTTAGTTAATAACAGCAAAATCATATAATGTTTGTCCTTTTGTGTCTGGCTTGCTTCATTCAACATAATGTCAAGTTCATCCATGTTGTCATATGCTTTACAACTTCATTTCTTCTTACAGCTGAATAATATTCCATCATTTTATATACCACAGTTTGCTTATCCATTTGTCACTTGATGTACAGCTAGGTTGTTTCCATCTTTTGGCAATTGTGAATAATGTCACTATTAACATCAGTGTGCAGATGTCTGTTCATGGCACTGTTCTCAGTTCTTCTGGTCATCAGGTAGCAATATTGCCAGGTCACATGGTAGATCTATATCTAACTTCCTTAGGAACTGCCAAACAGAATTCCATAGTGACTATACCATTCTACATTCCCACCAACAGTGGATAAGCATTCTTCTCTCTCTACATCCTGGGAAAGGTCATTTTAGATTTCATCATCTCTTGCCTTGTCAGCAGCAATAAGAGCTACCAAATCTTCCATTTTTAACTGGGCACATGGCCACCTATAGAAAAGACATTTACTCCATCCCTTGCAGTTATGTGTGGCCTGTGGTTCCAGCACAGGGAGCCTGGAGCATGCTTTGATGACTGGCTGAAGCTACCCCCCTTGCACTAGAAAGATGAGGATCACATCCTAGAGAGAGTGAAAGATGAGCTGGAAGTAAGTTGGTGATTTTGTGGAGAGCCCACCAGGCTTGCCCTGGGCCACTTCCTTTGGCTCTCTCTCTTTTGGTTAAGGCACTATCATTTTGGATCTCTTTTAGTTGCAGCCTAAGGTAATCCTGATAAGGAGAATAAATAGAAAGCTACTTATAATTAATTGAGGGCCTTCAGTTAAATAGTTGAAGACAATAGAAATAATCAAACTCAATAGTTTTCCTAAATAACTTAAATCAGCAGATAGATGACATCTGTGAAGAAGACCACATTTACATTAGTGATAGAAAATGTAACAAAAATGGGAACGAACCGTACAAGTGAAATTCGAGGCCACAGAACTACTTTTGATTCTGCTGGATGAACTGAGAATGTATTACAGGCTGCCTTTCCCCCACCAAATCCACAAAGTAATTTAAAATATACATGAAAATGATTAAAGAAATACACACTCCCAAACAAGAACAACAACATGTGGTGAACCAGAAAATGTGCTGATTCCCTGAAAGTAAGGGAAAAACTATATCAGGTTGCAGAGGGAAACTACCCTGGAGGCAGAATTTCAAAAGAGCGTTATACCCCAGAGTATATCAGAAGGAAGACTCACCCAGCTCAAAAGGAAAGCTGCTGCCCTGGAAGAAAAAATGATTGATTAAATGAATGGAAGAACTTTGCCCAATGAACAAGACTTAATTGAGCAATATGAACAGGAATATTTTGATAATACTGGAAAATTAATGCCCTGGAAAAAAAGGAAGGATATTACACTCAAGAATTAGCAGTTATGAAAAAGAATTAGTTAGAGATTTTGGAAATTTAAAATACAGGTTATTGGGGGGGGGGTTCCCTAGTGGGCTGCTTAGCAGAATAGAGGTCACTAGAGAGCAAATCCATCAGTGGAGACAGGAAAGATGCCAAGGTCTACTGGAGACCATGGCCAAAGTCCCCCTCTCATGTCTGATCAACTGGATCTACCTCCCACCTCTGGTCTTGATTTCTATATCAGTTAGGGACTTGCCAGCATGCAACAGAAGCCAGCTCTGGCTGATTTAAACAGAAAAGGAATTTCGTGAAATTTCTAGAGCGCATAGCTCATAAGATTACCAGGGAGACTGGCCAGCCATGCTTGGGGAGGAGCAGGCCTGGGAGCAGGCAGCTGTAGTTAGCATCTCCATGTAACCGCGCAGGACTGGTTCTCAACCTTCTCTTATAAGAAAGTGTTCTTCCTCCCAGACAAAGCTAGTCCTGTTCTCTTCCCTCTCTTGCTTAGGATATGGGAAGAGTGAATCACTCCTTCTTTTGGCTGCTTCTCTTGGCTTCTTACCAGCAATAGAAACCTGTCCAAGTCCCTTCTTTGAAAAAAACCATCCTGCCTTCATCTCCTTCCCCCATAACATATAGGTTTTACTCTTCCCTTCCTGGCAAATCAGCTTGAAAACATCAACCATTGGTCTACCTGGAAACTCTACCTCTCAACCTGCTCTAGAGGTGACTTTAGGGAGATTGTTGGCTAGAAGGAGCCAGGACATTTAGAATGTGGTGGGAACCCCAGACCAACCTGCTTTGCTCTTTCTTGGAGATCTATGTGGAGGGAAATGAACCCCAGATACTGCCTCCCAGAATTCACATGTACAGACATTTACATACCTTGCTTATTTTACTTAATAGAATATCTCAGACATAGAAGTGGACTTGTTAGGGCAAAGAGTTTGAAATTTTTAATTGGATTTGTCTTCCCTAAGTTTGTACTAATTGATCTTCCATCAATGAATGAAAGTATATATATCAACCCCTGGGTATTATAAACTGTTTCGAAATTTGCAAATAGGTGAAAAATGTTATACCAATCCCCTTTCAAATTGACTTTTAAAAGACATTAGTGAGGGGGTGGATGTGGCTCAAATGGTTGGGCGTCCGTCTGCCATATGGAGGGACCTGGGTTTGATCCCCGGGACCTCCCGGTAAAATAAAAATATATATATATAGAAGGCGTATGGGCTGCCAGGCCCTGGGAGCCATGCAGCAAGATGATGCCGTAAAAGGAGACGCAGGGGAGAGACAAGACGAGATGCTCCGAAAGCTCTGAAAACCAGGAACCAAGGTGGCACAGGTGGCAGAACACCTCTCTCCTACATCGGAGGTCTCCTGGAGAAGACTGGAGGAGGAGGATGAGAAGAGATGGCAGGAAACAGACACAGAGAATTGCCCAGCAAATGGAAACAAAACAGCAAAATGGGGAAGGGGGGGTTTAAAATGGATAAAGTAGGGAAGCGGCTGTGGCTCAATCAGTAGGGCTCCCGTTTACCATATGGGAGGCCCCGGGTTCGGTTCCCGGGGCCTCCTGGTGAAGGCAAGCCCGCCCGCACGGCGTGGTTAGCTGACCCAGCGAGCACAAGCAGCAAGGGGGGGATAAATGAATAAATAAATAAAAATCTTTAAAAAAAAAATAAAATAAATAAATAAAATGGATAAAGTAAAATAAATAAATCTTTAAAAAAATAAAATAAAAAAATAAAAGACATTAGTGAGGGGGCAGATGTGGCTCAAATGGTTGGACGTCCGTCTCCCATATGGAGGGACCTGGGTTTGAGCCCCGGGACCTCCTGGTAAAAAAAAAAAAAAAAAAAAAAAAAAGACATTAGTGAGGTTGAACATGTTTTCATATGTTTAATGGTTATGTTTTTATGGAGCAAACTTTACAGTTGGGAAAAGTGAATGAATGATTTCAGTCTCTTCCATAAATAAGCTTTAATTTTAATTTACTGGGTAATTGTCTGTACTTTCCTAAAATAACAAACAAAGGGAAACAGATTTGGCTCAAGTGATTGGGCTCCCATCTACCATATAGGAGGTCCAGGGTTCAATTCCTGCAGCCTCCTGGTGAAAGGCAAGCTGGCCTATGCAGCGAGCTGGCCCACACGGAAAGCTGGCCCATGCAGAGTGCTGACCCACGTGGAGAGCTGGCACAGCAAGATGACACAACAAAAAGAGACACAGAGGAGAGACAATAAGAGACGCAGTAGACCAGGGAGCTGAGGTAGCGCGAGAGATTGAGCACCTCTCTCCCACTCTGGAAGGTCCCAGGATCAGTTCCTGGTGACACCTAAAGAGAAGACAAGCAGACACAGAAGAACACAGAGAAGACAGTGAGTGCAAAAACAATGGGGTGGTGGGGGAGAGAAATAAATAAAAATAGTAAATCTTAAAAAAAACAACAACAAAACCTTCCCAGGGTGACGAATAACAATCCTTAAAGAGAAATTTGGGATTGTAGCTGTATTTCCTATAGGAATGTATCCTATAGGAATAGAATGGCCAATTAGAACACAAAAAAGAAAAAGTGGAATTTGTGATATTCCTGTAAAGTGGTTCAAAGATGTGGAGGCAAAGATGGAAGCCTATAACCACTGGCAAAGAATCAGTAATGCTAATTTCCCCTTTGCAACTTTAAAAAATGTTGCACCATACAGAGACAATACAAACAATACAAAAACTAAATAAAAGAACTTGCCTTCTGGGGAGGAAATAAAGAGAGCAGATTATTGAGTGGCCACTATGTGGCATGTATTCAATATGTCACAAGAGCTCTGTATGATAGGTGAAGGTATCTGCATTTTACAGATCAGTTCACAGATTTAGATTGTGACTTGCTTGAGGTCATCAAGATAGTGTGGCAGAGCATGACTGTAAATCCAGGTCTGCTCTTTCCACAAGTATGCAGAATACCTTCTGTGTATATACACACACACACACACATTTTTGTGTTTTTTTTTTTTTTTGGGGTACAGGGGGCCAGGGATTCAAGCTGGGACCTCATATGTGGGAAGCTGGTGCTCAACCACTGAGCCACATCGGTTTCCCTGAGTTGGTTTTTTTGTTTGTTTTGCTTGTTGTTCGTTTTTATTTCTTTAGGAGGCACCGGGAACCAAACCCAGGACCTCCCATGTGGGAGGCAGGCGCTCAACTGCTTGAGCCACATCTACTCCCTATGTTTTTTTTTTTTTTTTTAAGATTTTATTTATTTATTCATCTATCCCCCCCCTTGCTGCTTGTGCTCGCTGGGTCAGCTAACCACACCATGCGGGCGGGCTTGCCTTCACCAGGAGGCCCCGGGAACCGAACCCAGGGCCTCCCATATGGTAAACGGGAGCCCTACTGATTGAGCCACAGCCGCTTCCCTATGTGTATTGTTTTTTAATATTTTTTATTCGAGAGATTGTTTTACAGAATAATGCAGAAAATACAGAGTTCCCTTATGTCCCCCTATTATTTTTTCTTTAATTTTAAAGAATCTTTAGATTATGTAAATATTACATAAAAAATATAAGGGATTCCCATATAAACCACCTCTTCCCCCTCCCACACTTTCCCCCATTAACAACATCTTTCATTACTGTGGTACATTTGATACAACTGATGAACACATATTGAATCACTGCTACTAACTATGGTCTATAGTTTACATTATGGTTAACACTTTGCACTGCACAATTTTATAGGTTTTGACAAAATGTATAACAGCTTATATCCATCACTGCAATATCATGCAGAACAATTCCAAAGTCCCCAAAATGTCCCATGTTACACCTATTCTTCCCTCTCCCACACCTCAGAACCTGTGGTGATCACTGTCTTTATATCAGTGTTACAAGTTCTTCCATTACTAGAATAATAGGTCTACTTTAGTCCATAGTTGCATTCCTCCCTTATGTTTGTTCATTCCTTATTCTTGAGGATTTTGGGATGGTGATGCCCGCCCTGCTTTTTTTTTTTTTTTTTTTTTTTTAAATATCAAGTTTGAGGAGACAGTGTTATTCAGAGTATTCCTTTATTAAACTTTTTTTTTTTTTTTTTACCGGGAGGTCCCGGGGATCGAACCCGGGTCCCTCCATATGGGAGACGGACGTCCAACCAGTTGAGCCACATCTGACCCCTCCACTCTGCTTCTGATTGAGAGGGGGCTTAGATCCCATAGGGTAGATGGATGAACTATCTTGCTTGAGGTTGTAGATACTGTTTTTGTGAATGGGCATTGTCCATCATCATCCTTTTGTTAATTGTCCTGGGTGAGTCCAATCAACTGGGGAGCAGGTGTTGGCTGCAATTCTGCTGAGATTCAGGGCTCAACCAGTATATGAACAGCCAGAAGATTTAAGTCTTTGAGACATATATTTAACAGGTATAGTGGTAATTATAGGCTCAAATAAAAGGGGCAGAAGAACCATGTGTAGGAAAATGATAAATGTTTAACTCTGATACATTGGGGGCAGGTTATCATATATTCCAAGGTAAGGCCCACTAATGGGGGCCGACTTTCTGGGGTTGCCCACCATGCCTATAGTGTCTTGATGTCTCTAGAGCCTTTCAGGAGCACCCCTGCTTGAGGCACTGTTTACTGTGGCAGTCAGTGAGATCCTCCTGAGATGTACATAAATGTGACTTCTGGAATAACCTCCCTACTCACTTTGAAATCTCTTAATTATTTCATAACAACTCATTTGTATTTAATATTTCTTCCTTTTGGTCTAGGTCTTTTTCCAAATGCACCACTAGTTGGCGCTTGGTAATAATCCCTCGGTGCCAGGGAGGCCCATCCCCGGAAGTCATGTCCCACATGGGGGGTGGGGTAGGCAGTGAGCCTATATGCTGAGTACGGCTTAGACACAGGCCACATTTGAGCAACAAGGAGTCTTTCAGGGAGGTAACTCTTAGGCAATATATATTATTAGGCTAAGTTTCAATTTCACAAGTTCATAAGTACAAGGATCAGTATCAAGACCCTGGCATATTGTTCGTCTTTCTCTGCTAGGCACTGCCCAAGTACTCTAGAGATTCTTGCCACTCTATTAAAGAAATGTAGCAGGACTCCTCAGGAAGAAAGTAGTTGTTTTTTTTTTTTTTTTTGAGGAGGTACTGGGCATTGAACTTGGGACCTTGTACGTACAAAGCAGGTGCTCAACCACTGAGCTACACCCACTCTGCAACCCCCTATCATTAAAAACTTACATTAGTGCAGGACATTTTGTTACAACTGATGAAAGAATATTATTATAATTGTACTATTAACTGTAGTCCATAGTTTATATTAGGTTCACTGTATTGCTTAGTTATATATATATATTTTTTTTTATAGTTATATTTTTAAAATATTATTATTCTAGTAACATAGTCAATGTAAAATTTTAGGTTGTTCTTATTTTAGAGGAGGTAGAACACCAAATGGGAAGATTTTGCTACCAGCAAGGCAATCACTATGGACAATAGAGGATGCATTAGCTGATGGAAGCAAAGAAGCCCCAGCTTCTGCAACTCTTGCTAATTCCCTCCTGGTACTAATCCTTTTCTGATCCTTTGGGAAGCCTTGCCTCACCATTTCTCAAGTGCAATAAATGCTAATAATTCCATATATCTAACAGGGGAACAACTTGTCCAAAACTTATCAGATCTTACCCATTGCCACCCCCAGCCCTCCCAACAAACCTCTCAGTAATTGCAACTTCACCCTTTCATTGCTTAGCTTACAACCTTGGCATCATCAATGATTCTTTTTTTCATAACACATCCAGTCTATAGACAGGATTGAGAATCCAATCATTTCTCATCAACTGCACTGCCATAGTACACTAGCCCAAGCCATCATCCCACCAAAGTTCTCCAATGCTCATCCTCCAGTCCCACCCCTCTGACCTTAGCAGCCACCATTTTTCCTGCTCACTCCTGCTGAGCTTTCCCCCCAGGTAATCAGAATGGTTAGTTCCCTCCCTCATTCAGGTCATGGCTCAGAGGCACTCTGATGATAAAAATTTCAGCCCTCTCCCCATCCATGCTTCATTTTTCTCTGTAGCACTGTTGCTAATTGATACATTATATGTTTTTCTTGATTACTGTCTTCCTAATAGAAGCAAAACTATGAGGACATGGATTTGTGTCAGTTTGGGTTGCTATTTCCTAGAACTGTATCAGGCCCAAAATAAATGCTCAATAAACATTTGTTGCATGACCAGCAGGGTAGCAAAGGAGTCCCGGTATACAGTCACACAGCAAGGCCCTGGCCTAGCTGCTGCTGCTTTGGTCCGGGTCGTCCCTCGCAATCCTAGAAATTAAAAATAGCCAAGCTCCCCGATATCAGGTCGACGGCTGCTGAGATCCCCCGGCCTACGACCTTCCAAGAACGAATGGGACCACCAGCGGATCTGCAAAGCTCTCTACCGAGGCTTTTTCCTTTTTAAAAAAGACTCGGAAGTGAGAGAAGCTGTCCCTCCTGGTACCTAAAGTCAGCTAGCGAGCGTCCCGCTCCGGCAGCCGCCGCCAGCAACAAGCAGCAAGCAGCCGGAACACTTCTGCGTCGCCGCAGTGCGCGACGGAAGGATTTTGGAGACGTCCATAGGGCGGCTTGGACAGAGCTTCCGGGCCAAGCTGCGTCCGGGCTGGGTGAGTGGAGGTATGGAGGTCTGAGCAGCGCTGAGCCGGAGAACAGCGGCTAGGTGGACTATGTGTCTGCGGGGCGGGGGCTGAATTGCCCGGGCCTCAGAGGGAGTGAGGGGCGGGGGAGTGTGAGGAGAGGGAGGCGGAGGGCAGCTTCCGTCTGGGGGGCCACAAAGAAGCACCTGGGGCCGCAGACTAGAGAAATGGCTCTCCCTTTCTAAGGCGTAGCACGAGTTTTGAGAAGTGCGTTCCTGGGTTAGGGTTTGTGACCCTTTTCCAGCTATCTGACTTTATCAGCCTCCCTTAACCTCGGGTTCCACACCTGAAAAAGTGACACCCTTGCCTGCTTGGTAGGTAGGGTAAGGTGTGAGGAAGAACTTCAACTGCTGTGTTTTGTGCAGACCTCGTTTGTTTGCAGATAGCATTCTAACTTACGCTGGGGGAAAGTGGCTTTTCTGAGGATAGATTCCCAGGTAACGATGTTTGGGAAGTGAGAAGATGGAATGTCGGGATGTCATAGCCCACTGGAGGGGTGACCTAAAGGGCCACCAAGTACGTTTTTCTTAAGGATGCATAATCACTTCTCTATTAACAGAATGCATTGTAAACATCCAAAGATATATCCCTATATATCTACAGTTATGGGGAATTTAATATCTCATGTACCATTTCCCATTGCAGGCAGCTCTAATAAGCCATTGTATATGAGCCAGAAGTCTTTCTGTTTGCAATTTCTCCTCGTTAGTTCTCACTTTGTTTCTGGACCTTCGGAGAATTAAAAGTAATAAACTAAAAGTAAAATACAATTTAAATATTGAAATGATGAAAGCATTCATCATTTCAAGCACAAGCCACGAATGGAGAAATTTGAAACATTGAGAGGAACACCATGCCAGCTTTTGATTTTTGATGTTCACAGTAAATAAAAATAAACGCTTACAATGAAGGATCAAAATGTTCCATTTAGTTACCATATGCTGTTTACCACACTCATCATCAAACTAACAAAGCACTGGCATAATGAGGATGTTGAAATAGCATAGATGTTAGGAATTTTTAAGTCACTTCTAGTTACTTGAGGATGCCAAAGTAGATCACCAGATTTCCTGAAACAAATGAATCTATTGAAGAGGGAGTGGTTTGTTAATTCAATGGGAGACATACAGAACTTAAACTAATAATGTCTGATTATAGCAGGTTCCACAGAAAACAGTGATGACATAAAAGCAATCAACTTGTCAATAAGTTTTATTTCCAAATGTCCATTTACAGGTTCTTTAATTTTCAAAATATATTTTTCTATAGAAACGATATAAATGGAGGTTAAGGTCTTATTTGTGGTCCTTATCACAAAAATTAATCTTGGTCCCTGCCAATGACAGAAGAATTGCTTTGTCCTTAATGCCTTGGCACTTAGGATTCCTTTGATCCCTCACTTATGGAAGAGGGAAACAGAGTGGAGTGAGGAGGGAGATTTCATTGGGGAGGGTGGATGTGTGGTTGTGATAGGGACTTCAGGCCAGGCCCTTCTACCAGTCACTCTATGGGAGGTGGAAACAAGGTTAGGAATAATTGCCTAGAATCTATTCAGATTTAGAGAGGGCAAAACAAGTGGTAATATTTGGTGTCATCTTTAGGAGATCTTTAGGAACTTGGGGATAAAGTCAATTAAAACTAAAGGGGGAAGCGGCTGTGGCTCAATCAGTAGGGCTCCCGTTTACCATATGGGAGGCCCTGGGTTCGGTTCCCAGGGCCTCCTGGTGAAGGCAAGCCCGCCTGCACGGCGTGGTTAGCTGACTCAGCGAGCACAAGCACCAAGGGGGGATAAATGAATAAATAAATAAAATCTTTAAAAAAAAAAAAAAAAAAAAAACTAAAGGATGGGGGAGCTGATATAGCTCAGTGGTTGAGTGCCGGCCTCCTACATACAAGGTTCTGGGTTCAATCCCCAGTCCCTGTACCTCAAAATAACAACAACAAAACAAAAAAACCAAAGGATAGGGTAGGAGCAAAGCCCAGAAGAGATGAGATACTGAAAAGTTCTTGTTGATCTATTTTTTTTTTTTTTTTTTTAAAGATTTTATTTATTTTATCCATTTTAAACTCCCCCTTCCCCATTTGCTGGGTAATTCTCCGTGTCTGTTTCCTGCCATCTCTTCTCATCCTCCTCCTCCAGTCTTCACCAGGATTCGATCCTGGAGACCTCCGATGTGGGAGAAAGGTATTCTGCTGCCTGCGCCACCTCAGCTCCTGGCTTCTGGAGCTTTCGGAGCATCTCGTCTTGTCTCTCCCCTGTTATGTCATCATTCTGCTGCATGGCTCCCGGGGCCCGACAGCTCAGCGGCACACATATATATATATATTTTTTTATATTACCGGGAGGTCCTGGGGATCGAACCCAGGTCCCTTCACATGGCAGACGGACGCCCAACCATTTGAGCCACATCCGCCCCCCAATCTATTTTTATATTTCTGTCTGTTGGCCCTTGTTATTTCCATAGATATGGAGCAAGCTGATGTTATTTCCACACACAACTCCCCTTCATGATGATGTAAATTGTGTCTGTGTTTTTCTTTTTAAGGTTAAATGCCTCTATTTTTGGTTTTAATCTCTCCATCATTCTAGACATTGCCCTGCAAGCACCCTTTAGTTGTTCTTTGTTCTTCTAAAGTAGACTTCAGAAGGAGTGTAGTAAGTATTTCAATAAAGTACAGTATCTGTAGTCTCTAAACTGAACCACTTAAATTGTTTTCCCTATTCATATATATATTTCTTTTTATGCTTGAGGGAACTGAGGAATTCAGTAGTTCAATAACTTGCCCAAAGTATACTGCTAGAAAGCGGTACAGCCAGGATTTGCACCTACGCAGCATGACTTCAGAGTCCAGGCCCTTGATCATTATATTATAGTTCTTATTTTTTTTTTTTTTTTTTTTTTAAGATTTTATTTATTTATTCATTTATCCCCCCCTTGCTGCCTGCGCTCGCCGGGTCAGCCAACCACGCCGTGCGGGCGGGCCTGCCCTCACCAGGAGGCCCCGGGAACCGAACCCGGGGCCTCCCATATGGTAAACGGGAGCCCTACTGATTGAGCCACAGCCGCTTCCCATATATTATAGTTCTTATAAGAGAGATTTGGGGTACTCTTTATACTTATTAGCGACCTATTATTATGGTCGATAGCCTCCCTCAATTTTATGCCTACTTATTAAAGAAATAGGTGTTCATATTGAAAATATGAAAATACAGAAAAGGTTAAAGAAGCAAAAAACTAACGACTCTTAATCCCATTATCTAGAGGAAACCATTTGTCCTGTTTATTGAATGTCTGGCTAAATATTTCCTTTTTTTTTTTTTTTTCCCATTTAATAGTTGAGATCATATTGTATGTTTAATTTTGTGTCCTTCCTTTTTGAAAAATTAAATCATAAGCATTTAGCCATTTATAAATAAATTTCATCAAAAACTTTTACAAAAAAATAAAAACATTTAAAAAAGAAAAAGACAAAAAAATTTTAAAAAATTAAAAAAGAAAGAAGAGGGGAGCAGATGTGGCTCAAGTAGTTGGGTGCCTACTTCCCACATGGGAGTTCCTGGGTTTGGTTCCTGGCACTTCCTAAAGAAGACGAGCAGACAATGGATGGACACAAGGAGCAGACAATGAGCAGAGAGCAAGCAGACAATGAGTGGAAACAATGAGCAGATGAGGGAGCCATCTTGGGGGTGGAGAGGGAGGAGGGAAAAAACTTGATTGTGAGGAAATTCATATATACAGAACAAAGGCAAAGAGATAATACAGTGAATCACCATGTATCTATTCACTCAGCTACAATGATCACTTGTGACATCTTATTTCATCTATACTCCTACCCACTTCCCATAATTCTCTAGTCCTGTCCTGTGACAGATCTATAATGCATTTTTATTTTTTCAAAACAGCAAAGCGGGACGGATGTGGCTCAAATGGTTGGGCGTCTCTCTCCCATACGGAGGGACCTGGGTTTGATCCCTGGGACCTCCTGGTAAAAAACAACAACAAACAAACAGTAAAGAGGTGCTTATTTCTATTGGTGTCTGTAAATAATCACATTCTTTCTTGGAGGTGGGAAAAAGAGAGTCTCTTGAGGATGTAAAATGTTTACATCCAATAATTATTGAATGATCCACAAGGAATAAGATAACTTGCATTCTGATTTAAAAATTTTTCTGTTTACTTCCCTCTTTTTAATTTTCAAATATAATTGGATGCATTTGATTTAGACACAATCTGATGGCTTTTACAGGATATTAAATAATATAATACATTTTAAGAAAAAAAATGGATGAAGAACCTGAAAGAACTAAGCGATGGGAAGGAGGCTATGAAAGAACATGGTAAGTAGGATATTTTTCTCTCTCATTTTAGACATTATCTTTTTTTTACAATTTTATCAAAGTATATTGTATATATTTTAAAATTCACCCATTTCCAATGTACAAGGTCATGATTTAGGGGGCGGATGTGGCTCAACTGGTTGGGCGTCCCTTTCCCAATGGAGGGACCTGGGTTCGATCCCCGGGACCTCCCGGTAAAATAAAAAAAAAAAAAAAAAAAAAGGTCATGATTTTTAGAAAATTTACTCAGTTGTGCAACCATCACCATAAATCAGTTTTATTATATTTCACCACTCCAATAAGATTCTTCAAGCCCATTTACAAATTAATTCCATTCTACTGTCAACCTCAAGCAACCACTAATATACTTTTTGACTCTCTAAATATGCCTATTCTAGACATTTCATGTAAATGGAATCATATATATAATATGGGCTGTCTTGTGTCTGGCTTTTTTCATGTAACATACTGTTTTCAAGGTTCGTCCATGTATCAGTAGTTTGTTCTTTTTTATTGCTGAGTAGTATTCCATTATATGGATATATCTTTTTTTTTTTTTTTTTTTTAATCTCTTTACCAGTTGATAATGGACATTAAGGTTGAGTCTAATTTGGGCTGTTATTGAGTAATGCTGCTATGAACATTCATGGACAAATCTTTGTGTGGACATTTGTTTTCATATCTCTTGGGTTATCTTTTTAGCTTATCTTTTCAAATGAGTAATTTTTACTTATAGGGAGATTCTTAAAGAAGATGAATCTGGATCACTTAAAGCTACCATAGAAGACATTCTCTTCAAGGCAAAGAGGAAAAGGTTTGTAATCTTAAATGTGTTACAAATGGTAAAAGATATTTCTTTAAGCCTTTCTGTTCACCTATACCCACATTGCATGCAGCACTTCATTTCACCTGTGTTTCAGGGAAACTGACTTGTAGCCTTCTGAATGATGGGAAAGAACCGGGAACCTAGCTGGCCTCAGCAGGGAAATGGGCCTTCAGGGAAACATCCAAAATGCCTATCATTATGTGACATTCATTAGCTAGTAATTATAAATACTTATTTTGTTAAAAAATACAGTTTAGTTGGAAAATATATTGAATTTTAGGATAGTATATGGTATTCTATTAAAAAAAATTTTTTTTTAAATTTATTTATTTCTTCCCACCCCCTGATTGCTTGCACTTGCTGTGTCTGTTTGTCGTCTTTGTTTCTTTAGGAGGCACCAGGAACTGAACCCGGGACCTCAGATGTAGGAGGGAGGCACCAAATTGCTTAAGCAACCTGCTTTGTTGTGTCTCTCATTTTGCTTTCCCTCTTGTGTCTCTTGTTGCACCATCTTGTTGGATCAGCTTGCTGTGACTGCCTGTCGCATCAGCTCGCTGTCTTGCTTGTCTTCTTTAGTAGGCACCAGGAACCTCTGCTCCCTGCTTTGTTGTGTTTCTCATTATGTTTTTCTTCTTGATTATTCTATTAAAATTTTGGCATAATTTTAACAGAGTGTTTGAACACCATGGACAAGTTCGTCTTGGAATGGTATGTTACTATTTTTTTCTTTACTGTTACAGAATTAGTTTGGGTTTGAGAAACATTTGGCTTGATAGAAAAAACAATAGTAAAATAACAAACCTTTTAAGAGGTTATATTAAAAATATTTGTGTAGATTGAAGTGAATATTAAAATGTTATTTCTAGTTCTTAGTCAAAAATATATATGAAATTTTTTCTTATTTTTTTGTAGATGCGGCATCTTTATGTTGTAGTAGATGGATCAAGAACAATGGAAGACCAAGATTTAAAGCCTAATAGACTGACATGTACTTTAAAGGTATAGTAAAATCAATTTATAATAAATGTGGGTAAGGGCAATACATTCTTTTTTTAAAAATTAATGCAATTTTATTATTTTTTGTGTTAAAAAATATAGATCAAGTAGAAGTCCTGCCAGATCATTTAGGGAAATAATAAGCCAAAATAGCTAATTATTGTGCCCTTAATTTCTATCCTCCTACCCCAAATCAGGATCTTGCTTTATTAATTATCTTTTCTTTATTGAGCCTTCATTCTCTTTTTTTTTTTTTTTAAGCAAATCAATTTTATTTTCATTCTCTTTTGACTTACTTGAATCTATCTCTTCAGTTTATAAACACATTCATAGTATTGCTTATTTAATAAAACTCTTCCTTAAGTCTGCTCATTCTGTCTTTGTGTTCATTAAATCTGTTCCTTTGTTTTTAGGTTATTTTTTTTCTGACATGTTCAAATGATTCCATCTTTGAAGGCTCAGCTCAAACGTATCACTTATCATTTCAAATTAAGGTTTTAACCATCTAATTAGTTTTCATTTTATATTTTTACTATTGAATGTTTGAAAAAATCCATAAGTTCAAAAATCATGGGAAGCAATGCTTGATAAATCATTTTCACAAAACATTAATTGGACATATTTTCTATTGTTATTTTGCTCTTATCTAGTATTTTTTTTTTTTCCTTTAAACAGTTATTGGAATACTTTGTAGAGGAATATTTTGATCAAAATCCTATTAGTCAGGTATGTATATAGGTGATGCAATGCAGAATTAGATTACTGATACTACTGCTAAATATAATTTTTTAAAATAGGACATATATTCTATGAATTATTAAATGATCCTGATTAAGACTCATTGAAAAGCAGAATAACTCTAAAACTTAAGCAATGTACAATGAATTCATAGCTAAATCTATTTGTCAAAAGCACCATAAGAAAAAGTTTCTCCTATGTTGCTGATTCCTTTTGTAATTACTAATTTATTTTAGTTATGTCAATTCTTATCAGAAGTAAGTTATTTATGTTAAATTAACAATAGATCATTTTTGTTTTTGTTTTGAGATTGGAATAATTGTAACTAAGAGTAAAAGAGCAGAAAAACTGACTGAACTCTCAGGTATGTTTTGCTTATATACATTTTTGTATAAAATTACCAGGTCTCAAGGATTCTGCTGTATTTATTTACACAACCTATGGCTGTCCGATAAGTAAAGTAAAGCCTTTTTCTAAGCTCTGTAGGTGAAACAGCTTAAGAAACCATTAAACAACTTAGGGTCCAGGATTAACTCTTTTATACTGAGTTCTGGATGGTGGTGAGTAGTAGTATTACAGTGAATGTAAATGTGTTTATTTAAGATCTATATATTCTTATGCCAAAAGTATTAAGATAAAATTCTTGTAGCCATTCAGAAAATTCACTTAATTCTAAAATTAAATATTTAAGGTTAAAACTTCTAATATAAAGAGTATGAAAAAATTTATTTTATTTTATTTTATTTTATTTTAGAGTATGAAAATTGAATTGTAGCTATTGGTAATGATTCAGTTTTTCTGCTTGCATTACAGCGTAACTGAATTTTAGTCTCTTAACAGATTGTAATGGCAATTTTTATCTGCCTTTGTATATGTGCTATTATGGATTTATGTCACTAATTCTATTTTATTTTTTGTGAAAAATATATCCATTAAATCTGGTTCTTGACCTTTTATCCTTTCTAAGACACACCTTTTATCCTTTCTAAGACACAAAAGCGAAATGACATACTTCAGTCATTAATAGTTACTCACTCTGGCAGTAAGGAGTGAGATATACATTAGCCTGTAGTGACCCAAAAACCTTGGTTGTGAAAAACCAAAGAAAATCTGAAATGAGCTAAATGCAAAAGGGAAATTACTGGCTAATGATTAAAGGTGGGGCTGAATTCAGGTACAATTTATTTCTAGTTGTCCTAGCTCTGCCTGACTTTATTCTCTTTTTTTTACCAGGAGGTCCTGGGGATCGAACCCAGGTCCCTGCATATGGGAGACAGACTCCCAACCATTTGAGCCATATGTGCCCCCGCTGCCCCCGACTTCATTCTTGATACGTTTTCTGTGAGGGGAGGAAAAGTCTATGAATAGCCCCAAGCTATATCTCCTTCCTAGTCTATAGCTTCAGCACAAGTCCCAGGGGAAGACTCTGGTTGCCCTGCCTATGACATGCCCATCCATGAGCAGTCGTAGTGGCCAGGGGAATGAAGTATTTCATTGCCTATGCCTATTCCCAGTGCAGGAGGGAGTCAAAGTCAGCTCTACCTGAACAACATGGACTAAAAAGTATTATTATGTTTTTTTTTTTTTTTACCGGGAGGTCCCGGGGATCGAACCCGGGTCCCTCCATATGGGAGAGGGACGCCCAACCAGTTGAGCCACATCCGACCCCCGAAAGTATTATTATGTAACAGGGGAAGGATGATTCCCCAAGGAAGGGAAGTAGGGCCAACTCTATACCCCGAAAATAATAGTGGTTTTCTATGGGTACCAGTGAAGTGAGTGGTATATAGGTGAAAAAGTCTTTGGAGATTCTGACTGGCTTTTTATAGGTACCCATTCTCCATCCAGTGGGAATCACTGCTTTAAACCACACTGACAGTAGTGTCCTGTGCTTTTTTCCTATACCCACAACACAACTGGAAATAAAAAACATTTTGTATGGTGTGGTGGAAAGAAATGGATGGAGAACCAGGAGATGTAGGTTTGAGTGCTAGTTCTGTCATTAGGTAGGCTTATGTCTTTGAGCAAATCATTCAACATTTGTTTTCTTGCTTATGAAATGAGGGAGTTGGACTTCTTAAGATACATACTCTAAAATTTTGTTTGCAAGAAATCGAAAATACTTACAATAAATATGGCAAATAGTTAATATTTTAAAACGTTTTCAAGTTAATAAGAATACTAGGAAGCACCACGTATGTGAATGAGCAAAGAAGACTAATAATTCACAAAGGAATAAAAGTGGAAGTAAATATTTTTTTAAAAAATTGAACCAAACCAAACAAGTGATGAAAGAAATATAAACCAATACAATATTTTTAACTTTTGGTTTTGAAATAATTTCAAACATGGAAGACAGTTGCAAAAATAATACAGACCATATACAGAAAACTCCAACACACCCCCATACCCACCTACCTACATATCTACCTCTTTTGTGAAGTTTTGAGAGAAGGTTGCACACATTATACTCCTTGAACACATAATGCTGCCATATACATTTCCGAAGAACAAGGATATTCACTTATGTAATCACCTTGAGTGCAGTTATCAAGTTTAAGAAATTTAACCTTGATATAAAGCTTGCAATCTATACTCCATTTTATCTATGTCCCAATGTCCTTTTTTTACAAATCAATTTTATTGATACATATTAATAAATCATATAGATTGTACACTTTGGATGGATTATATGTCCCAATGTCCTTTTTTTTTTTAAGGTACCAGGGTTGGGGATTGAATCCCAGACCTTGTATGTGGGAAGCCAGCGCTCCACCACTGAGCTACACCAGCTCCCCTGAGTTGGTTTTTTTCACTTGTTTGCTTGTTTGTTTTGTTTTTTTCCTTAGGAGGTACCAGGGATCAAACCCAGGACCTGGTATGTGGGAAGCAGGCGCTCAACCACCTGAACTACATCCACTCCCCACAATGTCCTTCTGAGCCTTTTCTGTTCCATTCTTAAATCTAGTCCAGGATCATACATTGCATTTCATTCTCATTATCTGTTTTGTTTCTCTTTCCTTTTTTTAATTGTGGAAACATATGTACAACATAAATCTTCCCATCTCAATCCCTTCGAAGCATACCTAAGTGAAAGAAACCAGACACAAAGTACTATGTATTCACAATGTTCCAGTACCTACACCACCATCCATTACTAGAACTTTCCCTGTACCCCAACCAGAAACCCTACACTCATTTTATATAAACTCTCCATTGCCCCTGCTCCCCACCCCTGGTAACTTGTACTTTATTTTCTGTCTGTATAGTTTGCATAGCCTCTGATATTTTCTTGTTACCATAGGGCTTAAATTTAACATCCTAAATCTGTAACAATCTTGTTTGCTTTGATACCAACTTAACTTTAATAGCATACATAATCTCTGTTCCTTTTTTTTTTTTTTTTTAAAGATTTTATTTATTTATTCATTTATCCCCCCCTTGCTGCTTGTGCTCGCTGGGTCAGCCAACCACGCCGTGCGGGCGGGCTTGCCTTCACCAGGAGGCCCCGGGAACCGAACCCAGGGCCTCCCATATGGTAAACGGGAGCCCTACTGATTGAGCCACAGCCGCTTCCCATAATCTCTGTTCCTATACCCTTTTTTGTACCCCCCACCTTTAAGTAGTTCTTGTCATAAATTACATTTTTATACATTATAAGTCCAAAGCCATTGATTTATTATATTTTATGCATTTGCCTTATAGAGCCTGTAGGAGGTAAAAAATGTAATTACAAATAAAAAATGCAACAGTACTGGTATTTATATTTACCATTGTTATTATCTTTATCAGAGGTCTTTATGTGCTCATGCATCTTCAGTCAATTGTCTAGTGTCCTTTCCTTTTAACCAGCAGAACTCCCTTTAGCATTTCTTGTGGGGCTAGTCTAGTGGAGATGAAATCCCTCAGCTTTTGTTTATCTGGGAATGTCTTAATCTTTCCCTCATTTTTTTTTAACAAATCAATTTTATTGATACATATTGATAAAGCATACAGTTCATCCAAAGTGTGCAATCAGTGGTACTTGGTATAATCACATAGTTGTGCATTCATCACCTCAATTATTATTAGGGCATTTTCATTATTTCAATAATAATAATAAAAGCAAACGAATAAGAAAATTCTTCACCCCTTGATCACTCTATGCTTCCTCTGCTGTACATAGCTGCTATTTCTGGCTATTGCACAATTATTTATTTATTAAGCAGTATTAAGATATATTCACGGGAAGCGGCTGTGGCTCAATCAGTAGGGCTCCCGTTTGCCGTGTGGGAGGCCCTGGGTTCGGTTCCCGGGGCCTCCTGGTGAGGGCAGGCCCGCCCGCACGGCGTGGTTGGCTGACCCAGCGAGCGCAAGCAGCAAGGGGGGGATAAATGAATAAATAAATAAAATCTTAAAAAAAAAAAAAAAAAAAAAGATATATTCATACACCGTACAATCTATCCAATGTGTATAATCAATGACTTTTAGTATAATCACAATGTTGTGCATTTATCACGACAAAAAAATCATAGAACAATTTTATTACTCCAAAAAGAAAAACTTCACACCTCCTAGCAGTCCTCCCCAGTCCTACATAACTGCTAATTTAATTTTATCTTTAAAAATCGATTTTATATGTGTCTGATTTATTTCACATAGGATAATGTTTTTTTTTTTGTTTGATATCGACATCTTGTAGTATTAACATACATTTGGGTAATCTAAGCACCTTTTAAAATATATATATATATATAAATAACATTTTTGTAAGCAAATGCACATATATGCATATATATTTATATATCATTTTACAAATATTGGTATGTGTTGTGAAAAATTTGATTTTTACCCACAATAAAAAATAAAAATAAAAAATAAAAAAAAAGACTAAATGAAAAACAAAACAAAACATACATTTGTTCAGTTTCAAAGAAAAAGTCTTATATATGCAATTTTACCCATAATCATATTTCACATGAGGTTTTACTATGCTATACAGTTCCATGTTTCATTTTTTAGCTTTCCTTTTAGTAATATACATGACCTTAGGCTTTGCCTTTAAACCACTGTTATACTCACATATTAGCACTGCTAGTTATAAACATTATGTTGGGCTTTCACTTTTTCTATTCATTTCCAAAGTTTAACACACATCCTTTCTACTAATTCTATATAAGTTAACCCTCAGCTTTCCTTTCTCTAACCTCATTCTATTTTGTGATGACCCATGTTCAAGTTAGTAAGTCCATGAGATTATACAATATATTTAGTTCATTGTAGCACAGTCATACATACAGTATTTGTCCTATTGTGTCTTCACTCAACATAATGTCCTTCGGGTTCATCCATGTTGTCATATGCTTCAAGACTTCATTTCTTCTTATAGTTGCATAATATTCTATTGTATGAATACACCACAGTTTGTTTATCCATTCTTTGGTTGATGGACATCTGGGTTGTTTCCAGCTTTTGGCAATCGTGAATAATGCCGCTATGAACATTGGTGTGCAGATGTCTGTTCATGTCACTACTCTCCATTCTTCTGGGTATATACCCGGTAGTGGTATTGCCAGGTCACATGGCAAATCTATATTCAACCTTTTCTATTTGTGCTTACTGTCTGCTCTCTGTGTCTATTTGCTGTGTGTTCTTCTGTGTCTCCTTGTCTTCTCTTTAGGCAGCACCACCCATCCTGGGACCTTCCAGAGTGGGGGAGAGGTGCACCTTCATAATTTTTTTTAATTATTAAAATTATTTAAAATTTTTAAAGATACTTAGATTACATAAATGTTCTTACCTTCATATTTTTTTTTAAGATTTTTATTTATTTATTTATTTACCACCCCACACCCCACTGCTTGTGCTCACTGTATCCATATGCTGTGCGTTTTTCTGTGTCTGCTTGTCTCCCTTTGTTGCGTCATCTTGCTGCACCGCACGGGCCAGCTTGCTTCACCAGGAGGCCCCGGGAATTGAACCCGGGGCCTCCCATATGGTAAATGGGAGCCCAACCACATGAGCCACATCCGCTTCCCATTGTACCTTCATATTTGAAGAACAATTTTTCTGTATAAAGAATTCTCGGCTGGCAGTTTTTCTCTTTCAGTATCCTAATTGTATCATACCATTGTCTTCTCACCTCCACGGTTTCTGATGAGAAATGCACATTAAGTCTTACTGGGCGTCTCTTGTATGTGATGGTTTGCTTCTCCCTTGCTGCTCTCAGTGTTTTTCTTTATCTTTGACATTTGACATTCTGAGTAGTAAGTGTTTTGGCGTAGGTCTTTTCGGATTTATTCTGATTGGGGTATGCTGAGTTTCTTGGACATGTAAGTTCATTTCTTTTATGAGAGTTGGGAATTTTTCATCTATTATTCCCTCAAATACTCTTTCTGCCCCTTTTCCCTTCTCTTCTCCTTCTGGAACTCCTATGACATGTATGTTGTTGCGTTTCATGTTGTCATTCAACTTCCTGAGCCCCTGATCAATTTTTTCCATTCTTTTCTCTCTTCAATTTCAGCTGTTCTGTCTTTGGTATCACTTATTCTTTCTTCTATCATTTCAAATCTGCTGTTGTATGCCTCTGGCGTGTTTTTGAGCTCACCTATTGTGTCTTTCATTCCCATGAGCTCTGTTACTTTTCTATTCAGGATTTCAATTTCTTCTTTGTGCTTACTCAGTGTCTTCTTTATGTCATTTATCTCTTTATTTATTTATTTTTAAGATTTATTTGTTTCACTTTTATCCATTTTTAATCCCCCGTTCCCCACCCCGTTTCTGCTGTTTTTGTGTCCATTCGCCGGGCAGCTCTCCACGTCTGCCTCCTGTCCTCTCCTCCCATCCTTCTCTTGTCTTCACTGGGACCTGACCCCGGGAACCTCCGATGTGGGAGAGAGGTGCTCTGCCACCTGCGCCACCCCAGTTCCTGGTTCTTTGGTGAGTCTCGTCTTGGCTCTCCCCGTGTCACTCTGCTGCTATGTCATCATCCTGCTGTGTGGCTTGGTGGAGCCTGGCGCACCCACACACAGGGCCTGGCGGCCCACGCGCCCTCCATACCCTTCTTTATTTTACCAGGAGGTCCCGGGCATTGAACCCAGGTCCCTCCATATGGGAAACGGACACCCAACCATTTGAGCCACATCCGCTCCCCCCATTTATCTCTTTAAACATATTGTCTTTCAGGTCATTAATTTGATTTCGGAAATTCGTGTGCATCTCATTAATTAGGTGTCTCAAATCCTGCGTCTCTTCTGGGGCTTTGATATATTCCTTTTTTTTGGGCCATGTCTTCCATTTTCTTAGACTGGCTCATAATTTTTTGCTGATGTCTAGGATTCTGATTAGGATTGTGAATTTACTGATGCTCAATTTCTTTCTCTTTCATAGGGATTTAGTGGCGGGAGGCTGTGTGTTACTGCTGTTCTTTGATTCTTGGTTCAACCTGGGTCCTTATGATTGTCCCTTTTAGTTGCTTAAAATTGGGCTCTGGACCCAGTCATGGATTGCGGACCCCCTTCCTAGGGCCTTGGGGAGACAGGCTATAAAGGCTGAAAAAGCCTCTCTCACTTATTTACTTCTAATTTCCTCACATGCACTTCCTTGGTCTGCCAGCAGAAGGTGCTCTTTGGCAGCCCTCTCAGTTCCGTGCCTGGTGAGAGTGTGTTTGCTGCAACAGCGACCAAATCTATGTGATACAGGTTCCTGCCTGGAGGCTCAAAGCCTTGTAAATCAAACTTTCTCAGAGACAGTTCTCCAACCTTTGTTGGCAGCCCCTTCCCTTTTCCCAGGTAGGAAATAATTCCACTCCTCTCTCAGTCCTCAACAATCAGTCCAGGTTAGTAGAGAGGGAGATCGAGAGGGTCAGATCTCTTTAGTCTCAAGCTGGCTCCCAAGGCAAACAATGGCTTGGCCCCACCTGGCCTGGAAGGGCCAGTTGGACACAGCAGATGAAATTTGTGGGTCAAAAGCTGAGTCAGCCTTAGGTTCTGTCCCTCCCTCTCCCCATTCCTAGGGAGGTAGATTCCTGGGGTCCTTTTGTCTGTAGCTGCAGGCCCAGGGGCCTGAAAATTCAAAAGTGTCTTTAGTGTGGGAGAGGGTGCCAGCAGTAGCAGCTGCCACTTTTGACTCACAGTTTTACCTTGCGATTCTTTTCCTTTGTCCTTCTTTCTTCTGGTAGTGTCCAGTCTTCCCCTGGTGTCCTAACCCGTATAAGATTTTTTTCCAGGCCCTTTTTGCCTGTTTTCTAGCTATTTTTCTGGGAGAGAAGACAGTCCCGTGTCTTTCTAGTCCGCCATCTTCCCATAAGTCTCCTCTTTGGGGTTTTGAGAGAGATGTTTCTGCTAGTTCTTGCTGGTTGAGAAAGGGGTAGAGAATCTTGAAGATTCCCATTCTATCATCTTGATCCCAATTCAATAATATTTTATTTTTAAAAATATTTTAAATTAGCAAAATACGTTTCAAATTCCATATATTGCTAATGTATTGTTTTAGTTTGCTGAAGTCTGCCAATGCAAAATACTAGAAATGTTTGCCTTTTATAATGGGAGTGTATTAATATAGAGGCTTACAGTTCGAAGGTTGTGAAAATGTCCACATCAGGGTATCATCAGAAATGCTGTCTCACCAAAGGTTGGCTGCTGGTTATCCTGGACTCCTGCCACGCTCACTTTCCTCTGGGCTCTTTTCCTCCCTGAGCTTAGCTATGGGCAGTCAGACATATGGCTCATCTCTTCTTCTCTGGGTCTTGTTGCTTCAGCTTCAGCTGCTCCGTTGATTCCAGCCTCCAGCTTCTCTCTCAGCCTCTTGGGGTTTCTTTGTCTTTCTGTGGCTGTAGGCGATCCTGGAGTCCTCTCTCACATGGCAGGGTAAAATGGCTGCTCCCTTTTTCTGCGTGTATCTGCCTGTTTCTCCTGTTTATAAAGGACACCAGTTAGAGGGCTGAGACCCACCTGGGTCATGGCTCGCTGAAGTACTCCAATCAAAGTACCCACAACTGAATTCAATCCATTCAAAGGGTCCTACACCCACAGGAATGCATCAATTTAAGAACATAATTTTCTGGGGTCCACAGAACAATCAAACCAGCACATGTACCATGGAAAAACTGATAGTTATAGTGCTTGTAAATGAGTAAAATTTATTGAAAAGAGTCATAAAACTGGTTGTTACTTGGAATTATGCTTTGGAGATATTATAAAAGAAGGAAAAGGCTCATTTACAAAGATAGTCTTTGCAGCCTTATATGTAATAGTGACAAATTGGAAATAAATGTTCAACAATGTGGAAGTAATTTGATGAATTATACTATATAATAAAATCAATGTAATGAAAATTTTAACTATCATTAATTTATATGAAGACAAGAAAATGCTTACAGAATACCATGTTTCAGTGAATCTCAGATTCTGTCAGTTGTAATTTATATCTTTATTTTGTGAGCCATCAAGAAGAAAAAACATTAGTAAAGTTTGAAACAATGTCAAATAATATGTGAATGTCAAAAGTCCCTGGTGTTTTGGCATTTCTGTGAATTACTTTAGGTATCTGGCAATTTCTCCTGACTTCAATTTTTATTGCTCAGCATGAGAGAAGTAATCTTTTCAGGTATTATTTCAGTAATAAAAGATAACACAGCTACTTGTGGGAATCTACCCTCTTTAGGTCTTGTAAAGCTCTTATAATTTTCCCCCTAAGAAAATATGGAATTGATGACTATCTTCCATCAATGAATATTTGCTTCACTAATTTCAAAATTATACCTCACTGCTCTTTTCCATGCTTGTCTACATAAAAATAGAACTTTTTATATTAATAACCTTTATAAAAACATTTTCACTGGCAGCTTAACACAATATGAATAGCACCAACAATGTACATAGTGCAATCAATGCAACAAAATATGAATAGCTATTAGCACATTTATACAAGAGCAGGCAATGACAGCTATGTCATAAATGCTGCCTGGCTGCTAGTATGATAAATCCTGATTCTGAAGATATTAAAATGTGATAATATGTTAGTCTTTAAAATGATAAAATATGGAAATATTAAAAATGAAAAATTATGCACTCTAGCATTACTATGTAAAATATGTGTGCTAATAGATGCAAAGAAAACAATTTTTATTCTATTTTTCAGAATGTAATGAGGCTATCTAACAAACATTTTTGGGAAAAGTGCAACTTGCCAATAATATAAATTGATTCTAAATAGAATTGATTTATGCTTTTATATCATAGATCTATAAATTGTGGTAAAACCTAAATTTCTATAATGTATATGAATTTTGTTAAAAATAGATGATCCCATTTCTATTTTAGGAAACCCAAGGAAACACATAACATCTTTAAAGAAAGCTGTGGATATGACCTGTCATGGAGAACCATCTCTTTATAATTCCTTAAGCATGGCTATGCAAACTCTTAAGTTAGTATTTTACATTTATTATTTATAATTGATTTAGAAGTTTTTATTTCAGTTAAGCTGAAATGAAAATATGTTAATATGGATTTTCATAAACCCAGCTATAACAAAATCATTTGGTAAGAGAATTATGGAATGACATTTATGATTTTTAGTTTGGTATTGCTTGGTAATTTATATTTATTTGACATTTTAGTAGATGGGGCATGTCCTTAAATGTTTTGGAAAAATAAAATTATAGGTATTATCTGTAGTACAAAAGAAATTGATAATATTTTATTATAAATGGATTGCTAAGAAAAAAATGGATTGCTTTTAGAACTTAGTGTGGTATAAATGTTGTGTGTTGGTTGTACATTTATTGAGTTTTTTTAACTTGTTTTGTAATGCTTCTGTAAATTAATATCACACTTTTCCAGCAAGTTCAGCTGTGCAGAATATAGCTAAGAACCCCAAAGAAAGTATTTGGTATAGCTAAAATTCATATATTTTACCCCTGGGTAATCAGCTCTGACTCACACTTTATACCCTTAATATAATAAATATTTTTCTAGTTTTGATGTAAATGAGAAGGAAGTAATTCATATAATAGAGGTAGACCCAGTGACTACATTGTGGTAGCTGAGAACATGACAATGCAGAAATAAGCAGGAAAATTATAAATAGCTGATTAAATTGCTCCAGAAAGCATAGAAATCCCTATCTTAAGACCCTCATAACCCTCATAACCCATCATTTAATTAGAATGGTATGGGAAGATTAATGTTTATGATTATAATGACTCTGAATCATTGTGAGTTTAAATTATAGTCTTTAAGGAAGAAGTGCGTTACTATTGTTAAGCCACAATTACACACCTGAAAATCAATCCATATTGTAATCCCAATATACACTTTAGACTTGGTATGAAACAAACTCACTACACTGTAAACTCTATTATGTCAGAGTCCTTGTCAATCTTGTTTACCACTCTACCTGCAAACCTTGAAGGGGTACTCAGTACATATTTGTTGAATGAATAAATGCATCAGTGAATAAAATAAGTGTGTAGTTCATTTTAGAAAGTACTTCATTGGGGAGTAGATGTGGCTTAAGCCTTTGAGTGCCTGCTTTTCACATGGGAGGTCCTGGGGTTTGGTCATTAAAGTGTTTAAAATATACTCACGGTAAGGTAAGCATGGACCAATGTAGATTTATTGTTATTGTAAGTATTATCATGTGATAATGGAAGAAATTGTAACATTGATATAAAGATAGTTGTTACCAGAGGTTCAGAGAGGAGGAGAAGGGATGAATAGGTGGAACAGAGGGTATTTTTAAGGCATTGGAATTGTTCTGTATGATACTGCAGAGGTTCAGAGAGGAGGGGGAGGGAGGAATAGGTGGAACAAAGGACATTTTTAAGGCATTGGAATTGTTCTGTATGATACGGCAATGATGGATACATGACATCATATGTTTGTGAAAGCCTATAAAACTGTATAGCGCAAAGTGTAAACCATAAACTATAGACCTTGATTAGTAGCAATGTTTCAGTTTGGTTCATCGCTTGTAACAAATGTACCTCATTAATGTAAGATGTTAATAATAGGGGAAAATGAGTGTATGTGTGGGAGGATATTATATGGGAATCCCCTATACATTTACTATTTTTTTAGAGATACCAGGGATTCAACCCGGGATCTCGTACATGGGAAGCAGGTGCTCAACCACTGAGCTACATCTATTCCCAGTCCACTATACTTTTTAAAAAAATTTGTTTATTTCTCCCTCTCCCTTGTTGTTTGCGCATGCTGTCTGCTCTTTGTGTCTGCTCGTTGTGTGCTTGTCTTATTTTTAGGAGGCACTGGGAACCGAACCTGGGACTTCCCATGTGGGAGGAGAGTTACCCAAATCGCTTGAACCACCTCTGCTCCCCACTTGTGTCTCTCATTGTGTTTCCTCATTGTATCTCTTCGTTGCATCATCTCATTGCGTCACCTTGTTCTGTCAGCTCACTGTGCCAGCCCATTGTCAGCTCACTGTCTTGTTTGTCTTCTTTTATAGGCACAGGGAACCAAACACAGAACCTCCCATGTGGTAGGCGGGTGTCCAACTGCTTGAGCCACATTTGCTTCCCCCCAATACTTTTTTTTTAAAGGTTTATTTATTTCTCGCCACCCCACCGTTGTTTGCACTTGCCATGTCTATTCATCTTCCTTGTTTCTTTAGGAGGCACTGGGAACTGAACCCAGGACCTCCAATGTGGGATGGAGGCACCTAATCACTAAAGCTACCTCCGTTCCCTGCTTTGTTGTGTCTCTTATTATGCCCTTCTCCTCATGTCTCTTGTTGCATCATCTTGCTGCATCAGCTCGCCGTGCCTGCCTGTTGTGCCAGCTCACTGTCATCTTTAGGAGGCACCAGGAACCGAAACCAGGATCTCCCATGTGGTAGGCAAGAGCCCAATCGTTTGAGCCACATCCATTTTCCTCCCCCATACCTTTTTTTAAAGTTTTATTTTATTTATAGTATAAATAAATATTTATTTATTTACCTTGCCACTTGTGCTCACTGTCTGCTTTCTGTGTCCATTCGCTGTGCTTTCTTCTGTGTTTGCTTGTCTTCTCTTCTCGTCTTCTCTTTAGGAGGCACTGGGAATCGATCCTGGAACCTTCTGAGGTGGGAGAGAGGCACTCAATTGCTTGAGCCACCTCAGCTCCCTGGTTTGTTGTATCTCTCATTGTCTTTTTCCTCTCTGTCTCTTTTTTGTTGCTACATCTTGTTGCACCCGCTCTCCATGTGGGCCAGCTGTCTGCATGGGCCCGCTTGCCTTTACCAGGAGGCCCCGGGAATCAAACCCAGGACCTCCCATATGGTAGACGGGAGCCCAGGCGCTTGAGCCACATCTGCTTCCCCCCCATACTTTCGATGTAACTTTTCTGTAATCTAAAACTTCTCTAAAAATCAACTTTATTATGAATTAAAAATAAAAATAAATGAAAAATAAAATATACTCACAATCCATTCCCTTTCAGTCTTGAAACAAATGAGTTGTTCTTTATTCTAAATGTGTAAGTCAAATGTACTGTTTCTGGGTAAATTCTACATTAGTGTAATTTGTTATGCCTAATTGGAATATATTCTATCTTTCCTCAGACACATGCCAGGGCATACAAGTAGAGAAGTCCTAATCATCTTTAGCAGCCTTACAACTTGTGATCCATCAAATATCTATGATCTAATCAAGGTAGAACCATAAATATATTTCTAATCAAAACCAAAGTTACAACTCTAAAGAGAATTCTGTAGTGAATCACTAATTTTTGAGCATTCTATTTGTCAAACACATTAATTCTTAAATGTTTTTTTCCCTCTCTCTTCTCTCCCACCAAATCTCCATTTATGTGGATTTTATCAAGACTGTAAAGGCAGCTAAAATTAGAGTGTCTGTTATTGGATTGTCTGCAGAGGTTCGGGTTTGTACTGTACTTGCTCGTGAAACTGGTGGTATATATCTAGAATTTTTAATATTCATAATATTTATATAAGAAATAATACTTTAGTAATTAAATTAGGATGTTTTGATCTATTTCTAAGCTACTAAAACTTAAACCACTTCATATCCTGTAGTCTAAAATATGGACATTCATCTTAAATATATCATTGATTCTATAATATTTCATCCCAAAATGCAAAAAATCTTTGAGTATTTGTATTAGTGTTGAGAAGAAGTACTAGTGACTCCTGGAAAGTTAGAAATTTCACTATTTATAATACTTGGTAACAAGCTCATAACTTTAATTAAATTATACTAGTTATATCCAGAGAAGTCAATTTGAGATATTCTTTAATTAATGTTCTTAAAATGATAATTTAGCTTAAATCTTTATTTTGAAATGTGTATTTTTAGATGATATAAGTTTTACAGAATTACATAGAAATTATAATTCATTCTTATACCTGCAAAGCTAATTACTTTTTTCTTTAACTTTTTGTTTTTTTTTAGGCACATACCATGTTATTTTAGATGAAAGCCATTACAAAGAATTGCTCACACATCATGTTAGTCCTCCTCCGGCCAGCTCAAGTTCAGAATGCTCACTTATTCGTATGGGTCAGAGCTTATTTTGTTTTATATTAAAGTAGACATTTACTGTATATTTTGGCTCACATTAGGCTTTCTATTTTCATTTGCACAAGTTACCAATTTAACATTTTTTTAAAAGATTATTTATTTATCCCCCGCCTTGCTGCTTGTGCTTGCTGTGTCCATTTGCTTTGCGATTTTCTGTGTCTGCTTGTCTCCATTTGTTGTGTCATCTTGCTGCGGCAGCTCACTGTGCCGCGTGGGCCGTCAGCCTACCGCGCCACGCGGGCCGGGCCAGCTTGCCTTCACCAGGAGGCCCAGGAATCGAACCCGGGGCTTCCCATATGGTAAACGGGAGCCCAACCAATTGAGCCATAACCGCGTCCCCATTTTAACATTTATATATGTCTCTTTTTTGCACCTAAATGTTTACTAATTAGAAAAAAATTATGCTTGTTGAAACAAAGAGAATATAGAGAAGTAAAAAGAAGAAAATGAAAAGCAGATCTCACAACTGCCCCTGTGAACAAAGCTTCAAATAGGGGTGCTCCCAAAGGCTCTAGAACCATCTGGACACTATAGGCAAGGCACCCAGTCCCTTGAAATCAGCACCCTGTCAGTGGGCCTTACCTTGAAATATATGACAACCTGTTTCCTCAGTGTACATAGTTAGACTCTGTTACACATGATTTCCTATGCATGATTCTTCTACCCCTTTTATTTGAGCCTATACTTAGCACTATACCCATGAAATGTATGTCTCAGAGACTTAAATCTTTGGTCTGTTCACATTCCGGTTGAGCCCTGAATTTAGAAGAGTTGCGGCCAACACCTACTCTCCAGATCATCGGACTTGCCCAGGACAACTAACAAAATGAGGATGGACAACCCCCATCCCCAAAAACAGAGAGGATCTACAACTACAAGCAAAACAGTTCCTTCCATTGGCCCAATAAGATCTAAGCCCCCGCTAAATTTGAGGCAGACCAGGCATCACCATCCCAAAATCTTCAAGGTTGAGGAATGAACAAACATAAGAGGGGAATGCAACCATGGACAAAGGAAACTTATGAATATTGTAGTAATGGAAAAGCATGTAACATTAATATAGAGATAGTGGTTACCAGAGGTTCTAAGGGGAGGTGGAGGGAATAATAGGTGGAACATAGGGCATTTTTAGAGCATTGGAAATAAGTGTAAACCACAGTGTAAACTATAGACCTTGGTTAGTAGCAATTCTTCAATATTTATTCATCAATTGTTAAAAAATGTAGCACGTAATGCAAGCTTTTTTTTTTTTTTTAAGATTTTATTTATTTATTTATTTATCCCCCCTTGCTGCTTGTACTTGCTATGTCCATTTGCTGTGTGTTTTTCTGTGTCTGCTTGTCTCCCTTTGTTGGGTGGTCCTGCTGTGTCAGCTCACCGCGCCATGTGGGCTGGTTTGCCTTCACCAGGAGGCCCCAGGAACCAAACCTGGGACCTCCCACGTGGTAGGTGGGAGCTCAATTGCTTGAGCCACATCCGCTTCCCCAAGATGTGATTAATAGGGGAAGATGTGGGAGAGTGAGGGGTGGTACATGGGAATCCCTTCTACTTTCAATGTAACTTTTCTGTAATCTAAAACCTCTTTAATAATAAAGTATATTATATATATTTTTAAAAAGGTATAGAGTCATTGTGTTTATGCAAAAATGCTTGTTATATTAAGAAAATTTAAAAACAAGCTATAAAATCTGCTATATTATATATTCAAAGTTGTGTAATACAAACTGTACAAAGAAAAAAGTTTTCAGAAAGGTATTAAAAGTGATATTTGGGGAAGTGGATGTGGCTCAAGTGGTTGGGCATCCATCTACCATATGGAAGGACCCGGGTTTGATCCCCGAGACCTCCTGGTAAAAGGGGAAAATAAAAGGTGAGCAGGCGAGCGGGGCTTGGAACTGAAACCAGGAACTGAGTTGGCGCAAGTGACAGGGTGCCTCTTTCCCACACCGGAGGTCCCTAGGATCAAATCCTAGTGAAACCTGGAGTTGAAAAATGAGAAGAAAAGAGGCGGATGTGGCTCGAATGGTTGGGCGTCCGTCTCCCATATGGAGGGACCTGGGTTTGATGCCCGTGACCTCCTGGTAAAATAATAAAAAAAATATAGAAAGTGCGCGGATTGCCAGGCCCCGTGAGCGGGTGCACCAGGCCCTGCTGAGCCACGCAGCAAGATGATGACGTAACAGGAGAGCGACAGAAGGGAGAGCCAAGATGAGATGCACCAGGAAAACCAGGAACTAAGGTGGCGCGGGTGGCAGAACAATTCTCTCCCACATCAGAGGTTCCCAGGATCGAATCCCGGTGAAGAAAGAAGGAGAAGGATGAGAAGAGAGGGCAGGAAACAGAGAAAGAGAATTGCCCAGTGAATGGACACAAAAACAGAGAAAATGGGGGGGGGGAGGGCAGAGAGAGGGGGGATAAAAATGGATAAAAAATAAAATAAATAAATCTTAAAAAAAAAAAACGAGAAGAGAAGACAAGAAACAGACATAGAAGATCACCCAGCAAATGGATACAGACAGCAAGCGGGGGGAGACTCATAGAACTGTACACCAAAAAGGGAAAATAAAGTCAATTTTGTTAAAATAAAATAAAAGCAATATTGGGGGGGGGGGCGTGTTTAGAATGACAGGTTTTGGATCATTAAAAACTTTTTTATTTCCCCCAAATTTGATAATGAACATTTATTTCATTTGTTTAGAAAATAAGGCATAAATTTTTTATTTATTTATTTATTTTTTATTTTTTTAAGGCATAAATTTTTAAATATAAAAAAGGATCTCCTTGTTTAATATGCATTTTATAACTGACGGAATGCTTTTTTACCTTGTTATTGGTCATTTTTATTACTGGTCAACCTCTCTTTCCTCTGTTTCATCTGTTAAGTATTAGTATCTATCTCTCCATGTGTAACAAGGATTGAGTTAATGCACATGAAGCACTTGGAACTATCCTTGACATAAACACTCAGTACAGTTTAGATATTATGTTGGTTAATCTTTTCTGCTTTACTGATATATTTCATTTGCCCATCTTAAAGTTGTTTATTTAAACTTAAAATTTATTCTTCATATTTATTTTTTAGAGCCTGTTAGGAATATTAATCCTTTCTCAATCACATGATAATAATATTTTTCTAGTTGGTCATTTACCTTTTCTTTGTTTTGATATTGAGATAGATTTTCAAATTTCTGTGGTGAAAATTTTCTTTTATCATTTCTGCTTTAACTAAACATCTGTGCAGAATATAAAAATATATACAAAGAACAAGCTACAGGGTACGGATGTGGCTTAAATGGTTGGGTGTCTGTCTCCCATATGGAGGGACCCGGGTTCAATCCCCGGGACCTCCTGGTAAAAAAAAAAAAAAAAAAAAAAAAGAGAACAAGCTACATGAAAAGGTTTGGACATTCTAATATTTTAACCATGGAAGTATATTCATATAAAGTGAAAGTGGACTATGTAATGAAACTATTTAAAAATTACAAACTGTTTTTCTTTAAAAAAAAAAAAAATCTGTTCATTGTTATTAAGTTAGAAAATATAGATGTGAACTATCAGAATCAGAGACTATATATGGATAGATCTTTTTCCCATTTCCCCTTCCTGTTAATTTTTCTTATAGCTTGGAATTACAGTCAGTTCCATCATGTTATCATAAATATTACCAAAGAGGCAGGAAAGTATACTTTTATACAAGCTTTGTGGTAAGGACCTTTTTAGGTTCTTAACCCTAGAATTCTGCTATTGACTTGGGAAAAGAAAGTAATACATTTTCTTCTATGCAGGATTTCCTCAGCACACCATTGCTTCTCTATCTGATCAAGATGCAAAACCGTCTTTCAGCATGGCGTAAGTAAAGACCTTGAAATTGTCAGTGATTGATTTTTTACCTTCTTAATTCCTTCCTCTAAGTTATAAGTAAAAAGGATAGGTAAGAATGTAATGAGTATTGTAAAATATTCTATCTAGCTGTAAAAAAGGAATGAGGACTATCTCTATGTATTTCTATTGAGTGATCTTCAGGATATATTACTAAGTTAAAAAGCAAGGTAGAAAAAAACAAGCTTAACGTCTGGAGTGACTTCCTGATTCATTCCAAATCTCTTAGCCGTGAAAACTTAAGCTTACGCATGTCTCAGGTAGATCTGACTATCTGCCACTGTGAACGAAGTCTCAAGTAGAGGTGCTCATGAGGGCCTTAGAGCCATCTGGACACTGTAGACAGGGCATATAATCCCTTGAAATCAACACCCTGTCAGTGGGCCTTACCTTGAAATATATGACAGCCTATTTCCCCAGACAAATTTCTGTTGTTTAAGCCAGCTGGTCTGTCAACTTTATTAGAGCAGCCCTGGCAAACTAATGCAGAGTTCTCTGGAGATCTGCAGAGAGCTCCCTGTGAGCCATTAGCACAAGTATGTGAGGAAGCTACTGGAGGCCACTGGGAAGGAACAAGCAGGACCATCTCCAGAGCTCACACAGGGTAGGGAATAGTTCATGTTCCCACCAGTAAGTATGGAAGGACCCCTTATTAACACAGAGCATTTAATAAGAGTCTACAGAATGGAACCAAATTGACCCTAGACTAATGGCTGCTTTGGACTGGCCTAACAAAGCTTAAAACAAAATTTCAAGTAACTTAACTATATTCCTGAACAAAGCCTCCGAATATGTAAAGTATTACAAAAATATCCAGGACCCTTCCAAAACAAGTCTCAATAAATTTAAAAAAGATTGAAACTATAAAAAGCATCTTCTCTGATTATAATGGAATGAAGCTGGAAATCAATAACAGGCAGAGAACCGGAAAATCCAAAAATAACACTCTTAAACAATCAGTGGATCAAACAAGAAATTGCAAGGGGAAATCCGTAAATATCTTTAGATGAATGAAAATGAGAATACAACATATCAAAATTTATGGGATTCAGTGAAGGAAGTGCTGAGAGGGCAATTTATAGCACTAAATGCTTATATTAAAAAAGAAGTTTGTTTTAAAAAAAAAAGAGAGAGATAAAGTTTAGAGCAGAAATAAATGAAACAGAATTAAAAAAAAAATAGCATTAACAAAACCAAAAATTGGTTCTTTGAAAAGATCAGTAAAATCAACAGGGAAGTGGCTGTGGCTCAATCAGTAGGGCTCCCGTTTACCATATGGGAGGCCCCGGGTTCGGTTCCCGGGGCCTCCTGGTGAAGGCAAGCCCGCCCGCACGCCGTGGTTAGCTGACCCAGCGAGCACAAGCAGCAAGGGGGGGATAAATGAATAAATAAATAAAATCTTTAAAAAAAAAAAAAAAAAAAAAAAAATTCAACAAACCCTTAGACTGACAAAGAAAAAAAGAAGACACAAATAAATAAAATCAGAAATGAGACTAACCCACAGAAATAAAAAGGGCTATAAAAGGATACTATGAATAACTATATGCCAACAAATTGGGATAACCTAGAGGAAATAGACAAACTCCTTGAAACACACAAACCACAAACACTGACTCAAGAATAGAAGATCTGAAAAAACCAAATTACTAGTAAAGAGATTGAATAAGTAATCTAAAACTTCTGAACAAATTAAAGAACAGGACCAGATGGCTTCACTGCTGAATTTTACCAAACATTCCAAGAAGAATTAACACCTATCCTGCTCTAACTTTTCCAAAAAATTGAAGAGAAGATAATACTTCCTAATTCATTCTATGAGGCCAACATTTCCTTCATACCAAAGCCAGGTAAAGATAGCAAAAGGGAAAAATCTACAGACCATTATCCCTTATGAATATAGATGCAAAAATCCTCAAGAAAATATTAGCAAAACAAATTAACAGCACATCAGAAGAATTATAGATCATGATCAAGTGGCATTCATGCCAGGTATGCAAGGATGGTTCAATATAAGAAAATTAATATAATACACCACATTAACAAAATGAAGGGGAAAAACCCACATGATCATCTCAATTGTCACAGAAAAGGCATTTGATAAAATCTAGCATCCTTTCTTGATAAAAACACTTTGAAAGATAGGAATAGAAGGAGACGTCCTCAACATGATAAAGGGCATACATGAAAAACCCACAGCTAACATCATACTCAGTGGTGAAAGACTGAAAGTTTGCCCTCTAAGATACAGAACAAGACACAGATGCCCACTGTCACCATTGTTATTGAACATTATACTGGAAGTTCTAGCTAGAGTGGTCAGGCAAGAACAAGAAAAGGTATCTAAATTGGGAAGGAATAAATAAATCTTTCAGTATTTGCAGATGACATGATCCTATATTCAGAAAATCTCAAAAAATCCATGGCAAAGCTACTAGAGCTAATAATTGAATTTAGCAAAGTGTCAGCGATAAGATCAACATGCAAAATTCAGTAGAGGCTCTTTCTGCCTAGAGGAACCCGCACCAAATCTTGGTGTGTATTTCCATGTTTCCCATTTCTCAGCAAGGTCTGTGCTTCCCCCCACCCCATTTCCCAAATAAATCCTTTTTACTGGTCTAACTTAAAAAAAAAAAAAAAGTTAGTAGATTTTTCCATACGCTGATAATGAACAATCTGAAGAAGAAAAGCAAGAAGAAATTCCACTGTAGTTACAACTAAATGAATAAATCTAACCAAGAATGTAAAGGACTTATACACAGAAAACTACAAAACATTGACAAAAGAAATCAAAGAAGACCCAAATAAATGGAAGGAAATTCTACGTTCATGGATTGGAAGACTAACTATCATTAGGATGTCAATTCTACCGAAAATGATTTACAGATTCAATGTAATCCCAATCAAAATTCCAGTAGCTTATTTTGCAGTTATGGAAAAGCCGATTATCAAATTCATTTGGGAGGGTAATGGGTCCCAAATAGCCAAAAACATCTTGAAAAAGAAGAACGAAGCTGGAGGACTCACACTTCGTGATGTTAAAGTTTATTACAAAGCTACAGTGGTCAGAACAGCATGGTAATGACAAAAGAACAGATATAGGGAAGTAGATGTGGTTCAAGCGATTGAGCTCCCTAGTTTGGATCCTGGTGCCTCCTAAAGAAGACAGCAAGCTGGCGTGACGGGCAGGCATGGCAAGCTGATATGACACCATGACTCAACAAGAGACACAAGAAGAAGAAAAAAACACAATGAGAGACATAACGAAGCAGGGAACAGAGATGGCTGAAGTGATTAGGTGCCTCCCTCCCATATGGAAGGTACTGACTTTGGTTCCCAGTCCCACATAAAGAAACAAGGAAGATGAACAGACACAGCAAGTACAAACAATGAGGGGGTAGGGAGAAATAAATAAATAAAATAATTTTTAAAAATAAAACAAAACAGATATATGAACTAAAGGAATAGAATGAAAGTTCAGAAACAGGCCCTCACATCTATGGCCAGTTGCTTTTTTGACAAGCCTGCCAAGTCCACTCAATTGGGAAAGAGTAGTCTCTTTAACAGATGGTACTGGGAGAAATGGATATCAATATTTAAAAGAATGAAAGAGGACCCCTATCTCACCATGTACAGAAATTAACTAAGAATGGTCAATGACCTAAATATAAGAACAAGGACTATAAAACTCCTAGAAGAAAATGTAGGGACGCATCTTCAGGATTTTGTGTCAGTCGATGGTTTCTTAGATTTTACACCCAAAGCACAAGCAACAAAGAAAAATAGACAAATGAGATCTAATCCAAATTGAAAACCTGTGTATCAAAAGACTTTATCATAAAACTGAAAAGTCAAGCTACTCAATGGGAGAAAATACTTGGAAACCATGAATCTGATAGGGGTTTAAGATCCAGAGTATATAAAGAAATCTAGAATTCAACAATACAAAGACAACTCAATCTAAAAATGGGCAAAAGACTTGAATAGACATTTCTCCAAAGAGTATATACAAATGTCTAAGAAGCACACATAAAAGGATGCTCAATATCACTAGCTACTAGGGAAATGCAAATTGAAACCACAACGAGGGAAGCGGATGTGGCTTGGGCAGTTGAGTGCCTCTCTACCACATGGGAGGTCCCGGTTTGGTTCCCGGTACCTTCTAAAGAAGTTGAGTAAGACAGCGAGCTGACGTGACGGGCTGGCACAGCAGTATGACGCAATGAGGAGACACAAAGAAGAAACACCATGAGAGAAACAATAAGCAGGGAGTGGATGTGGCTCAAGTGATTGGGCACCTACCTCCCACATGGGAGGTCCCGGGTTCAGTTTCTGGTGCCTCCTTGAAAAAAAAAAAAAAAGACAAGCAGACACAGAGAGCACACAATGAATATACACAGAGAACAAACAACAAGTGCAAATAAAGAGGGGGGTGGAATAAATAAAAAAAAATAAATCTTTAAAAACAAAAAACAAACCGCAATGCTTTTATATTTAGGTCCTTGATCCATTTTGAGTTAATTTTTGTGTAAGGTGTAAATGGGACTACCTCAACATAAAAAACTTTTGTTCTTCAAAAGACTTTGTCAAGAAAGTAAAAAGGCAGCCTACTCAATAGGAGAAAATATCTGGAAACCACATACCTGATAAGGGTTTGATATCCATGTTATATAAAGACACCATACAATTCAGTGATTAAAAAACAACCCAATTTTAAAAATGGGCAAAAGACTTGAATAGGCCTTTCTCTAATGAGGAAATACAAATGGCCAAAAAGCATATGAAAAAATGTTCAACATCACTAGCTATTAGGAAAATGCAGATCAAAACTACAATCAGATACCATTTCACACCTTATAGGATGGCTACTATTAAAAACAAACAAACAGAAAACTGCAAGTGCTGGAGAAGATGTGGAGAAATAGGAACACTCCTTCACTGTTGTTGTGAATGTCAAATGATGCAGCCTCTTTGGAAGCCAGTTTGGCAGTACCTCAAGAAGCTGAATATAGAACTGCCATATGATCCAGCAATCCTGATACTAGGAATATATTCAGAAGAACTGAATGCAAAGATGTGAACTGACATTTGCACATCGATGTTCATAGAAGCATAATTTACAGTTTCTAAAATATGGAATCAGCCCAAGTATCCATAAGTTGATGAATAGATAAACAAATGTAGCATATACATACAATGTAATATTCAGCTGTAAGAAGAAATGAAATCCAGATGCATACAAGAACATGGATGAACCTAGAGGATATTATGTTGTGAAATAATCCAGACACAAAAGGATAATTATTGTATGGTCTCACTAATATGAACTAAATATATTGAGTAAACTCATGGAGGTATACTCTAGAGTATAGTTTAGTAGGAAATAGAATGTGGGTTGAGAATGGGAGGTGATGCTTAATGTATGTAGCATTTTTTTTTTTTTTTTAAGATTTATTTATTTACTTTATCCATTTTAAACTCCCCCTTCCCCATTTGCTGTTTTGTGTCCATTCGCTGGGCAATTCTCTGTATCTGTTTCCTGCCATCTCTTCTCATCCTCCTCCTCCTCCTCCAGTCTTCACCAGGATTCGATCCTGGAGACCTCCGATGTAGTAGAGAGGTGTTCTACCACCTGCGCCACCTCAGTTCCTGGCTTTTGGAGCATCTCGTCTTGTCTCTCTCCTGCGTCTCTCTCCTGTTACGTCATCATCTTGCTGCATGGCTCCCGGGGCCTGGCGGCTCTCCAGCACATGCGCCTTTTATATATATATATATTATTTTACCGGTAGGTCCCAGGGATCGAACCCAGGTCCATCCATATGGCAGACGGACGCCCAACCATTTGAGCCACATCCGTCCCCCCTGTATGTAGCATTTTTAATAGGCTAATTGTAAAAGTGTGGAGATGAAGAGAGTTGGTAGTAACACCCTAGTGAGTATAACTAACACTGCTGATTTATAAATGTGATTGTGGCTGGAAGGGGTAATCTGTGGATGTATATCTCAATTAAAAGGACACTAGAGAATAATCTAGGGAATGTATAATATAGTGATTTGGGTGGTGCGTGAAAATTGTGGTTAATAGTATAAATATAAGAATGTTCTACTTTGTAAATGTGTTAAGAATGTGGAGATACATGGGAACACTACAACTAATTAGTCACTGCAGAAAAAAAGATAGTGAATTCAAAGACAGGAATAGAAACTAATCAGAATAAGAATGCAGAGGGGAAAAAAGGACAAAAAAGAATAGCCTTGGTGTGCTATGGAATGTCAAGATTTTAAAATCAGCTTTCTTCAGCTCTATTCACATCTTTATACATTATTTTTTTTTTAAAAGATTTTATTTATTTATTCATTTATCCCCCCTTTGCTGCTTGTGCTCGCTGGGTCAGCTAACCACCCCCTTGCTGCTTGTGCTCGCTGGGTCAGCTAACCACGCTGTGCGGGCGGGCTTGCCTTCACCAGGAGGCCCCGGGAACCGAACCCGGGGCCTCCCATATGGTAAACAGGAGCCCTACTGATTGAGCCACAGCCGCTTCCCTATACATTACTTTTTGTTTGTTTGTTTGTTTTATACATTACTTTTTAATAGCATTTTTCCCCCTACAGGCATTTGGATAGCAATACTGAGCCAGGACTTACATTAGGAGGCTATTTCTGCCCACAGTGTCGGGCAAAGTACTGTGAACTTCCTGTTGAATGTAAAATCTGTGGTAAGAAACCAGCGATTTTTCGTTACCCAACAAATTAAACATCCCTATATTGCTTTTAAAATAAATGTAACTTGAGTTCTGCTTGAATTTCTGGATATGACCTATGAGTAGAGAAATAGATTACTTTTCTTCATTTGGTGCCCAGTACTCTACATCCAAGAATAGATATGCATTCTAGACTTCCCTGATTCTTTTTCTTTATGGAAAAAGTACTTTCTTTAAAGGCAGTGCAATAGATTTGGCAGGCATTTTCGCAGCTCCTACCTTTCATAAAATAAATATATATAAATAGAATAGAGAAAAAAGTAATAGAACTCATAATTTTGTTTCATTTATGTAATGAAACAGGCTGAGAGAGATCACACAGTTTCTTAGTGACAGAGCTAACACTTTATCCTGGAATCTCCTTTTATGGCTGCAGGTAAACTGAAGAAATGATTGCCTGAAATCTTAAAAGAAACTTGAAACTATTTAATCTAAGTTATATCATTTGGCTTTTTAGTTATTGCGTTTATGAGACTTCAGCTATTAAACATGTCTGTATGCTTTATGTGTTAGGTCTTACTTTGGTGTCTGCTCCCCATTTGGCACGGTCTTACCATCATTTATTTCCTTTGGATGCTTTTCAAGAACTTCCCCTAGAAGGACACAATGGAGAAAGGTATATGGATTTTGATTAATTTATATCTGTTTTAAGTGACCAAGCTGTATAGAAATATTTGAATCAATTGTTACCACATTTTAAAAAAATGGTCATCTTAACTTGGGCAAGATCACTTCTGATTTAGAAAATGAGTTGTAGAATGCTTTGGTTATGACTGAAATGATTCGTTATTAAACAGCTCTGATCTCCAAAAATCTGTTAATTTCCTTAATCAAGAATGGTGGTGTGCTGGTAAATCAACTCTCAAAAATAAAACAAGCGGAGCATGGGAAGCGGCTGTGGCTCAATCAGTAGGGCTCCCGTTTACCATATGGGAGGCCCCGGGTTCGGTTCCTGGGGCCTCCTGGTGAAGGCAAGCCCGCCCGCACGCCGTGGTTAGCTGACCCAGCGAGCACAAGCAGCAAGGGGGGGATAAATGAATAAATAAATAAAATCTTTAAAAAAAAAACAAGTGGAGCAGATGTAGCTCAGTGGTTGAGCACCTGCTTCACACATATGAGATCCCGGATTCAATTTCCAGTACCTCCAAAAAATAAAATAAAATAAAAATTAAAAAAATAAAACAAAAAAGCCCTAATTTGTTGTGTTTCTTGATTTCCTTGGTGTAAATACTTCCATCATGATCAAGTTCTACCTACCAACATTTTGACAATTGTTTCTCAAAATTCTTGACTATTTAACCATTGACTGTTTTGAACTGATACCATGCAGCTCCAGCATACTACTGAAAGTAAGAGGCTGGTATAACATAATTGCTGTAGATCCTGGGCATTAATAAATCTCTGAGTATTTTTATTAGTGTGCTTGCTGTGAAATCTCACTACCAAAGTCAGTCTAAGTTTGGAGCTCCAGGAGAGATATCCCCAAGAGATTGAAAATTAGAGAATTCTTGATATAGATGAACATATCAAGAAGAGATTTAGACAACTCAGGACGAGGCTGGGGCTGAATTAGTGATAATTACATAGAAAACTGAGCATATGACAATGCAATTATTAAGGAAAACAAAATGTTTTAAAGAGAGGAAAAGTTAAATTATATTATATAGCTCAGCAGAGAATGTTCATAATAAAAGTAAAAAGTCATAATAAACATTGAATATTGTTTTATCCAAAATTATGATTTAACTATATAGAAAGAATTGGGAATGAAATGAGTTATTGCATGTATGCACTATTGGTTTAGAGAGTCAAAAGAGAATTAAATTCTCATCTTCCATAGTGGAAGGTTCATAGATAATACCTACATTAAAAAAAAAATCACGAAGTAGCATGATAAGCTTAGTTAACTTACATCAAACAGTTGAAAGTTTTGAAGTATTTGCTTCTGAGGAACTAGAAATAAAGTAGAGGTGAGTGGGCTGCTATTTTTGGTAATAAGTTTTAAGAACTTTTAACTCTTTAAACCAGCCTTTCTTGAAAATTAAGCTCTTGGCATCCATTATATGCAATAAATGAACTTCTTTACTGTGCATCTAGAATGGTACCAGCTGTCTACCATCTTTGCAAGAACTGAAAAATGGTTGCTCAAATCATTTTCTGTAGGGCTGAATCTCTGTCACAGAGCCCCAGTTGAGAAAGAATGCTGAACCATGTTCATGCTTAACCTTGATGAAAATAAAAACTAAATTAAAAAAATAAAAAAAAGATTTTGGGTTGACTGCCATCTGACCTTGGGATATACTGTGGAATTTTTTTTTTTTACTAGTTTTTTAACTCTCTTTTTCTCCAAAAAGTCATTTGTGTAAAGAAAGATAACCAGTTATTAATTATAGGGCTCTAGTTATTAAGATTTTGCTGAACTATTTTTATGAGTCAATTCTAAACAAAATGATTCTTAAACTTTCTTTTTCAGATTTTGTTATGGATGTCAGGGGGAATTGAAAGACCAACATGTAAGTTCATTTGCTTTCTAAATATTAAGTAATGTGCAGGAAATATTGAGGAAATGGTTTTATAATGAGTTTTCAATAGGTTATTGAAGGCTAGACTCATGTTGTTCTTTAGAAGTACGCTTACAGCTATAGAGATGAGCTAGGAGCAACATAATTTAAATACTTCTTTCATTCTGCATTTTAATTTTTTTTTTTTTTTTTTAAGATTTTATTTATTTATTCATTTATCCCGCCCTTGCTGCTTGTGCTCGCTGGGTCAGCTAACCACGCCGTGCAGGCGAGCTTGCCTTCACCAGGAGGCCCTGGGAACCGAACCCGGGGCCTCCCATATGGTAAACGGGAGCCCTACTGATTGAGCCACAGCCGCTTCCCAGCATTTTAATTTTTATGTAAAGATACTTTAGTACTTTAAACTATATTCAGTTTGCAAGCTAAATTACATTTAGTTTGGAAGTACTAAGAGTTTTTTTCTCCATATTGTACTTCATATTTTATCATAACTCACTTTGAAGTTACCATTTAAGATAGCAACAGATAAAAGGTGGTTTCCCCGTTTTACCAATGAGAAAATATTTTAAAAAAATTTTTGAAGGGGGCCAATTTGAATATATAAACTTGTATAAAGTCAAAGAAATCAATCTATCTAAAATTTTAAAAATTAATTTAGTTGTATTCCTATTTAAAACTATATAAACTATGAAATATTAATTGCAGGACTTGTTTTTCCACTCTCACATTTCATAAAACAATTGTATTAACATTTTTTTATATGCTTCTTTGACATCAGTAGCTTCATTCTCACTGGAACTACTCTTGAATCACTTGACAGTTTTTAAGAACATATCATCTTCTGTGTTGTTTGAAATGTATATATGTGTCATTTGTTATGTTTTTTTTAAAGGTTTAATTAAAAGGAGACTACAACTTTTGAAATTGTAGAATCATTCCCTAAGAATAACTAAATCTGTGGTTCTCTTTTTAACTAAACCAGTAAGGTAAGCTCTCTAAACATTCAGAACCATACTGATTTCTAGCCCATGTGTCTTTCCCAGACAGTTACTTAAAGCAATTAAGAGTGCCTTATAATACCAGAAACTTTAAGGACTCAAAAATAAAGTCATTCCCTATTTTCCAAGGCATAATTTTTGGGGTATATTATACATGCAAAGTAATAAAATAGGTGGGTGAGGAAAAATCACTAGAGATATTAAAGAGCAAAGCAACTGGAATGTCTTATAGCTATGCTCTACTTAACTTTTGGAAATTTGTTTATTCACTTTTCTTCTTTTCACTGCAGGTCTATGTTTGCACTGTATGCAAAAATGTTTTCTGTGTGGATTGTGATGTATTTGTTCATGACTCTCTCCACTGTTGTCCTGGCTGTATTCATAAGATTCCAACTCCTTCAGGTATTTGATTCCAGCATGTAGTACACAATTGTATGTGTTAAAAAGAATTTTTTTTTTTTATTCTTTTGAAGAAGCTTCATTTAAAGCATGAAGGACAATTTGAAAGGAAATTCTGACTTAAGAGACATTTTGCTGAGAAAATGTAATATTTTAAAAAACTTTTTATTTGTTCCTGTCACAGAAATGCCTGGAACTCAATAGTACTTCATTAGTTAACTTTGTTTTCTATTATTTTGAGTCATAATGTTTTAAAAGTCATTGTGCATTATTATATTTAAATTACTTATAATGATTAAATTGATGTGATAATCTTATTGATTTATAATTATACACAAAATCTTTATGATTTATTTTAATTCATGTTTAGTGAAGAAGAAAATTAAGTGTAAATTTAGTGTTACTATAGTTACTATGAAATTAAAACATAGGAATGATATACTACCATACCTACCAGAGGGGTCAGTCTTTTTAGACCTAATTAAACACTCAGATATAATTAGAAAATTAATACATCTGAAATTATTTGGTGCTCTGATCAACAGGGTCTTTTTACATTTTAACATCAAATTCACAAAACTTGGCACCAGTTTATTCAAAAGGATATTAGATAGGAACAAATAGCCTGCCAACAGGGTAACATCAAGCATCTTCATTAGCACTGGGAAGTCCTTGTAGCAGTCCACTTGGCACAGTTTTGGTGCAAAAAGATGAGAACCTCCACAGGGGTCACGGAGCCAATATCTCTTGTAACAATTCCAATAGCTTAGTTTCCAGGGTCCCAGAAGAGACAGGTCAGTTTCCAGAGTCACCACACTGTGGGAACCCCAAAGCACGTGTCCCTATCAGTTTATTTATAGTACATCCCAATCCAGATACAATTTAACAATCAGGAGTTGTTTTTACTATAAACAAAGTTGTCTAGAAACACAGTTGACATCCTTACCTTTACCAGATTACCAGGGTAATAGCTAGAAAACCTGAAAGGAGGGTAAGATTCAAATGCAGCAAGAGAAGGGTTTTATTTATTCTTTCATTCTCATGATGCTAGACCTGTTGCTTTAAAATTTACTTTATAATAATTGATAAAATAATTTCTAATGGAGTACATCTAAAACGAACATACTGGTTGTATGGTATCTGAGACTGGTTTATAGTTTAGGCTAATAAAGCCAAAGTTGTGTGTCTATTTGTTAGTTTCATACCCAGGGACTATTTAGCCTAACCTTCTTCAACTTTCTCACTCTTGGTCATCAAAGAAACTTGGGTCAGAATGTATGATGATATCTATATTTTAGGTTTAATGCAGATATGCCTTTATAAGCAGAACTCTTCTCAGATAGTGATAGTGAATCAGGCTTTCCTAGCAAAGGTCTGTTATAAATCTATCAACTGTAGTCACTATCTATTGAGTTCACTATTAAATTCATTATTTTATAATAATGGTTCTTAGTGAAGAACATTATTAGTAAAGTCAATGTAATCCCACCAGGGACAATCTATTCAATAAGTCTTGGGTGGGCCCAGAAATATGCATTTTGAACAAGCCAAAAAAAAAAAAAAAAAAGTTATATTGTGACTAAAGTAACAGATCCCTCTCCTAGGAGTCATCTTATCCATACTTGGATGTAATAGTTCTTTATGTAGAAATACATTTCAGTAACGTAATCTGGTAACTGCTGTCTTTCTTCCTCTCCTCCAAGGGATCTTAACAAGGGGTCTGTGAGCTTGAATTTAAATTAAGAAAAATCTTATTCTTGTGGGGATGTGTTGGTGCAGGTGTGATATATTTATTAAATAATACCGTATAGTGTGGACTTAGTAAGAGGTCTGTGGTTTTCACCTGACTGGCAAAGGAATCTGTGGAACATAAAAGGTTAAGAGCCTCCACTCTACTCTGTCAGTAGAGATATCATTAGCTTGTTAGGAACAGCCTTAAACACCATCAGGGTATTTATTGTCTCCCGCTTTCCAGCTTAGAAGAAAGTCCCTGGGAGATCACCTCTTGAAAAGTTACTAGAACTGTATTAGAGACACACGCTCCTTCCTGAAATAAAAAGGGAAACCCAAGGCCCTTTTTTGACTGCTTTATGTCTTTCTACAGTTTTGGATTTCATTTGCATACTTGGTACGGTTAAATGAATATTTTAGTTATGTTTAAGAAGGAGTTTCCTTTCTCACTATTCTAGACAAAATCCTGGTTTGTTTAAGATGACAAAAATAGAAATGTTGATCTAAGACTATTAGTTCTGGCCTTTAATTTCTCTCTAAAAATACCACAATATACTACAATACTGAAGGAAAGTGTTTAATGTTAGAGATATTTCTGAATGGTATGTCATTCTGAATGCTGCTGTTGAATTAATTAGGAAACTTATTAATACTGAGTATTCATTTTGAAACATATATATTTTAAATACCTTAAAATCCTTACAATTTTATTTCATATTCTTTTTTATTTAGTCTTAATATCTTTATCTTTTTATTTCTTTTAATCAGAGAAGTTGTAGGCTTACAAATCAATCATGCAGAAAATAGAGTTCCCATATATTCTCCCTCACATGCAGAATTATCCTTTATTATTCACATTTTGCATTAGTATGGTACCTTTGTTACAATTGATAAAACAATATTATTATAATTATACTATACTATAGCCCATAGTTTATATTTTTCACTGTTTTTTTTTTCTTTTTTTTTTTTTAACCGGGGGGTCCCGGGGATCGAACCCAGGTCCCTCCATGTGGGAGATGGACACCCAACCATTTGAGCCACATCAGATTCCCTTCACTCTTGTTTTCTACAGTCCTATGTTTGCTTGTTTTTTTTTTTTTTTTAGGTACCCAGGGCCGGGAATTAAACCCATGACCTCTTATGTGGGTAGCTGGCACTCAACCACTGAGCCACATTGGCTTCCCTGAGTTGGTTTTATCAGTTTGTTTTTTTTTTTCTTGTTGTTTGTTTTTCTTTTTCTCCTTTTTTTTTTTTTTTTTTAATTTGTTTTTCTTTTTTCAGGAGGCACTGGGAACCGCATGTGGGTCCTCCCATGTGGTAGGTGGGTGCGCAACTGCTTGAGCCATATCCGTTCCCCTATGTGTTTTTTTCCTAAATTATTCTTATAATATATATGCAACCTAAGATTTCATCTTTTAACCATATTCAAATATATAATTCAGTATTATTACATTCATAATGTTATGCAACCATCACCATCATCCATTACCAAAACAGTTCTATCGCCCCAAACAGAAACTCTGTACCAATTAAGATTACCTGCCCAAACCCTATCCCCACCCCAGCCCCTGGTAACCTGTATTCTAGTTTCTGACTCTATGAATTGTACTTATTCTAATTATTTCATATCAGTGAGACTCTACAATGTTTGTCCTTTTGTTTTTGCCTTATTTCACTCAGCATGATATCTTCAAGATTCATACGTTGTCATATATATTAAAACATCATTCCTTTTTACAGCTGACTAATATTCTGTTTTATTTATGTATATACACACACACACGCAGACACACACACACACACACACCACATTTTGTTTATCCATTCATTTGTTGAAGGACACTTGGGTTGCTCCAATCTTTTAGCGATTGTGAATAATACCTCTATCAATATCATTGTGCAAATATCTGTTCAGGTTCCTGCTTTCAATTCTTTTGAATATATACCTAGAAGTGGGGTTTCTGGGTCATATGGCAATTCTGTACTTTCTAAGGATCTGCCAAACTGTTCTCCACATCTGCTGTACCATTTTACATTCCCACTAATGATAAGCGAATGTTCCTATTTCTCCACATTCTAACACTTATTTTCCATTAGAAAATATTTTTTTAAAACAATTTATTGAAGTATATCATTCATACATGAACATACATAAACTATAAGTGTTCAGTAAACATAGTGAACTTACAAAACAAACATGCGTAACATCATACAGGGTTCCCACACATCACCCCCCCCACCAAACACATGCATCGTTGTGAAACATTTGTTAACAAATCATGAAAGAGCATCGTCAAAAGTATTACTACAAACTATAGTCTGTATCTTCCTCCCCTATACATTTTTTTAAAGGATTTATTTATTTATTTTTATCCATTTTTACCCTCTCCCCCTCACCCCCGATTTTGCTGTTTCTGTGCCCATTCACTGGGCAACTCTCCGTGCCTGTTTCCTGCCCTCTCTTCTCATCCTTCTCCTCCTGTCTTCACTGGGATTCAATCCTTGGAATCTCCGATGTGGGAGAGAGGTGTCCTATCGCCTGTGCCACCTTAGTTCCTGGTTTTTCGGTGCATCTCATCTTGGCTCTCCCTTGTGTCACTCTCCTGTTACGTCATCATCTTGCTGTGTGTCTCACGGGGCCTGGCAGCGTACCCATGCACAGGGCCTGGCGGCCCATGCGCTTTCTATATTTTTCTTTTTTTTAATTTTTACTGGGAGGTCCTGGGAATCCATATGGGAGACAGACGTCCAACCACCCAAGCCTCATCTGTCCCCCTGCTATATCTCTTAAGGTTGACCAAAGATACCCAAAGTTACAGTCTTTTCCCATACAGGATGGTCATATAATAAATCAGGCTTTGTTTATCACCAGACCTAGGAAGAAAAACTAGGTCTGGGAACACATGCGTGGTTTCTAATATAGCGAATGTTTAGCCTACCCTGATTATTACAAAATCAGGTCAGTGAGAATATTCGCATTTTAAAACATTTTAAAAACAATTTATTGAAGTATATCATTCATACATGAACATACATAAAAAATAAGTGTATGGTAAAAGTTGTGAATTTACAAAACAAATATGCATAACATCATATAGGCTCCCATACATCACCCCACCACAACTACCTTGCATTGTTGTGAAACGAAAGTATTTCTTAGACAACTTAGATGAAATAGACAAATTTCTAGAAAGGCACAACCTACATTAACTCTACAAGAAATACAGGAACTCAACAAACCAATCACAAGCAAAGAGATTGAATCAGTCATTAAGAATCTTCCAACAGAGACAAGTCCAGAACCAGATAACTTCACAGTTGAATTCTGCCAAGCATTTCATGAAGAATTAATACCAATCCTGTTTAAACTCTTTCAAAAGATTGAAAAGGGAAAATTACCCAGCACATTTTATGAAGCCAACATCACCCTAATACCAAAGCCAGATATAGATATTACAAGAAAAAAAAAAATTATAGACCAATCTCTCTAATGAACATAGATGCAAAAATTCTCAACAAAATACTTGCAAATCGAATCCAACAGCATATAAAAATAATTTTGGGTTTTTTTAAAACAGTTCCCATACTAATGGCTGTGAAATGATATCTCATTATGGTTTAGATTTGCATTTCCCTAATGTCTAATGATGTTGAATATCTTTTCATGTGATTATTAGCCATTTGTATATCTTTTTTGGAAAAATGTGTATTCAAGACTTTTGCTCATTTATTAACTGGGTTCTTTATCTTTTTGTTATTAAGCTGTAGGATTTCTTTATATATTCTGGATATTAAATCCTTATTGGATATGTGGATCCCAAAATTTTTCTTCCATTCTCTAGGATGTGTTTTTATTTTCATGATGAAGTCCTTTTATGCACAGAAGTTTTAAAAATTTTGATAAAGTCCCTGTTCTAGTCTTCGAGGCTGCTGAAAGCAAAATACTAGAAATAGGTTGGCTTTTACAATGGCAATTTATTAGCTTACAGTACTGCATCCATGAAAATGTCCAAATCAAGGCCTCATCAGGACTACGCTTTCTTCCTGAAAACCAGCTGTCAGCGATCCTGGACTCCTCTGTCACATGCAAGGCACAAGGTAGCATCTGCTGATCTCTCCTTTCTCTTCCTGGTTTTCTTGCTTGTTTCCATGACTCTCTCTCTCTCTCTCTCTCTGTCTCTATATTACCAAAACATATATATATATCTGTATTCATCCTGTTTATAAAGGACTCCAGTAAGAGGAATAAGACTCACCCTGGGCCACACCTTCACAGAAATAACCTAATCAAAAGGCCCTACTTACAATAGGTTACACTCAGATGAATGTATTAGCTTTAAGAAAATGATTTTCTAGCATCCATACAGCTTCAAACCATCATAGTCTCATTTATCAATTTTTTCTTTTATTGCTTGTGCTTTGGATATAAAATCTAAGAAACCATTGACTAACATGAGGTCCTAAAGATGCTTCCCTATATTTTCCTCTAGGAGTTTTGTAGTTTCAGTTCTTACATTTAGGCCTTTGATCCATTCCGAGTTAATTTCTGTATATAGTGTGAGGTAGAGGTTCCCCCCCCCTTTTTTTTTTTAATGTATAGCTTTTATATATAAGTCCATTTTCCTAAAACACTCATTCTCCCAGTCTCATTACCTCTTGTTCCTCCCTCCTTTATTGGCTAAAGTGGAGGTATACTGGGATCCTATATTTAAAATAATTTACTACTTTATTTACATATTTATGATTCTTTGCTGCCTTTCATAGCCTGAATCTGTCTCACAACACAGCACCACACAAATCACCCAGCCTGGGATAGGAGGAGACAATTTAAAACCTCCCAGGAAGATTCTGTAGACACTTGGGCTCCCTGAGTCTATAGAGGGCTTGGTATTTCAAAGTTCAGTCTTGGGTCTCTTCATTTTGATGACTAATGTTAAATTGTACGACTTTTTACAAAAATATTTAGCTGTGCTTATTTACATAATTTCATCCACAGTGCACACAGTAGGCATGCCTTTGTTGAAGAGATGGACGAGAGAATAGGAAGACTGCAAGACTTATTTTTCCAACAGAGCATCTTAAGAGTTGAGAAAGATAAAATCATAATCCAATTTATAGAAGTTTCTGTGCATTCCATTTCAACTATAAACTACACATCTGTTTAAAAAAGGAAAAAAAAAAAAGGACACCACCATACAATGTAAACCACACAATGGAGAAAATTCTAGTATCATTTAGAAAATACCATTCTCCTAAATTATACACACTTTCGTTTTTACACAGGCAAGGCTCTCGAGGACTGCTGTCTCCCCACCCAAGTGCACAAACTTATCCAGGAAAAGCAAGGCAGAACATTTAGAATCTAAACATACCACATCTTGGACTCACATCTAACCTTTCGGATTAGTCTAAAAACTATGCCGGTCAGAAATATAAAGGAACAATGAGAAGGAGGTAACATTGTTAGCAAACAAAAAAAACTTTAAAGGACACTGTTTGAAACTGGGCCTAGCAGTGAAGCTCTTTAAACCGTTAAGAATCACTCATCATTACGCATCTTTTATTTTTATTTTATCATTACGCATCTTTAATAGAGAAACTGGGGATATGATTGGCAAAAATATTCTTGAAAGTTTCTGCATTTTAAACTTTACTTATACTAGAATCGACTAATCAAGTTCTCTTCACATTAATTATCAGGCCACATCCTGCTACCTCTCTCATTCAGTCTCTCAAAAATACTCCCAGTAATCGAAGAAAGATGGCGTGGAGATGGTGGTGACTTATACTGGCTTGTTCTGTTCTTATAAGGCACCTAACTCCCTCCGACTCCTCTTCAGGGAGGGCAGGAAGAAAACAGGCCTTGCGCAGCGGCGGGGAAGTCTGCGTAGGTCACGTTTTCTGACTTGCCTTTTGGCTCGCTGTCGGGTAAGGTGTCGCTGTCGGGTAAGGTGTCGCTGTCGGGTAAGGCCCTGGCTCCCGGCTCTGACCGCACTGGCGTGTTGGAAGGTCTCCAGAAGCCGCAGCACCGCCACCTCGCGGACGGTGGAGAGTGGCATGCCTTTTTCGACGGTCTGCCCCCGCATGCGCTTCAGCGCCACCAAAGCGCCCTCGTTCTTCAGGTCCCAGCCCTTGAGCACCTTCCTATAGGCGCCTTCCCCGATCTCCGCCACACACGCAAACCGCTGGTCGGCGCGGCTCAGGCCGTCCTCCGCGCCGCGGGAGAGCGCTCAGATCGCTCGCGGCTGCCGCTCTTCTCCTTCCGGGTTCCCTGGCGCGCCCGCGCCCGCGCCGGAGCTCTGGTTTTCGCGGCCGCAGGGGTTGGGTGGAGCGACCTCCCTGGGGGCGGGCGCAGCTCTGGTGCCACCGCTGCGAAACTTCGCCTGCCCAGTCGCTGCTGCTGCGGGCGGAGGAGCGAGCCGATCCCTCCTCTTCCCTCTCCGAAGTGCAGTCTTCTGCTCAGACAACTAGGCTATTACATAGTCTCTGCCTGAGTGCTTCGCAGTCCAAATTTATTTCACCTAGAGAGGAGATGGCAGGACAAGGAAAAGTGCAATAAGACATCCCAGGCGTCTTCCTCGGGGTTCCTGCAGACCCCCCCTCCTCTTCCTTCACGAAGTTCCCATCGCTAACCTCCGCGCTCTCCTACCCCTCCCAGGCCACTTAATCCTTCCTGGTTCCTCCGAGAAAAGCGAGGTTACTTTTCTAAAATTCCAGGCTAGGCTGGAGCAGTCTTCTGGCGGAGAGGTTGCAGCGGCCCCTCGAGGATGCATGCTCTCCTTCATTCTTTTGCGTATTGATATCCAGATTTCCCAGCACAATTTTTTGAAGTGCTATTCTTTCCTATTGAGTGGAATTTATTTCTGAACTCTCATTCTATTCCATTGGTCTGTATGTCCTTGTGCCAGTACCATGCTGTTTTGATTACTGTGGGTTTTTTAAATAAGTTTTAAGATCAGGAAGTGAGTTCTCCAATTTCATTCTTCTTTTTCAAGATGTTTTTGGCTATTCAGAGCCTCTTACACTTACATATGAATTTAATAATTGGCTTTGCCTTTTTCTGCAAAGAAGGCTGTTGGAATTTCTGTTGGGATTGCATTGAGTCTCTTAATTGCTTTGGGTAGAATTGACATCTTTTTTTTTTTTTTTTTTTTTTTTTATTAAAGATTTTATTTATTTATTCATTTATTCCCCCCTTGCTGCCCGTGCTCGCCGGGTCAGCTAACCACGCCGTGGGGGCGGGCCTGCCCCCACCAGGAGGCCCCGGGATCCGAACCTGGGGCCTCCCATATGGTAAACGGGAGCCCCACTGATTGAGCCACAGCCGCTTCCCTTGACATCTTAATAATATTTAGTCTACCAACCCATGAACATGGAATTTCCTCCATTTATTTAATTTTTCTTTCTTTTTATTTTATTTTTTTGTCCCTCATTTTATTCTGTTGATGCCTACTTTCATATTTATTTGAGTTTTTGTAATTTACCATTTGGAGTCCCTTCTTATTCCCTTCTGTCTATATATTTTTTTCAGATTTTGTCTTTGTGATTACCATGGGCCATAAATTTAACATTCTAAATCTATAACAATCACATTTGACTTGATACCAACTTAAATTAAATAGCATGCACAAACAGTTTCTCTATCCACCTGTTCCCCCTTTTTGTAATTTTTATAAATTATATCTTTATACTTTGGGAGGGATGGTGCCACACATTGGAAAGTGTCTCTGAGAAATGTTTACCACCCATGAAGATGTGGAGGTAGGAAGATTTCTCTGGAGGTTTTCAGGGGTGCAGTGTGTCTGGCTTTATGAGATGCAGCAGCTTTTTTAAAAATGAGAATTATGAACAGAAGAAAAAAGGGTTCCGTTAGAGATCTGCATAACACTAAAATTCACCGAGCTATCACACCACACCGCAAGAAAAACCCACCCTAACCAGTACGGACCTCACAGCTATATGCCTAGTCACAAGTAGCTGAACTTCCTCATCGCACAATACAGCTCCACAAAGAAAATTGTCCTGATGAGCAAATACAGTAGCACCAAGATTCATGAAGAAGATGTGCAGACTTGGGGGAAGATGGTGGAGTAGAAAGACATGGGACTCTCTTCTCATCCAGAAAAATAGCTAGAGGATAGACTGAAACAGCCTGGAAAAAAGATCTTCTAGGGTTTAGGACACCACCCAGAGGAGAAAGGGACAAAGGAGGGGAATCGCAATGGCATAACTGTGAGTTGAAACCAGCTGCTACTGCTGCTGGCACCCTCCTCCACACTAAAGACACTTTAGAATTCTCAGGGCTCTAGGCCTGTGGCTACAGACAAAGGGGGCTCCAGGGATCCACCACTCCAGGAAAGGTGAGGAAGAGGGACACAACCTAAGGCTGACTCAGCTTTTGACTCATAAATTTGGTCTGCTGTGTCCCAGGAGCCCTTCCAGGCCGGGTGGGGCCATGCCACTGTTTGCCTTAGGAGCCAGCAAGGGGCTAAAGATATACAACCCTCCCAATCTCCTTCTTTACTAACAGGGACTAATGGTTGAGAACTCAGAGGAGGTGGAAATATCTCCTGCCCCAGAAAAGGGGGGTGGCTACCAGAGAAGGCTGGAGAACTATCTCTGAGGAAATTTGAATTACAAGGTTCTTAGCCTCCAGGCAGGAAGCTCTATCACATTGATCCAGTCTGTGTCCCAACAAATACGTGGTAACCAGGCACTGAACTGAGAGCTGCCAAGAGTGCCATCTGCTGGCAGACCAAAGAAGTGAATGTGAGAAAATTAAAAATAAGTAAGAGAGGCTTTTTCTGGCCTTCATGTCTTCTCTCTCCAAGGCCCTAGAAAGCAGGTGTGCAACCAATTACTGGTCCAGAGCCCAATTATGAGGAACGAGCAGGAAAAATCCTAACAATCCAGGTCAAGCCGAAAATCAAAGAGCAGTGGTAACACACAGCCTCCCATCACTAAATTACTACAAAAGAGAAAGAAATTGAGCATCTGAGTAAGCTACCTCTTAATCAGATGCCTAGACATTAGCAAAAATTGATGAGCCATACTAAGAAAATAGAAGACATGGCCCAAGAAAGGGAATATGTCAAAGCCCGAGAAGAGACGTAGAATTTGAGAGAACTAATTAGCGAGATGAGCACAACTTTCCAAAATCAGATTAATGAGTTGAAAGACAATATTACTAAAGAGATAAATGATATCAAGAAGACATTGGATGAGTGCAAAGAAGAATTTGAAATCCTGAACAGAAAAGTAACAGAGCTCATGGGAATGAAAGACACAAAGGTGAGATAAAAAACACATTAGAGGGGGAAGCGGATGTGGCTCAAGTGATTGGGCTCCCATCTACCATATAGGAGGTCCAAGGTTTGATTCCTGGGGCCTCCTGGTGAAGGTAAGCTGACCCACATGGTGAGCTGGCCTGAATGGAGAGCTGGCCCACTCAGAGTGCTGGCCCGCATGAAGAGCTGGTGTAGCAAGATGATGCAATAAAAAGAGACACAGAGAAGAGACAATAAGAGATGCAGCAGACCGGAGAGCCAAGGTGGCACAAGAGATTGAGTGCCTCTCTCCCACTCCAGAAGGTCCTAGGATCGGTTCCTGGTGCCTCCTAAAGAGAAGACAAGCAGACACAGAAAACACAGTGAATGGGAAGCGGCTGTGCCTCAATCAGTGGGGCTCCCGTTTACCATGTGGGAGGCCCCGGGTTCGGTTCCCGGGGCCTCCTGGTGAGGGCAGGCCCGCCCGCACGGCGTGGTTGGCTGACCCAGCGAGCACAAGCAGCAAGGGGGGGATAAATGAATAAATAAATAAAAAATCTTTAAAAAAAAAAAAAAGAAGAAAAAAAGAAAACACAGTGAATGGACACAAAGAGCAGACAGCGAGTGCAAAAACAACGGGGGAGGGGGCAGAAATAAATAAATCTTAAGAAAAAAAAAAAACATTAGAGGCATACAATAGCAGACTTGAAATGATAGAAGAAAGAATAAGTGATACCAAAGACAGAACAGCTGAAATTGAAGAGAGAAAAGAAGAGAGAGAGAAAAGATTGGAAAAAATTGAGTGGAGGCTCCGAGAGTTGAATGACAACACAAAATGCAACAACATATGTGTCATGGGAGTTCGAGAAGGAGAAGGGAAGGGAAAAGGGGCAGAAAGAGTATTTGAGGAAATAATAGCTGAAATTTTCCCAACTCTCATGAAAGAAATGAATTTACATGCCCAAAAAGCACACCGTACCCCAATCAGAATAAATCCAAATAGACCAATTATGAGACACATTCTATCCAGAATGTCAAATGTCAAACATAAAGAGAAAAGTCTCAGGGCAGCAAGGGAGAAGCAAACCATCACATAAAAGGGACACTTAGTAAGACTTAGTGTGGATTTCTCTTCAGAAACCATGGAGGCAAGAAGACAGTGATAGGATACAATTAGGATACTGAAAGAGAAAAACTGCCAGCTGAGAATTCTTTATCCAGCAAATTTGTCCTTCAAATATGAAGGTGAGTATAAAATATTCACAAACAAACAGAAACTAAGAGAGACTGCTAAAAAGAACCCACCTTTGCAGGAAATATTAAAGGAAGCCTTACAACCTGAAATAAAAAGACAGGAGAGAGAGGCCTGGAGGAGAGTGTAGAAGAAAGAATAGTAGAAAGGATAACCAAAAAAGTAAAAAGACAGACAAAAATATGATACGACAAATGAAAAACAAAGAAAAAAATGGTGGAAGTAAATAATGCATTTACAGTAATATCATTGAATGTGAATGGATTAAACTCCTCAATCAAAAGATACAGGCTGACAGAATGGATAAAAAAACATGAGCCATCCATATGCTGCTTACAAGAAACTCATCATTGACCCAGGGATACAAACCGGCTGGAAGTGAAAGGTTGGAAAAAGATACTTGACTCAAACAGTAACCAAAAAAAAAAAAAAAAAAAAAAAAAAAGCAGAGATAGCTATAGTAATATCAGACAAAACAGACTTTGAATGCAAAAAAGTTATAAGAGATAACTTTTAAGATAAGAAGGCCATTATATATTAATAAAAGGGGCAATCCACCAGGAAAATATAACAGTCATAAATATCTATGCACCTAACCAGGGTGCCCCAAAATACATGAGACAAACTCTGGCAAAAATGAAGGGAGAAATAGACATGTCTATAAAAATCGTTGGGAACTTCAACACCCCACACACATCACTAGATTGAAGAACTAGACAGAAGATCAACAAGGAAACAGAGAACTTGAACAATATGATAAACAGTTTATATCTAACAGACATATACAGAACATTGCATGCAAATTCAGCAGATTATACATTCTTCTCAAGTGCCTGTGGATATTAATGAAGAAAGAGCTAACTAACTCAAAGGTTTCAAATCCCACAGTAAGCAGAAAGAAAGAAATAATAAAGATTAAAGCAGAAATAAATGAAATTAAGAACAAAAAAACAATAGAGAAAATCAACAAACTCAAAAGTTGGCTCTTTGAGAAGATAAAAAAAATTGACAAACCCTTAGCGAGACTAACAAAGAAAAAAAGAGAGAAGATGGAAATAAATACAGTCAGAAATGAAAGGGGGGATGTTACAACTGACCCCACAGAAATAAAAAGGATCATAAGGGAATATTATGAGAAACTGTATGCCAACAAACTAGACAGCCTAGATGAAGTGGACAAACTCCTAGAAATATACAACCTACACTGGCACTACAAGAAATACAAGAATTTAAAAACTCAATCACATTTAAAGAGATTGAATTCATCATGAAAAATTTCCCATCAAAGAAAGTCCAGGACCAGATGACTCCACATGTAAATTCTACCAAGCATTTTGAAAAGAATTAACACCAATCCCATTTAAACTCTTCCAAAAAATTCAAGAGGAGGTAAAATTACCCAACACATTATATAAAGCCAACATCACTCTAATACCAAAGCAAGATAAAGATACTGTAAGAAAAGAAAATTACACACCAATCTCTCTAATGAACATAGATGCAAAAATTCTCAACAAAATACTTGCAAAATGAATCCAACAGCATATCAAAAGACATACATCATGACTTTGATGGTTAGGCTAATGTGTCAATTCAGCCAGGTAATTGTGCCCAGTTGTTTGGTCAAACAAGCACTGGGATAGTTGTAATACAAGGACATTTACGGTCTTTAGTCATCAGTGAATTTACTGCATAGATGGCTGATTACACCTACAAACAACAAGGGAGATTGCCATCAGCAATGAGTGATGCTTTATTCAATCAGTTGAATGCCTTAGAAGGGGAAGTGATTTCAACATTCAGAGAGAATTTCCCAGCTCATCTTTGGACAGTCAGTGTCTCCTGGAAACTTATCAAGGACCTTCATTGGACTTTGATCGAGCCCCTGGTTTGCAGTCTGCCTGTGGGACCTGGTCTTGTGCATCCCCACAGTAATGTGACAGAATCTTATAAAACCTCATACTATTTACAGATATCTCCATTGATTCTATTCCCTAGAGAGCCCTGACTAATACAATGACCATGTGGGATTTATTCCTGGTTTGAAAACCTGGATCGACATAAGAAAATCAATCAACATAATACACCACATTAACAAATTGAAAGGAAAAAAACCACATGATCATCTCAATCAATGCAGAAAAGCATTTGACAAAACAGAGCATCCTTTTTTTTTTATAAAAGCACTTCAAAAGATAAGAATACAAGGAAAAATCTTCAATATGATAAAAGGCATAGATGAAAAACCCACAGCCAACATCATACCCAATGGGGAAAGGTTGAAAGCTTTCCCTCTAAGATCAGGAACAAGACAAGGATGCCCACTGTCACCATTGTTATTCAACATTGTACTAGAATTTATTGCTAGGGCAATTAGACAAGAAAAAAAAAAAAAATTAAAGGCATCCAAATAGGAAAAGAGGAAGTAAAACTCTCACCATTTGCAGATGACATGATCCTATACTTAGAAAATCCTGAAGTATCCATGACAAAGCTACTCAAGCTAATGAGTTTAGCAAAGTGGCAGGTTACAAGATCAACACACAAAAATCAATAATGTTTTTGTACACTAGTAATGAAAATCTGAGGAGGAAATCAGGGGATAAATTCCATTTTCAATAGCAACAAAAAGACTCAAATACCTAGGAGTTAATTTAACCAAACAAGTCCAGGACCTATATACAGAAAATTACAAAACAGTGCTAAAAGAAAATTTAAAAGACCTAAATAAATGGAAAGGCATTCCACTTTGTGTGTTCAGTTGTAAAGTAAGGAAATGTGGTCCTGGTTTTAGCATCACCTTAGCAGAGCTTTCCAAAGTTGATTGTTTCCCCCAAACTGTGCTTCCTGTGGTCCTGTAGTTATTAAAGTCAAGAGAGCAAGGAAAGCAAAATGCATCTGGCTCTTCTAGTTGTACAGACTAGCTGTCGCTGGTTTGACCTAAACTGACCTGGCAGTAAATTTCAAAAAGGACTTGGAATTTTCTTTCTTCCTGACCCTTCTCTTTAAAGTGTAAAATATTAATATTTAGATGGAAAGAAGAGTTATTGTAATCTAATGTATACAAGCTTAAAGAAAACACACACACACACACACATACACACAAAACACCCTGATGAAAACATTGGGGAAAAACTTGTACCTGATTTTGTTCACTTCATCCTCTCTGTCTGTGTTATGTTGATGGAGATAGTTATTTCATTCTCTCATTACTGTTTTGTTTTCTCCTTTGCACCTGAAGTCCCTTTAATTTCTTTAATATCCATTGTTTCAAGCTCTGCCATTTCTGAGGTACCTGTTAGTTATAGTATTTATGTGTTTTAGGAGTATGCATTGACTGCTTAGTATGTTTTACTTGCAATAAACTGATCTCCAAATATTTCCTTTTGAAAACAACCCCCCTCCTTAAATTTTACATTTTTTACTGTTTTACTAAATATAAAGTGCTCTCTGACAATTTTGGTGTTCATGTGTTGGGGGAGGGGGGCAAGAAATAAAATGAATCAGTCATTATATCAGAAAGTTTGTTTAAAACTCATAGATTAGGGAGCAGATGTTGTTCAAGTGCTTGAATGCCTGCTTCCCATGTACAAGGTCCCGGGTTTGATCCCCACTACCTCCTAAAACAAGCAAATAAACAAACTAAAAAACCAACTCTCATTGGGGAGCAGATGTAGCTCAGTGATGAGCGCCTGCTTCCCATGTATGAGATCTTGGGTTCAATCCCCAGTACCTCCTACCAAAAGTTAAAATAAAATAAAAAAACTGAGATCAAATGTGCCTTAGTGAATTTTTTTTTTTCATTTGGATTTCAAACAGTGATACGATTGACATTTTAATATATGTCATTGGAGAGCTGCTTATTTGTAAATAGCCTATTGCTCATTTGGAAAAATAAGCCAGGAAAGCGGCTGTGGCTCAATCAGTGGGGCTCCCGTTTACCATATGGGAGGCCCCGGGTTCAGTTCCCGGGGCCTCCTGGTGAAGGCAAGCCCGCCCGCACGGCATGGTTAGCTGACCCAGCGAGCACAAGCAGCAAGGGGGGGATAAATGAATAAATAATAATAATAAAAAAAGCCAGTGCACAATACTGTTCTGTTGTATTTTCAAAACCATTTTGCCTCATTATTCCTGTTTGAGCTGAAGAATTGTATTCTAATTGGAGAGTAAACAACTTAAGCCCTGAGGAAGAAAAAAAAAGAATAGTTGCCCAAGGCAAAAATGTAGTGCAGGCAATGCTTTTGGCCCACAAGGACTGCATTGTTGGATGTCTGTGGTTTCATCTCCACACCTGAAAGAGCAGAAAGGACAATACTCCCTTAGCCACTCAGGACAACTGCAGGTGCTTTCAGCCCAAACAGATTGGATTGTTTGGGCACTCCTGAGGCTCCATCCTCACCCCTGGCAGGGGAGGAGGGAGGCCGGTGCTATGTTGTTCTGCCTAGGCAACTGCAGTCAGTTTTGACAGAATGACTTAATTTGCCACCCACACCTGTGGCTCCATCCCTGCCCCAGGCAGGGGAGGAAGGGGCATGGAACTTTATTTGTCTTTCCAGGCAACTACAGACAGTCTTGGCCTGCATGGTTTGAATTACTGTACTTGGCTGTATCTCTTTCCCTACCCTTGGCAGAGGAGAAAGGTGGGAGAAGCTTCGTTGGTTCATGGGCAATGCAGGCAGCTTTAGCCTCAATGGCTTACAGTATCAATTGCATACTTGGCTCTTAGTATGCAAGCAGCAGGGGAGAAAGGGTAAGAAACAGACAAAAAAAGAACTGAAAAAAAATACAGATGGGCTAAACAGGAGCTACTATGAAGTTCCAGATAACGTTGATCCGAGTTTCAAAGAGGGGCTTGAGCACAATGCCAATCAAATAGAAAGCCCTAGACTAAAGAGAACAACTGCACCCAGAATAAATACATCTAATAAACCAAATGTCAAGACACCAACAAAAAATTACAAACCATAGCAAGAAACAGGATGATATGGCCCAAAGGAACATACTAAGATGATATAAATGGAGGTGAGACAACTAATCATAGATGTTCAAATAAATCTCCTTAATAAATTCAATGAAATAGCTAAAGAGATTATGGATATTAAAAAGACACTGGAGGGGGTTGGATGTGGCTCAACTGGTTGGGCGTCCGTCTCCCATATGGAGGGACCTGGGTTCGATCCCCGGGACCTCCCGGTAAAAAAAAAAAAAAAAAAAAAAAAAGACACTGGATACACACTTATTGTTTATATATGTTCATGTATGAATGATATACTCCAGTAAAAAATAAAGACACTGGGTGAGCACAAAGAAGAATTTGAAGGCATACATAGAAAAATGCAGATCTCATGGGAATGAAAGGCACAATGAATGAAATAAAAAATACACTGGAAGCATATAACAACAGATTTGAGGTGGCAGAAGAAAGGACCAGTGAACTTGAAGACATGACCTCTGAAAGTGAACATACATAAAAAAACCAAACAGAAAAAACAGATAAAGGAAAGAATGGAAAAAATTGAACAGAGTCTCAGGGAACTAAATGATGTCAAGAAGCATGCAAACATATATGTCATGGGTGTTCCAGAAGGAGAAGAAAAGAGAAAAGGGACAGAAGGAATATTTGAAGAAATAATGGTAGAAAATTTCCCAACCCTGTTGAAGGACATATATATCCATGTCCAAGAAGCACAACGTTCATACTCCCATCCAAATAAATCTGAATAGACCTACTCTGAGACACATACTAATCAAAATGGTAAATGCCAAAAACAAAGAGAATTCTGAGATCAGCAAGAGAATCGCAAAGCAGCACATACAAGGTATGCTCAATGAGATTAAGTGTGGATTTCTCATCAGACACCATGGATGCAAGAAGGAAGTGGTAATGATATAGTTAATATACTGCAAGAGAAAAAACTGCCAGCAAGAAGGAAGTGGTATGATATAGTTAATATACTGCAAGAGAAAAAACTGCCAGCCAAGAATCTTATAACTGGCAAGACTGTCTTTCAAAAATGAGGACAAGTTTAAAATATTCAAAGATAAACTGAAACTGAGAGAGTTTGTAACCAAGAGACTGGCTTTGCAGGAAATACTAAAAGAGTGCTACAGTCTGGAAAGAAAAGACAGAAGAGAGAGGCTTGGGAGATAGTCTAGAAATGAAGATATATCAGGAAAAGTAACTACAAGTGTAAAAACAGTGGTGAAAATAAGATACTACAGATAAAACCCAAAGGTGAAAATGGGTGAAATAAGAACTGCCTTTACAGTAATAACATTGAATGTTAATGGACTAACTGCAATCAAAAGACACAGGTTGGCTGACTGGAGAAGAAAATACGAACCATCTATATGCTGTCTACTAGAGACTCACCTTAGGCCCAAGGATATAAATAGATTGAAAGTGAAAGGCTGGAAAAAGATATTTCATGCATGCAGTAACAAAACAACAATAACAACAAAAACCAAAACTGGAGTAACTATACTTATACTGGATGAAATAGACTTTAAAAGCAAAACTGTTATTAGAGACAAGGAAGAACATTATATATTAGTAAAAGGGGCAATTCACCAGGAAGAAAAACCAATCATAAATGTCTATGCACCTAACCAGGATGCCCCAGAATACATGAGGCAAACACTGCCAAAACTGAAAGGAGAAATAAATGTCTCTACAATAGTTGGAGACTTCAGTACGCCACTCTCAGCATTGGATAGAACATCTGGGCAGAGGATCAATAAAAAAAACAGAGAGCTTGAATAACGTGATAAATAGACTAAACCTAATAGACATATGCAGAACATTGCACCCCAAAACAGCAGAATATACATTCTTCTCAAATGCTTATTTGAAATTATACAAAGCACTTTCTCTGATCATAATGGAAAAAAGTTGGAAATCAACACAGGCAGAAAATGGGAAAATCCACAGATAAAATGAGATTAAACAACACTCTTATTAGTCATCAAAGAAGAAATTGTGAGAGCAATCAATAAGTAATGTCAAGACAAATGAAAACTAGAATACAACATATCAGAAACTATGAGGGGAAAAGAAAACAGAACCTATGGGATGCAGTGAAGGCAGTACTGAGAGGGAAAGTTATAGCCCTCAATGCTTACATTAAAAAAGAAGAGGGAGCAGATGTGGCTCAAGTGATTGAGCTCCTGCCTCCCATAGGGGAGGTCCTGGGTTTGGTTCCTGGTGCCTCCTGAAAAAACAAAAACAAACAACAAGCAAAACAAATGAAAAAAAAACAAAAACACAAAACTCAGAGAAGCGAATCTGGCTTAGTGGTTGAGTGCCAGCTCCCCACATACAAGGTCCTGGGTTCAATCCCTGGCTCCAGTACCTATAAAAAAGGAAGGAAAGAAGAAGAAAGCTAAAATAGATGACCTAACTGCACACCAGGAGGAAGAAAAAGAACAGCAAACTATTCCTAAAGCAAGCAGAAAGAATTAAGTAAAGATCAGAGCCAAAATAAATGAAATTGAGAACAACAACAAAATAGAATTAACAAAAGCAAAATTTGGTTATTTGAGAAGATTAACAAAATTGACAAACCCTTAGCTAGACTGATTTTAAAAAAAACATGCAAACAAATAAAATTACAAACAAAAATGGGGACATTATTGACCCCACAGAAATAAAAGAGAATAGTATAAACTACTGTATGCCAAAAAACTAGACAATGTAGGTGAATTGGAAAAATTCCTAGGAACATACAAGCAACTGGCACTGACCCTAGAAGAAATAGAAGACCTCAACAAACCAATCAGAAGTAAAGAGATTGAAATAGTCATCAAACAACTCCCCAAAATGAAAAGCCGGGGACCAGATGGTTTCACACTTGAATTCTACCAAACATTCAAAGAAGATTGAACACCATTCTCACTCAAACTCTTCCAAAAAATTGAACAAGAAGGAATGCTAGCAAACTCATTCTATGAAGCCAATATCACCCTAATACCAAAGCCAGATAAAGATATTACAAAAAAAAAAAAAAAAAAAGAAGAAAGAAAATTGCAGGTCCATTTCAGTAATTAATATGGATGCAAAAATCCTCAATAAAATACTCACTAACCAAATCCAACAGCACTTTAAAAGAATTATTCATCATGAACAATGGGGTTTTATCTCAGGCATGCAAGGATGCTTCAACACAAGAAAATCAGCATAATACATCACATTAATAAATCAAAAACAAAAAATCACATGATTGTCTCGATTGATGCATAAAATGCATTGGACAAAATGCAGCGTTCTTTCTTGATTAAAAAAAAAAAAAAAAAAAACACTCCAAAAGATAGCAATAGGAAACTTTCTCCACATGATAAAGGGCATATATAAAAAATCCACAGCTAACATTGTACTCAATGATGAAAGACTGAAAGCTTTCCTGTTGAGATCAGCAACAAGACTAGGATGCCCACTGTCACCGCTGTAGTTCAATATAGTGCTAGAAGTTCTAGCTAGAGCAATCAGGCAAGAAAGATAAATAAAAGGCATCCAAATCCTAAAGGAAGAAATTAAACTTTCACCATTCCCAGATGATATGATCCTATACCTAGAAAGTCCCAAAAAATCTACAACAAAGCTATTAGAGCTAATGAACAAGTTCAGCTAATGAACAAGGGGGCAGGATACAAGATTAATATGCAAAAATCAGTAGTGTTTCTATGCACTAGTAATGAGCAATCTGAGTATGAAGTCAGTAGAAAAATTCCATTTATAATAGTGACCAAATGAATCAAATATTTAGGAATAAACTTAACCAAGGATGTAAAGCATTTATATTCAGAAAACCACAATGCATTGCTAAAAGAAATCAAAGAAGACCTAAATAAATGGAAGAACATTCCATGTTAAATGGATTGGAAGACTAAATATCATTAAGATGTCAATTCTGCTGAAATTGGTATACAGATTCAATGCAATCCCAATAAAAATTCCACCAGCCTTTTTTAAAGAAATGGAAAATACAAGTGTCAAAGTTATTTGGAAGGCTAAGGGGTCCTGAATAGCCAGAAACATCTTAAAAAGGAAGAACAAAGTTGGAGTACTCTCACTTCCTGACTTTAAATCATATTACTTACCTAGAGTGGTAAAAATAGTGTGGTACTGGCATAAAGGTAGACATATAGACCATGGAACTGAATCAAGAACTCAGAAACAGACCATCACATCTATGGTGCTGGGAGAACTAGACATCTATATCCAAAATAAAGAAGGAGGGCCCCTACCTCACACCTTATCCAAAAATTAGCTCAATATGTTGTCAAAGACCTAAATACAAAAGCTAGAACTATAAAGCTCCAAGAAGAAAATGTAGGCAAACATCTTCAAGACCTGGTGGTAGGTGGTGGATTCTTAAACCTTATACCAAAAGCACGAGCAATGAAAGAAAACATGGATAAATAGGACCTCCTCAAAGTTAAACACTTTTATGACTTAAAGGACTTCTCCAAGAGGGTGAAAAGGCAGGCCACTCAATGGGAGAAAATATTTGGAAACCACATATTCAATAAGGGTTTGACTTCTGTGCTATATAAAGAATTCATACCACTCAACAATAAAAGAGCAAGCAATCTAATTGAAAAATGGGTGAAAGACTTAAATAGGGGGCGGATGTGGCTCAAATGGTTGGGTGTCTGTCTGCCATATGGAGGGACCTGGGTTCGATCCCCGGGACTTCCTGGTAAAATAAAAAATATATATATAGAAGGCGCATGGGCTGCCAGGCTCTGTGTGCTGCTGAGCCGTCGGGCCCTGGGAGCCATGCAGCAGGATGATGACGTAACAGGGGAGAGACAAGACGAGATGCTCCAAAAGCTCCAGAAGCCAGGAGCTGAGGTGGCGCAGGCGGCAGAATACCTCTCCTACATCGGAGGTCTCCAGGATTGAATCCTGGTGAAGACTGGAGGAGGAGGATGAGAAGAGATGGCAGGAAATAGACATGGAGAATTGCCCAGCGAATGGACACAAAAACAGCAAATGGGGAAGGGGGGGGGTTAAAATGGATAAAGTAAATAAATAAATCTTAAAAAAAAAAAAAAAGACTTAAATAGATAATTCTCCAATGAGGAAATACAAATGGCAAAAAAGTTCATGAAAAAAATGTTCAATAGCTATTAGGGAAATGCAAATTAAAACTACAATGAGATAACATCTCATACGTCACAAAATGGCCATTATTAAAAAAACAGAAAACAATAAGTGCTGGAAAGGATGTGGAAAATAAGAACACTGATGCTCATAATGACATTATTCACAATTGATGGAAACAATACAAGTGTCCATCAACTGATTAATGTATAAACAAAATGTGTTATATATATTCTATGGAATACTTATGCTGCTGTAAGAAGTCAAATTGGAACACATATGATAACACTGATGGACTTTGAATAATGTCTATGCTGAGTGAAATAAGCCAGACACAAAAGAACAAATATTGTGTAGTCTCACTAATATGAACTAAATACAAAGAATAAACACATGGAGAAGTGGATGTGGCTCAAGCGATTGGGCTCCTGTCTATCATATGGAGGGTCCCAGGTTCGGTTCCCGGGGCCTCCTGGTGAAAGCAAGCTGGCCTACATGGAGAGCTGACACAACAAGATGACGCAACAAAAAAGAGACACAGAGGAGAGACAGAGACACAACAAACCAGGGAGCTAAGGTGGCTCAAGCAATTGAGTGCCTCTCTCCCACGTCAGAAGGTCCTGGGATCAGTTCCCGGTGCCTCCTAAAGAGAAGACGAGAAGAGTAGACAAGCAGACACAGGAGGACGCGCAGCGAAAGACACAGAAAGGAGACAGCGAGCGCAAGTGGTAGAATGGGGGGAGAATAAATAAATAAAATAAATCTTTTAAAAAAAAAGAATAAGTGCATGGAGTTAAAACCTAGAGTATAGGTTACTAGGAGATAGGATGAGGGCTGAGAACAAGTATTGATGCTTAATGTATGTAGAATTTTTAATTAGCTTGACTGTAAAAGTGTGGAAATGGATAGAGTTGGTAACACATTATACTGAGTATAACTAACACAGCTGGTTTATAAATGGGATTGTAACTGAAAGGGGTAGTCTAGGGATGTACATGTCAATTGAAAGAAAGCGAGAGTATAATCTAGGGACTTAATAACTTAGTGAACACAGAGGTGGATGAGAATTGTGGTTAATAGTACAAATACAAGAAAGTCCTTCTATGAACTAGAACAAATGTACATCACTATTACAAGATGGTAAGACTATAGAGATGCATGGGAAAAATATAATTAAAGTAAGCTATGGACTGTAGTTAACAGCAATATTGTAATATTCTTGCATCAATGTCAAAGAAGTACTGTGTTACAAATAGGGGGGTATGAAAAAATATATACCTGATGTATGCTATAGACCATAATTAATGGTAATAGTCTGATGATATTATCTCATAATCTGTAACAAATATTCCACAACAGTGTAATGTGTTGGTGGAAGTATATTGTATGGGAATTTCTGCACATTTGTATGATTGCTTTGTAAGTTCACAACTTCTCTAATAAAAAAATAAAAAAATATATATTTACTTCTGGGAAGATGGCGGACTAGTAAGACACGGGAATCTCTTCTCCAGAAAAATAGCTAGAGGACAAGCTGAAACAGCCCCGAAAAAGATCTTCTAGTGTTTAGGACAGCAGGTGAAGGCTGCACACCACCCAGAGGAGAGAGGGACAGAAGAGGGAAATCGCGACTACAGAACTGTGAGTTGCAAGTAGCAGCTTCTGCTGCTGCCGGCGCCCTCCCCCACACTCTTCAGAACTCTCGGGCCTCTGGGCCTGCCACCACAGACAAAGGGGGCTTCAGGGATCTGCCACTCCCAGAAAGGGGAGAGAGAGGGACACAGCCTTAGTCTGACTCAGGTTCTGAACTGAAATTTGGGCTGCAGAGCCCCACGGACCCTTCCACACGGCGGTTTGCCCTGGGAGCTTAGGAAGGACTGGAGAAATCCGACCCTTGCAACCTCCCTCTCTTCTAGCCTGGACTAACTGTTGAGGACACCAAGGGAGAGGGGAGAGAGAGCCTGGGGCTGACCCTGCTTTGGACTCCCAGGTTTGGTCTGCCCTGTCCCGAGAGCCCTTCCAGGCTGGGTGGGGCTGCGCCATTGTTTGCCTTGGAGCCTGCAAGGGGCTAAAGGTATGCAAACCTCCCAATCTCCTCCTCTACTAACAGGAGCTGATTGTTGAGGATTCAGAAGGGAGTGGAAATATTTCCTAGCTAGGAAAAGAAGGGCACTACGAGAGAAGTCTGGAGAACTGTCTCAGAAAGTTTGAATCACAGGGCTCTTAGCCCCCAGACAGGAAGCTCTATCACATTGATCTGGTCTGTGTCACAACAAATACTCTCCGACCAGGCATTGAATTGAGAGCTGCCAACAAGCGCCATCTCCTGGCAAACCAAGGAAGTGCACATAAGAAAATTGAAAATAAGTCAGAGAGGCTTTTCCTGGCCTCTATAGCCTCCCTGCCCAAGGCCCTAGGAAACGACTCTACAACCAATTACTGGGTCCAGTGCCCAGTTTTGAGCAACCAGCAGAACAATCCTAACAATCAAGGTTGAGCCAAAAATCAAAGAGCGGTGGTAACTCAGAGCCTCCTGCCACTAAAACCCCATAAAAGAGAAAGAGATAGAGCATCTAAGTAAAATACAAATTAACCAGATGCCTAAGCACCAGCAAAAAATTACGGGCCATACTAAGAAAATAGAAGACATGGCCCAAGAAAAGGAATACAGCAAAGTCCCAGAAGAGATGCAGAATTTGAGAGAAATAATCAGTGAGATAAGCACACATTTCCAAAATCAAATTAATGAGATGAAAGAGAATATAGTTAAAGAGATCAATGACATCAAGAAGTCATTGCGTGAACGTAAAGAAGAATTTGAAATCATGAACAGAAAAGTAATGGAGTTCATGGGAATGAAAGACACAATAGGTGAAGTAAAAAATACATTTGAAGCATACAACAGCAGACTCGAAATGAAAGAAGAAAGAATAAGTGATACTAAAGACAGAGCAGCTAAAATTGAAGAGAGTAAAGAACAGAGAGAGAAGAGAATGGAAAAAATTGAGCAGGGGCTCAGAGAGTTGAATGACAACACAAAATGCAAGAACATACGTGTCATGGGAGTTCCAGAAGGAGAAGAGAAAGGAAAAGGGGCAGAAAGAGTATTTGAGGAAATAATAGCTGAAAATTTCCCAACTCTCATGAATGAACTGACATGTCCAAGAAGCACACCGTACCCCAATAAGAATAAATCCAAATAGACCTATGCCAAGACACATATTATTCAGAATGTCAAATGTCAAAGATAAAGAGAAAATTCTCAGAGCAGCAAGAAAGAAGCAAACAATCACGTACAAAGGACGTCCAGTAAGACTTTGTGCAGATTTCTCTTCAGAAACCATGGAGGCGAGAGAAGACAGTGGTATGATACAATTAGGAAACTGAAAGAGAAAAACTGCCAGCCGAGAATTCTTTATCCAGCAAAACCGTCCTTCAAATATGAAGGTGAATATAAAGTATTCACAAACAAACAGAAACTAAGAGAGTTTGCAAAAAAGAATCCACCTTTGCAGGAAATATTAAAAGAAACCTTAGAACCTGAAAGAAAAAGACAGGAGAGAAAGGCTTGGAGGAGAGTATAGAAGAAAGAAAAGCAGAAAGGATAACCAAAAGAGTAAAAAGAGAGACAAAAATAAGATGACATATGAAAACCAAAGAATAAAATGGAGGAAATAAATAGTGCATTTTCAGTAATATCATCGAATGTGAATGGATTAAATTCCCCAATCAAAACATACAGGCTGACAGAATGGATAAAAAAACATGAGCCATCCATATGCTGCTTACAAGAAACTCACCTCAGACACAAGAATACAAGCCGGCTGAAAGTAAAAGGTTGGAAAAAGATACTCCATGTGAATAGTAAACAGAAAAGAGCAGGGGTAGCTATTCTAATATCAGTCAAAACAGACTTCAAATGCAAAAAAGTGATAAGAGATGCAGAAGGCCATTATATATTAATAAAAGGGACGATCCTCCAGGAAGATATAACAGTCATAAATATCTACGCACCTAACCAGGGTGCCCCAAAATATATGAGACAAACTCTGGCAAAACTGAAGGGAGAAATAGACATTTCTATAATAATCGTCGGGGACTTCAACACCCCTCTCACATCATTAGATAGAACAACTAGAGAGATAATCAACAAGGAAACAGAGAACTTGAACAATATGATAAACAAGTTAAACCTAACAGACATATACAGAACACTGCATCCAAACTCAGCGGGTTATACATTCTCAAGTGCCCATGGATCTTTCTCCAGGATAGACCACATGTTAGGTCACAATACAGCTCTCAATAAATATAAAAAGATTGAAATTATACAAAGCACCTTCTCAGATCATAATGGAATGAAACTAGAAATCAATAACAGACAGGAAGAAAGGAAATTTGCAAATGTGTGGAGACTGAACAACACACTCCTAAATATTCAGTGGGTCAAAGAAGAAATTGCAAGTGAAATCAGTAAATATATTGAGACAAATGAAAATGAGAACACAACATATCAAAACTTATGGGATACAGCAAAGGCAGTCTTGAGAGGGAAATTTATAGCCCTAAATGCCTATATTAAGAAACAAGAAAGAGCTAAACTCAAATATTTAAATGAACAACTTGAGAAACTAGAAAAAGAACAGCAAACCAATCCCAAAGCAAAAGGAAGGAAATAAATAATAAAGATTAGAGCTGAAATAAATGAAAATGAGAACAAAAAAGCAATAGAGAAAATCAACAAAACCAAAAGCTGGTTCTTTGAGAAGATCAATAAACTTGACAAAGCCCTCGCTAGATGAACAAAGAAAAAAAGAGAGAAGATGCAAACAAATACAATCAGAAATGAAAGGGGGGAAATTACAAATGACCTCACAGAAATAAAAGAATCATAAGAGGATATTATGAGAAACTATATGCCAACAAACGAGACAACCTGGATGAAATGGACAAATTTCTAGAAACTCATAACCAACCTACACTGACACAACAAGAAATACAAGAACTTAATAAACCAATCACAATTAAGGAGATTGAATCCGTCATCAAAAATCTCCCAGCAAAGAAAAGTCCAGGACCAGATGGCTTCACAGGTGAGTTCTACCAAGCATTTCTAAAAGAATTAACACCAATCCTGTTTAAACTCTTCCAAAAAATTGAAGAGGAGGGAAAATTACCCAACACATTTTATGAAGCCAACATCACCCTAATACCAAAGCCAGATAAAGATTCCACAAGAAAAGAAAATTACAGACCAATCTCTCCCATGCACATAGATGCAAAAATTCTCAACAAAATACTTGCAAATCGAATCCAACAGCATATCAAAAGACTTATACATCACGACCAAGTGGGATTTATTCCTGGTATGCAAGGCTGGTTCAACATAAGAAAATCAATCAATGTAATACACCACATTAACAAATTGAAGGAAAAAAAACACATGATCATCTCAATAGATGCAGAAAAGGCATTTGACAAAATCCAACATCCTTTTTTGATAAAAATACTTCAAAAGATAGTAATAAAAGGAAAATTCCTCAATATGATAAAAGGCATATATGAAAAACCCACAGCCAACATCATACTCAATGGGGAAAGGTTGAAAGCTTTCCCCCTAAGATCAGGAACAAGACAAGGATGCCCACTGTCACCATTGTTATTCAACATTGTACTAGAAGTTCTAGCTAGGGCAATTAGACCAGACAAAAAAATTAAAGGCATCCAAATAGGAAAAGAGGAAGTAAATCTCTCACTGTTTGCAGATGACATGATCCTGTATTTAGAAAATCCTGAAGTATCCACAACAAATCTACTTGAACTAATAAATGAGTTCAGCAAAGTGGCAATATAAGATCAACACGGAAAAATCAGTAATGTTTTTGTACACTAGTACTGAACAATCTGAGGAGCAAATCAGGAGGAAAATTCCATTTTCAATAGCAACAAAAGGACTCAAATACCTAGGAGTTAATTTAACCAAGGAAGTACAGGACCTATATGCAGAAAACTACAAAACAATGCTAAAAGAAATTTTAAAAGATCTAAACAAATGGAAAGACATTCCGTGTTCATGGATTGGAAGAATAAATATTGTGAAGATGTCAATCTTGCCCAAACTGATTTATAGATTCAATGCAATACCAATCAAAATCCCAACAGCTTACTTTACAGAATTAGAGAAGGCAATTACCAAATTCATCTGGAAGGGTAAGTGCACCCAAATAGCCAAAAGTATTCTAAAAATGAAGAGCAATGTGGGAGGAATTTCACTGCCTGACCTTGAAACATATTACAAAGCTACAGTGGTCAAAACAGCGTGGTCCTGGCGTAAAGATAGACATATCGATCAGTGGAATAGAATTGAGAATCCAGAAATAAACCCTCACCTATACAGTCAACTGGTTTTTGACAAACCTACCAAGCCCACGCTGATGGGAAAAAATAGTCTCTTCAACAAATGGTGTTGGGAGAACTGGATATCTATAACCAAAAGAATGAAAGATGATCCCTATCTCACCCCCTGTACAAGAATCAACTCAAAATGGATCAAAGATCTAAATATAAAAGCCAGAACCATAAAACTACTAGAAGAAAATGTAGGGAAACATCTTCAAGACCTTGTAGTAGGTGGTGGTTTCTTGGACCTCACACCCAAAGCATGTGCAACAAAAGAAAAATTAGATAAATGGGACCTCCTCAAAATTAAACAATTTTGCACCTCACAGGAATTTGTCAGAAGGGTGAAAAGGCATCCAACTCAATGGGAAAAAATATTTGGAAATCACATATCTGATAAGCGTTTAATATCCAGGATATATAAAGAGATGTTACAATTCAACAATAAAAAGACAAATGACCCAATTAAAAAATGGGTCAAAGACTTGAATAGACATTTCTCCAAAGAAGAAATACAAATGGCAAAAAAACACATGAAGAAATGCTCAACATCACTCATGATTAGGGAAATGCAAATCAAAACTACAATGAGATATCATTTCACACCTATTAGAATGGCCACAATTAAAAAGACAGAGAACTACAAGTGTTGGAGAGGATGTGGAGAGATAGGAACACTTCTTCACTGTTGGTGGGAATGCAAGATCGTACAACCACTATGGAGGACTGTTTGGCAGTTCCTAAAGAAGTTGAATATAGACTTGCCATGTGACCCGGCAATACCACTACTGGGTATATACCCAGAAGAACTGAGAGCAGTGACACAAACAGACATCTGCACACTGATGTTAATAGCCACATTATTTACCATTGCCAAAAGTTGGAAACAACCCAGGTGTCCATCAACAGATGAGTGGATAAACAAACTGTGGTCTATTCACACGATGGAATATTATGCAGCTGTAAGAAGAAATGAAGTCATAAAGCATATGGCAACATGGATGAACCTGGAGGACATTATGTTGAGTGAAGCAAGCCAGACACAAAAGGACAAATACTGTATGAATGCATTACTATGAACCAAATATATTGTGTAATATATTGTTTGATTAAAAAAAAAAAAAAATTACATGTATCCATTACATTTAATTGAGAAATGTATAGATTTATTCATCTGTGTTTACTTTTTATTTATTTTTTTTTTATTATGGGTAAAAATCAAAATTCTCACAATACATACAAACATTTGCAAAATGATATATAAATATATATGCATATATGTGTATTTGCTTCCAAAAATGTTGTTTATATATATATATATATACATATATTTTAAGAGGTGCTTAGATTACCCAAAATATTACACGGAACCCACTGGGATTCCCATGTTGTCCACCTCCCACACCTCCCATCACATCCCACACAAACATCTCCCACAGTGTGGCCCACCACCCTCAATGAACTTACACATCCTGGAGCCTTGCCACCAACCATAGACCACAGTTCACACTGTAGACCACACTCTCTCCCACTCAGTTCTGAGTGGTGTGTGCTGATTTAAAATGGCCTACATCCGTTGCCACAACAGTACTCAGGACAACCTCCAACTCCCAAAGAAGCTACTGTATTTCAACTGCTCGTCCCCTCCCTACCCCTAAAGTGTCAAGTGGCCACTGGCTCCACCTCATTGTTATAATTTCTTGCATTGCTAGAATCACCATATGTGAACAAGAGAATACCATCAAGTCCACTCTAGTCCATAGTTCTTCCCCCAATCCTGAGGGGACCCGGATGGTGATGTCCACTCCAACTCTAAGTGAGAGAGGGCTTATATCCCATGGATATGGTGGGTGGGATGATCCTGCCTGCAGATGCAGGCCCTCTCCATTCCCTGGGATGGCCATTTCCCATCGTTGTCTCCTCGTCAGGTGACTTGGATGAGTCCATTGAGCTGTAGGGTAGGAGTTGCAGCTCCACCTAGATTTCATGAACACCTGGCACATAGGTAGGCGGGAGGCTCCAGTCTCTGGAAGTATACCTAAAAACTCCAGCATCGCATATAGGTTTGAATAGAAGGGACTGGTGAACCATGTGCAGGGAGGACTTATTTGAGTCTAATTCTGTCACTCTCAGGAGCACAGATTCCAAAATAGAACCCACTGATAAGGCATCAGTCTCTTACTTTTTAGTTTTTAATTGCTTATGTTTTCAATTATTAAATGTACAAAATAAAGTTTAAAAAATATATATATATATATTTTAAAAAGAATAAAAAAAGTGCAGTGCAGGGTCCTCTCTTTTTTTTTTATTTTATTTTATTTATTTATTCATTTATCCCTCCCCTGCTGCTTGTGCTCGCTGGGTCAGCTAACCACGCCGTGCAGGCAGGCTTGCCTTCACCAGGAGGCCCCGGGAACCGAACCCGGGGCCTCCTATATGGTAAACGGGAGCCCTACTGATTGAGCCACAGCCGCTTCCCTCTCTCTGTTGTTTTTGAGCCTGTAATATTGTCCCGGGTTTGTGCTTGCTTGTGGCCTTAGGATTCCCCCTGTTTACAGGATTCTGAATGTCCCTTCTATTGCCCATGTGTTGGAACTTACCCCCTTCCCCAAATCTATTTATTTCCCCAGGCTGCTTTGGCTTAATTGTTTTGGATGGTGCTTTATCTGACTGCAAGCTGCTCTGCCTTCAGGGCAACTTCTGGGAGCTTGAGCCAGAAAAATACCTGGTTACCTGTTTCAAAGAAGAGTTTTTGGCTTCCACCAGATAGACTGGCACAAATATACAGGCATCCCAGTAGGCACATTCGGGTTCCTCTGCTCCCTCCAGAACAGGGCCAAGGACTCACAATGGGAATGAAGGCCTCGCCACACTGAACCGACCAGGTGGGGAGGGGCCAGCAAGGGCGCCATGAGCTAATTTTTTTTTTACCATCTCCACAAGATACTTCCTCACTTATATGTTATTTTTGTTGTATATTTTAATTTTTTCCTGTTTCACAAGACAAGAATGTTTGTTTTTAATCAGTCAATAGATTTAATCACATATTTATCACTTTGTTAACTCATCATTTCTTGCACCTCAGATCTGTGTAGGATCATTTTCCATCTATCTGAAGTACATCCTTCAGAATATACTAGCATCCAGGGCATATAATATGCTACCTATTATTTAAGGAAGGAGGAAAAAAACCTATATATTAGTATTAGGAAAAAGAATTCCTGGAAAGCAATAGAAAAAAATCATAGAAAGCAGAAGTTGATTCTTCAAAAGGACCAACAAAATTAACAAGAGGAAAACTCAAATTACTAAGATCAGGAATAAAAGAGGGGACATCTCTATGGAACTTAAAGAAATAAAAGGTTTCAAAGAGAGAAAGAGTTTATTTGCTTGCACATAGCAAAGGTGGTCAGTGGCCTAACAGGCCAAAATCTGCCTCCTGAACTGCAATAATTCTGATAGTTTCATAGCAGGTTTAGGCTAATGAGTAGTTGGGATGGGGCTGGCTCAGGCTCCCTCATTAATGAACATTAAGGGGCTGAACAGAATGGGGGGTGGGTACAAAACAGAGGTGAGTCACATGGTTATTACAATCACAAGACAATCATTATCAGAGATCATCTGGAGATAGGGACTACAAAACTAGGGTCAGTTACAAGGTTTTTTAAAGGGTTTCAAACAAGATAGGGTAGAATGGTTACCATTTCAATAGAAATGTTCATATACAAGGGTAAGATTAATCTGGAATAACCATCATAATAGCATGTCTTAATTAGGAAAGACCACATACAAAGGTAAGATTCATATGGAATAATCATCATAAGAGGTTTTAGTTGGAAATGCCCATATACAAAGGGTGAGGTCAGTCTAGCAGGTTTCAGTAATTTCAGATATTAACCTTTGGCTATTTTATAATATACTGGAAGTGAAAAGGCATCTATATAATGATTCAATAGTCATAATTATTTGTTAGTTCTTAACTCTTCGTTTGTATATTTCCTCCCTGTTTGTATATTTCCCTCAATCTTGAGGGATGTTTTTGGGTGAAGACTGCTCTAACTTCTTAACGCTGAAAAGGGATGTTGACATTAAAGGGTAGAGAACTAAAGTTGGTTGTAATTTTTGAAGAAATTGGTACCTCTGGGCTTCAGGGCTAATCTGGCATAAAAATAATTTGGAGACTTTCTGAAAAATAGACTTAATTGAGAACTATAGTTTTAAAGAAAAGGAGAACTATGTTACATTGGGGAAATAATTTTTGTAGATTTTTTTAAAGATAGAGCCCAGAGTATTCCTTAGGATTTCCAGGAACACTATTGCTTAGGGCTCTGACTACTGTGGCAATTTGCACTATATAGCTGAGACCTGCATAAAAGTAACCTCCAGAATGATCTCCCAACTCTTTTTGAAATCTCTTAGCCATTAAAACTTTATTTTCTTCTATTTCTTTCCCCCCTTTTGTTCTAATCCCATGTTGCCAGGGAGGCTCATCCCTGGGTATTGTCAAGTCCCAAGTTGTCAAGAAGTCATGTGCCATGGAGGGTAGTGAGATTATTTGCAGAGTTTGGCTTAGACAGGAACAAAAGAGGTCTTTCAGGGGCGACTTTTAGGCATTAATTAGTTAGGCTTAGCTTTGTCATTACAGAAATAAATTTCAGGAGTGCAAACCTTATTAGCATAGTCCATTTTATTAGGCAGGACTCATGTTTCAGAGTTTATTTTCACAGGTTTACCTTACAGTTTCAGTAAATTGGAGCCCCTATTGCTTGAGAGAATAGTAGGAATTTTTCAGGTGAAGAAGTGTAATATCTCTACACTTGTTTACTATCTTTTTCCCCAGTCCCTTAGGGGCTTTGCACATATCTTTCTATCTTAGGCCCAAAACACTTTGAAATACATCAGGGGGTATACAAGAGTAAAGCATCTCAAGATTTAGAAATAGCAGTTAAAGCCCAGGAATAAATGTGATTGCTGTAAGAGCTTATAATTGAGGCCCGAATTCCCATATAAATATTTAAATAAAGCTGTTTCTAGAGATCATTAACTACAGATCATAGCAGAAGTTTTGATTGGTTTTACTTTTACACTTTACCAGGGTTATGTTAATTAACAGGTAGGACATAACCTATAGACTTGCCTTACTTCTCTTTTATTTTTTATTTTTTAAAAAGATTTATTTTATTTATTTCTTCCCCGTTCGTTGTTTGCACTTGCTTTCTGCTCTCTGTGACCATTTGTTGTATGCTCTCTGTGTCTGCTCCTCTTCTTTTAGGAGGCATTGGGAACAGAACCCAGGACCTCCGATGTGGGAGGAGGCACCTAATCTCTTGAACCACCTCCACATCCTGCTTTTTGTGTCTCTCATTGTGTTTCCTCATTGCATTATCTCGTGGCATCATCTTGCTGCGTCAGCTCACCGTACCAGCCCGCCTCAACTTGCTGTCTTGCTTGTCTTCTTTAGGAGGCACCGGGAACCAATCCTGGGACCTCCCGTGTGGTATGCGGGTGCCCAATTGCTTGAGCCACATCTGCTTCCCCCTTGCTTCTCTCTCTCTCTTTTTTAAAAAAGATTTATTTTTATTTATTTATCCCCTGTCTTAGTCAGCCAAAGGGGCGCTAATGTGAAATACCAAAAATGGGTTGGTCTTTATAAAGGGTATTTATTTGGGGTAGAAGTCCACAGATACCAGGACATAAAGCGTAAGTTTCTTCTCTCACCAAAGTCCATTGCCATGTGTTGCAGCAAGACAGCTGCCAGCGTTTGCCAGGGTTCAGGCTTCTGGGGTTCCTCTCTTCCCGGGGCTGCGTTTCTCTCCGGACTTAGCAACTCTGTTTCTTCCACAAGGTCAGCTGTAGACCATCAGGTGAATGGTTTGCTTCTCTTCTCCTGGGGCCTTCTCTCCAACATCAAAACTACTTCTCAAAAACTGCTGCAGCTCTGTTCTTTGTGATGCCTTTTATATTTTCTTCCCCCACCCACCAACCTACTGAGGTGTTGAGCCCCACCACTGGCCCAGTCAACGCCCTAATCATAACTTAATCATGCCCAGATTAACAGATCAGTTTTCAAGCATGATCCAATTATATTTTTGGAATTCATAATTACATCAAATTGCCCAGTGGCTACATCCCCCCCTTGCTGCTTGTGCTTGCTGTGTCCATTTGCTTTGTGTTTTTCTGTCTCCTTGTCTCCCTTTGTTGCGTCATCTTGCTGCGCCAGCTCACCGCGATGCAAGGGCCATCAGTTCACTGCGACGCGTGGGCCAGTTTGCCTTCACCAGGATGCCCTGGAAATCGAACCCAGGGCCTCCCATGTGGTAAACAGGAGCCCAACCAATTGAGGCACAGCTGCTTCCCTTGCTTCTCTTTTAAGGTTTCTCCTGTTAAAGATGAGCTGACTGCATGCTCTTTTAGAGAAGCATCAGAGAAGGACAGTGTAACTAATAAGGAATTTTTTTTTTTAAGATTTATTTATTTATTCCCCACCCCCCACCCCCAGCCCCGTTGTTTTGCGCTCACTGTCTGCTTTCCGTGTATTCTTCTGTGTCTGCTTGCCTTCTCTTTAGGCGGCACCGGGAACTGATCCTGGGACCTTCCGGAGTAGGAGAGAGGTGCTTATCTCTTGTGCCAGCCCCGCTCCCTGATTTGCTGCATTGTCTCTCTTCTGTGTCTCTTTTTGTTGCATCATCTTGCTGTACCAGCTCTTCGCGCAGGCCAGCACTCCTGCGCAGGCCAGCACTCTGCATGGGCCAACTCTCTGCTCGGCCTAGCTCGCCGTGCAGACCAGCTTGCTTTTCACCAGGAGGCCCCAGGAATCGAACCGTGGACCTCCTATATGGTAGATGGGAGCCCAATCACTTGAGCCACATCTGCTTCCCTGACAAGGAATTTTTGTTGTTTTCATAATATATAACATTCTAAGAATAACTAAAATTAAAACCAACAACACCATCATGCAAGTCAGTATTAGGATAGAATATGGACAGTGAGAACTTAAGTCTTCAAGAATTTTATACAATCTCTAAATAGTTAAGTAACATATAAGTAACATTTTACTTATACAGATTTAACCAATAGAAGATTGGACAATTCCTTCCATTTTACAACACTTCCCAAACTCTTCTCATGTAACTCATAATATATTAAATGAAACTAACTATTTTCAGGTTTTTGAAAGTATTTTACTTCAGACTGAAAAATGAACAGCTTCCACACTTTTCACTGTAAGACACACAGCATTCATGAATAAACTTCAGTAGTACAGGAAAAAATATTTTCCCAATAATTTTACAAAAACCTAAGATTCTCAATGGATTCAAGATTATCTTCCTGCTACTACCTCCTTAATATAATCACATGCCTATTGGAACACTAATATTTGCACCCTAAGAGTACATTTACATTACATGAGGGTATGTATTAGTCAGCCAAAGAGTTGTTGATGCAAAGTACCAGAAATCTGTTGGTTTTTATAAAGGGTATTTATTTGGGGTAAAATCTTACAGTTACAAGGCCCTAAAGAGTCCAACTCAAGGTACCGTAAGAGATACTTTCTCACCCAAAGTCATTTGCAACGTGTTGAAGCAAGATGGTGGGCGACATCTGCGAGGGTTCAGCCTTCCTCTTCCCTCTTAAGGCTCCATGGGTCCAGCTTCCTCCAATCCCAGCTGTAGGCTGGCATAAGGCTCATCTCTCTTCCCAAGGCTAGTTTCTTTCTGGGCTCAGCTGTTCTGTTCTCTTCACAAGGTCAGCTGTAAACTCTCAGGTGAATGGCTCATCTCTCTTCCCGTGGCCGCAGGATCCTCTTCTGTGTCTATGGAGCTTCCTTCCTCTTTTCTCGTATATCTGCTTCTGTGTATCTACTTGCTTGTCTGTTTATATAGCCCACAAAGGGGACGGGGACTCAAACTGCGTCGCCCTAATGAGGTGGTCAAATCAAAGCCCTAATCTTAACATAATTTAATCAAATCATCTCAGCTGAATCTAATATAATCAAAGGGTATCATACCCAGAGGCACAGACCAGTTTATAAACATAATCTCTCTTTTTGGAATTCATAAATGATATCAAACTGCCACAGAGTGATTCTTTTAAAAAATTTCATTGTGGTAAAAGTAACATCCCTTTTCAAGTATTGTCTGAAATGGGCAGCTAATACTGGATTTAACATCATTTCATAAATAATAGTTCACTTAGCAGTAAATGTAAGTCTATACATTCACAAGAGCCCTAGGAAATAAATTCTGTGATTGTGCACAATATTTTATGGCAAACTAGTTTCAAAAAGCTCAACATCTTAATAAAAGTCCTGAATAGAATAAAATGTGACTCTAAAATGTAAAACATTGTCAAAATAACATCACATTTAAAATATTTGACAGTTTACACAAGTATTTTGAGTTTTCAGTTTTGGAATATATTTTTACATTGTTAATTTATATATGAACATATTGAAAATGTTAATTTCAATGATGACATCAGTTTTGGTCTTACTTTAGCATTACTTTATAAAAGTCACAATAAGTTCCATTAATGTTCTGATTGATCTTTAATATTTCATAAAATAATTTTAGCACTTCACTTTTTACAAGGTGAAAGAAGAGAATTCAGTCTAGGTTTTGGTCTGGGGATAGGGAAAGGTCATAGAAAGATTGTGGAGGAATTCAGGAAAACCTTTTTAGTTATTTTTTTTTCTTTCAAATAGTTTCCCTATTCAGATGTCTATAAGACTTTAATTATACATCCTCTAAAATTAATTGGCCAAGGTCTGAGTATTTTAACTTAAAAGTTTAAAAGAGCACCAGAAGCAGGGCTTTTCTAATTTGGAACTCCAGGAGTACTCATTTACATATATTTATATATCTATCTCTTTCTCTCTCTCTCTATATATATATGCACCCTTTAAAATATTTAGCCATTTTAATAGAGCCCTCAAGAATTTTCATTTGTTAATTTGATATTATCAACTGGAGGTATGAAAATATACATTGAACACACAGACACAAATGGAAAGTTAGACACACAAAACAGAAATATAAAACTCATTAATTTGGCTCAAAATTCCCACACTTTTTTATTATGCCTTGTCTCCAGGCTTTGCATCAGTCCATGCCTATGGTTTTTAGCTTTTAAGATCTCCTCTAGGGTGGGGGTGATTTGCTTATTTTTCTTAGCAAACAGCAATGTTGCTTGCAATGTACAAGCTTATCCTCGAAGACATTTTCATAAAAAATGGGTGAAAAAGTTATCGTGGTATTATTTGGTTATCAGGTTTTTTAGCAAGGGAGGTACTTTCTGGAAGTTATGCTTTAAATATTTAGTTTTAATTCACTAGTAAAGCTCCCTATCCCCAGGCCCTTTCATTCCATGTCTCTATATGTTGCCCCCCAGCTGTCTTTGGGTTTTAAAAAATTTCTTAAGAATGTCAATTATCATTCTCCTTTAATCTCCTGTTATCAAGGTATTCCACAAGGCCTTAATATCAGCCCATACTTATCTGGCAGGGGAGATACTATGATCACAAACATGGTTTTCCCAGGGCAAGGCTTATCCAAGATGTGTTGACCCCTGCGATTTCCCAAATGTGGGAAACTCAACTGCATAATTTGTGGTAGTGGGGGACTGCGTTCACACTCTCCCCTTAAAGAAAAAAAAGCAGACCAAACCAAACCAAACAAAACAAAACAAAAAAACCCAGCCCAATTGCAGGTTTACAGCAATTAAGCTCTTTATTTTCTTTGGGTTTCTTCTATAGAGTGGAGTATTATGTTCGCAGTTATAATTCTGATATGGGGAACAGGGTATACACAACTTCTCTGGGGCCTCCCTAATTGCCTTAGGGATAGAAATTTTGCCAGCTCACCTGATGAATCCAAAGAGCAGTTCTGGTTGAATTGAGTCTCAGGTTTACCATTCTCCGGTAAAGGGAAATACACAGGAGGACTTAATAAAGGACTCTATTAGATCTTCCAGACTTGAATCAGAGTGGGCATTTTTCTTTTCTCCACTAGTTTTTACAGGTAAAACTTTATATTTCCTCATTAACATTGGCTTTTGAGAGAGACAAAATAAAGGATTGAGATTGAATATGCATTTTCTCATCCTGTTTCTGCTTTCTTCTACAGAACAAATTTAATTGAAATACAGTGTTCTTTTCTATAGACCAATAAACTAGCCATTTCTTTCCTGATTCTAAATCATATTGAGGCCAGACTTTGCTTACAGGAATAAACTATCAGGAATAAACTATTTCCTGCCTTTTCATAGGTTCTTGGATAAGATTTTCCAGCCTTACAAATTACAACCTAAAGCAGGGGTTCTTAAACTTTTTTGTTCCACGGACCCCTTTGCCAGTCAGGTGAAAACCACGGACCCCTTACTAAGTCCACACTATACTGTGTATTATTTAATAAATATATCACACCCGCATCAACACGTCCCCACAAGAATAATGTCTTTTTGAATTTCAATTCAAGCTCACGGTTGCCTTGTTAAAAACCCCTGGCCTAAAGGGATACATTTAAGAATGCTAGCAGAATTAGAATTTCCCATTTTAAAGGATTTCAGTAACCAGTAACCAATAGGAACACTTGAGCAATACAAATGCGGTAATACACCAATTTAGCAGTTTAAACACTTAACACTTACTTCATCTAAGCTATAGACACTTAACACTTACTATATCTTATTAAATACCAATTAATTGCTGGATTATTTATTTTTCAGGAGCTGGATCTTGAGTCAACAGGCAGACTCAAGATGGGGCCTTGAACCCCAAAGTGGTACCTAGAAAACCAGAAAAAGTTGAGGTCAGAGCAAGGGGATTAGTTCTGGGAGTGGGACCCAGGCTTCCCCAGGCCTCAAAACCCAGGTCCAAAGGGGACTCAAACTGCGAAACTAACTTCCTGATCTACTTCTATCTTGGTGACCCACTCACCGAGTCAGATGTCTGGTATGGGGGCTTGAACTGTTTCTCGCTTTGAGTTTTAAAGCACTTTTAGAACCTAGAAGGTCAGTGAGGTAGGAAAAATCCGATTGCCGAGTTTTCAGACCAAGAGGGTCTAGCAGCCACAATAATTAGGGAAATGCAAATCAAAACTACAATGAGAGGGGGACGGATGTGGCTCAAATGGTTGGGCGTCCGTCTCCCATATGGAGGGACCCGGGTTTGATACCTGGGACCTCCTGGTAAAAAAAAAAAAAAAAAAAACTACAATGAGATATTATTTCACACCTATCAGAATGGCCACTATTAAAAAGAGAGAGAACTACAAGTGTTGGAGAGGATGTGGAGAGATAGGAACGCTTATTCACTGTTGGTGGGAATGTAGAATGGTACAGCCACTGTAGAGGGTGGTTTGGTTTTCTAAAGAATTGAATATAGAACTGCCACACGACCCAGCAATACCACTACTGGGTATATACCCAGAAGAACTGAGAGCAGTGACACGAGCAGACATCTACCCACCAAAGCTCATAGTGGCGTTATTCATAATTGCTAAAAGTTGGAAACAACCCAGGTGTCCATCAACTGATGAATGGATAAACAAACTGGTATTTACACGATGGAATATTATGCAGCTGTAAGAAGAAATGAGGTCCTAAAGGATATGACAACATGGATGAACCTGGAGGACATTATGTTGAGCGAAGCAAGGCAGACAAAAAAGGACAAATACTGTATGATTGTGCTACTATTAACTAAATATATTGTGTAACATATTATATGTTTTCATTTTTATAAAATTTATTTATTTATTAAACAATTTATTGAAGTATATCATTCATACATGAATGTACATAAACTATAAGTGTTCAATAAACATTGTGATCTTACAAAACAAACATGTATAACATCACACAGGGCTCCCATACATCATCCTTGCCACAAACACCCTGCGTTGTTGTGAAACATTTGTTAACAAATTATGAAAGAGCATCGTCAAAGTATTACTACAAAATATAGTCCATATATTCCTCCCCTATACATTTTTTAAGGATTTATTTACTTTTATCCATCCCCCTCTCCCCCCATTTTTGCTGTTTCTGTGTCCATTCTCTGGACAACTCTCTGTTTCCGTTTCCTGCCATCTCTTTTCATCTTTCTCCTCCTGTCTTCACTAGGATTCGATCCTCGGAATCTCCGATGTGGGAGAGAGGCGTCCTACCGGCTGCGCCATGTTAGTTCCTGGTTTTTTGGCACGTCTCGTCTTGGCTCTCCCTGTGTCACTCTCCTGTTATGTCATCATCTTGCTGCATGACTTACAGGGCCTGGCAGCTCAACTGCAGACGGGGCCTGGTGGCCCGCGTGCCTTCTATATTTTTCTTTATTTTTACCGGGAGGTCCCAGGGGTCAAACCCAGAACCCTCCATATGGGAGACGGATGCCCAACCACCCGAGCCACAGCCGTCCCCCTGTTATATCTCTTAAGGTTGACCAAAGATACCCAAAATTACAGTCTTTTCCCATACAGGATGGTCATATAATAAATCAGGCTTAGTTTATCACCAGCATTCCAAAAACCAGACTTAGGGAGATAAACTAGGTCTGGGGACACATACATGGTTTCTAATATAGCAAATGTTTAGCCTACCCTGATTGTCACAAAATCAGGTCAGCGAGAATATTTGCACTATAAAATTTAAATATAAATCAATTTATAAAGATGAAATTAGGTTAGTGGTTATGTAGGGCTGGGGAGGGCATGCTAAGAGGTGTGGAGTTTTTCTTTTTAGAGTAATGAAATGGTTCTAAAAATTTTTGTGGTGGTGAATGCACAGCGTTGTGGTTATACTAAAAGCCATTAATTATACACTTTAGATAGATCGTATGGTATGTGACTATATCTCAATAAAACCGCTGAATAATTAAATAAATAAATATGCAAAAATAGCCAGAAATAGTAGCTATGTACAGCCAGGGAAACATAGTGATATGTGATAGAGAGGTGAAGAATTTTCTTGTTTGTCTGTTTTTCCTTTATTATTATTATTGAAATAATGAAAATGCTCTAATAATGATTGAAGTGATGAATGCACAACTGTGTGATTATACCAGATACCATTGATTGTACACTTTGCATGAATTGTATGCTTTATTAATATGTACCAATAAAATTGATTTGTTAGGGAAGCTGATGTGGCTCAATCGATTGGATTCCTGTCTACCAAATGGAATCAAACCTGGGGCCTCCTGGTGAAGGCAAGCTAGCCATGGAGAGCTTATAGCCCACGCCCATGGAGAGCTGAAAGCCCATGCCCACGGATGGTGCAGCAAGATGACGCAACAAAGGAAGACAAGCGGACACAGAAGAACACGCAGCAAGTGGACATAGAGAGCAGACAGTGAGCGCAGGTGGCAAGGGGTGGGGGGAATAAACAAACAAATAAATAAATCTTTTTGAAAAAATTGATTTGTTAAAAGAAAAAAAAAAAAGCTCAATTACCCATGCTTTACCTCTCTCACTGGGGCCCTAGAACCTTGGGCATTTGGATTCCTTATTCTTCAGGGAACTTTTATCCTCGGTTCCACTGAAGCCAAGGAAGTGTTGGATTCCTCTAGGTTCTTGGCTATGTTGCATGAAAGAATTTAAGAACACACCAGTTTAGTCAGGCCAGTAAAAAGAATTCCTTGAGGGAAGTGGCTGTGGCTCAATCAGTAGGGCTCCTGTTTACCATATGGGAGGCCCCGGGTTCGGTTCCCGGGGCCTCCTGGTGAAGGCAAGCCCCCGCCCGCATGGCGTGGTTGGCTGACCCAGCGAGCACAAGCAGCAAGGGGGGGATAAATGAATAAATAAATAAAGTCTTTGGAAAAAAAAAAAAAAAAAGAATTCCTTGAGAAATGGGATAAAGAACAGAGCTTGCTGAGAAATGGGAGAGAAGGATGGAAATACACACCAATATTTGATGTGGGCTCCTCTAGGCAGAGAGAGCAAGTTTTGACTTCTTTGGTCACCATATTTTTCTTTTTTTAAAGATTCAATACAATTTTATTCTTAGACTCATTTGAGCAATCTGTATTATCATATAATGGTCACCTTTTAAGCTATTAATCATTCCTCCCCTTGTTAATGTTTGGAGGAGGTGTCCTAGCTGTTTGCTATTTTGATTGTCCCACCCATCAGTTCCCCAGGGGGCCCAATGATGAGGCCCCTTGAGGATATCTGGGGCTTTCCTTGGCCCCAAATCAGATCTTGTTCTAAATAGGGTTCTCATGGGGGCCTTCTGGTAGCCCTCTTGGTGGTGGTCTTTCTCTCAGGGGGTTTCAGGAGGGGTTCCAAGGCCACATGTTTAGTGGCCATGTTTTTCTGCCAGGTCTTAGACTTTTCTTCCCTTTTTCTAAACTAGCCTGCCTCACCATCTGGGCCACCAATTGATACCAAGCAAAACATGGATCCTTCTACCAATGAACTTTATTTACCAATTCCCAAGACACTGGGATTTCAAAGAGAGAAAGAGTTTATTTGCTTGCACATAGCAAAGGTGGTCAGTGGCCTAACAGGCCAAAATCTGCCTCCCGAACTGCAATAATTCTGATAGTTTCATAGCAGGTTTAGGCTAATGAGTAGTTGGGATGGGGCTGGCTCAGTCTCCCTCATTAATGAACATTAAGAGGCTGAACAGAATGGGGGTGGGTACAAAACAGAGGTGAGTCACATGGTTATTACAATCACAAGACAATCACTATCAGAGATCAAGGCATCTGGGGACAGGGACTACAAAACTAGAGTCAATTACAAGGTTTTTTAAAGGATTTCAAACAGGATAGTGTAGAATGGTTACCATTTCAATAGAAATGTTCATATACAAGGGTAAGAATAATCTGGAATAACCATCATAATAGCATGTCTTAATTAGGAATGACCATATACAAAAGTAAGATCCATCTGGAATAATCATCATTAAGAGCAGGTTTTAGTTGGAAATGCCCATATACAAAGGGTGAGGTCAGTCTAGCCGGTTACAATAATTTGAGATATTAAGCTTTGGCTATTTTGTAATATACTGGAAGTGAAAAGGCATATATAATGATTCAATAATCATAATTATTTGTTAATTCTTAACCCTTCCTGTGGCAGTTTGATTTTATTTATGAACTCCAAAAAGAGAGATTATGTTTGTAAACCTGTCTGTTACTCTGGGCGTGATAATCTTTGATTATATTAGATTCAGCTGAGATGTCTTTGATTAAATTTTGTTAAGATTAGGGCTTTGTTTTGACCATGTCAGTAGGTGTAAGTCTGGTTAAGTCCCCACCACCTTGGTGGGCTGATATAAATGGGCACTCACTCAAAAACACACAGAAAGGGGCAGATGTGGTTCAAGAAGTTGGGCACTGCCTACCACATAGAAGGTCCCAGGTTTGGTTCCTGGTGCTGCCTAAAGAAGATGAGAAAGACAGCAAGCTGATACGACAGGCTGGCGCAACGGGCTGGTGCAGCGAGCTGATGCAATGAGATGATGCAACGAGATGACGCAACAAGGAGACACAATGAAAGATGCAATAAGCAGGGAGTGGAGGTGGCTCAAGCAATTGGGCACCTACTTTCCACATGGGAGGTCCTCTGTTTGGTTCCCAGTGACTCCCAAAAGAAGGCAAGCAGACACAGAGAGCACACAATGAACAGACACAGAGAGCAGACAGTGTGTGCAAAGAGGGAGGAGGGAGAAATAAATAAAAAAATAAGGAATCTTTGAAAAGAAAAAAAAAGAACACCCAGAAGAAGATACACAAGAAAAGAGAGAGAGAGCTCTGTAGATATAAAAGAGGACTTTGATCCTGCGGCCCTGGGGAGAGACGAGCCATTCACCTAATAGTCTTCAGCCAAAAAGAACAGAGGAGCTGAGCATCTAAGCCTGAGAGACTAGGCAGAGACCGCCTACCATCTTGCTTCAACACATGCCAACTAACTTGGGTGAGAAAATACCTCTTATGGTACCTTGAGTTGGAATCTTTTTTTAAAAAATTTGTACTAGATATATATAATTTTTTTTTGAATCATACATGTTACACAATATATTTGGTTCATAGTAATGAAATCATAACAGTATTTGTCCTTTTCTGTCTGCCTTGCTTCACTCAACATAATGTCCTCTGGTTCATCCATGTTGTCATATGCTTTACAACTTTTCTTCTTACAGCTGTATAATATTCCGTCGTGTAAATACCAGTTTGTTTATTCATTCATCAGTTGATGGACACCTGGGTTATTTCCAATCGTAAATAACGCCACTATGAACATTGGTGGACAGATGTCTGTTCGTGTTACTGCTCTCAGTTCTTCTGGGTATTTACCCAGTAGCCGGGTCATGTGGCAAGTCTATATTCAACTTCTTTAGGAACTGCCAAACAGTCCTCCACAGTGGGTGTACCATTCTACATTCCCACCAACAGTGAATAAGTGTTCCTATCTCTCCACATCCTCTACAACACTTGTAGTGCTTTTTAATTGTGGCCATTCTGATAGGTGTGAAATGATATCTCACCACAGTTTTGATTTGCATTTCCCTAATCATTAGTGATGTTGAGATTTCTTCACGTGTTTTTGCCATTTGTACTTCTTTAGAGAAATGTCTATTCAAGTCTTTTGCCCATTTTTTAATTGGGTCGTTTGTCTTTTCATTGTTGAGTTGTAAATCTCTTTATATATCCTGGATATTAAACCCTTATGGATTTGTGATTTCCAAATATTTTCTCCCATTGAGTCAGCTGCCTTTCCACCCTTTTGACAAAGTCCTGTGAGGTGCAAAAGTGTTAAACTCTGAGGAGATCCCATTCATCTCTTTTTCCTTTTGTTGCACGTGCTTTGAGTGTAAGGTCCAGGAAACCACCACCTACTACAAGGTCTTGAAGATGTATCCCTACTTTTCTTCTAGTAGTTTTATGGTCCTGGCTTTTATATTTAGGTCTTTGATCCATTCTGAGTTTATTCTTGTATAGGGAATGAGATAGGGGTCCTCTTTCATTCTTTTGGCTATAGATATCCAGTTCTCCAAGCACTATGTGTTGAAGAGACTGTTTTGTCTTGTTAACATTAACTTGGTGAGTTTGTAAAAAGCCAGCTTACTGTACAGGTGAGGGTTTATTTCTGGATTCTCAATTCTATCCCACTGATTGATGTGTCTATCTTTATGCCAGTACCATGTTGTTTTGACCACTGTCACTTTGTATTATATTTCGAGGTCAGGCAGTGAAATTCCTCGCATGTCTCTCTTCTTTTTTAAAATGATTCTGGCGGGAAGCAGATGTGTTGCTCAAGTGGTTGGACTCCCATCTACCATATGGGAGGCCCTGGGTTCGTTTCCTGGGGCCTCCTGGTGAAGGCAAGCCGGCCTGTGTGGCCCGGAGAGCTGACGGCTTGTGTGGTATGGAAAGCTCGTACAGCAAGATGTTATAACAAAGGGAGACAAGCAGACACTGAAAAACGCACAGCAAATGGACACAGCAAACACAAGCGGGAAGGGCGGTGGGGATAAATAAATAAATTAAACTAATCTAAAAAAGAAAATGCTTCTAGGTATTCGGGTGCACTTTCCCTTCCAAATGAATTTGGTAATTGCCTTTTCTAATTCTGTAAAGTAAACTATTGGGATCTTCTTTTTAAAGATTTATTTAATTTCTTTATTTCTCCCTCTCCCCCTCCCATTGTTTTTGGGCTCACTGCCTCTTCTCTGGGTGTTCTTCTATGTCTGCTTCTCTTTAGGCGGCACCAAGAACCGATCCTGGGACCATCTGGAGTGGGAGAGAGGCACTTAATCTCTTGTGCCACCTCAGCTCCTTGGTCGGCTGTGTCTTATGTCTCTCCTCTGTGTTTCTTTTTGTTGCATAATCTTGCTGTGCCAGCTCTCTGTGCGGGCCAGCTCTCCTGCGCAGACCAGTACTCCTGCGTGGGCCGGCACTCCTGCGCTGGCGAGCATGCTGCGTTCGCCAGTGCTCCCCGTGGGCCAGTTCTCTTCTCAGGCCAGCTTGCAGCGCATGCCAGCTTGCCTTTCACCAGGACTTGGGAATCAAACCCTGGACCTCCTATATGGTAAACAGGAGCCCAATCGCTTGAGCCACATCCATTTCCCAACTATTGGGATTTTGATTGGTATTGCATTGAATCTATAAATCAGTTTGGGTAAGATTGACATCTTCATGATATTTATTCTACCAATCCATGAACATGAAATGTCTTTCCATTTCTTTAGGTCTTTTAAATTTCTTTTAGCATTGTTTTGTAGTTTTCTGCATATAGGACTTGTACCTCTTTAGTTAAACTAACTACGAGGTTTTTGAGTCTTTTTGTTGCTATTGAAAATGGGATTTATCCCCTGATTTCTTCCTCAGATTGTTCAGTACTAGTGTACAAAAACATTATTGATCTTTGTGGGTTGATCTTATATCCTGCCACTTTGCTGAACTCATTTATTAGTTCAAGTAGCTTTGTTGTGGATACTTCAGAATTTGGATGCTGTATTAGTCAGCCAAAGAGATGCTAATGTAAAGTACCAAAAAATGGGTTGGTCTTTATAGAGGGTTTTATTTGGGGTAGAAGTCCACAGAAACCAGGCCATAAAGCATTAAGTTTCTTCTCTCACCACAGTCCATTGCCACGTGGTAGAGCAAGACAGCTGCCGGCGTTTGCCAGGGTTCAGGCTTCTGGGGTTCCTCTCTTCCCGGGGCTGCGTTTCTCTCCGGGCTTAGCTCCTGTTTCCTCTAAAAGGTCAGCTGTAGACGATCAGGTGAACGGCTTGCTTCTCTTCTCCTGGGGCCTTTTTCCAACATCAAAACTGCTTCTCAAAAGACTGCTTCAACTGTCCTTTGCCTTGCCTTTTATATTCGATTCCCCACCCGCCAAGGGGTGGGGCTCAATGCCCTAATCCTAACCTAATCATGCCCAGATTAACAGATCAGTTTACAAGCATAATCCAATTATATTTTTGGAATTCATAATTACATCAAACTGCCACAGATGCCTTTAATTTTTTTTTTTCTTGTCTAATTTCCCTAGCTAGAACTTCTTGTACAATATTGAATAACAATGGTAACAGCGGATGTCTTTGTCTTTTCCTGACCTTAGAGGGAAAGCTTTCAAACTTTCCCCATTAAGTAAGATGTTGGCTTTGGGTTTTTCATATATGCCTTTTATCATATTGAGGAATTTTCCTTCTATTCCTACTTTTGAAATGTTTTTATCAAAAAAAGATGCTGGATTTTGTCAAATGCCTTTTCTGCATCAATTGAGATGATCATAGGTTTTTTTCCCTTCAATTCATTAATGTGGTGTATTAAAATGATTGATTTTCTCACATTGAACCACCCTTGCATACCAGGAATAAATCCCACTTAGACGTGATGGATAAGTCTTTTCATATGCTGTTGGATTTGATTTGCAAGTATTTTGTTGAGAATTTTCACATCTGTATTCATTAGAGAGTTTGGTCTGTAATTTTCTTTTATTGTATCTTTTTTTTTTTTTTTTTTTTTACCGGGAGGTACCGGGGATCGAACCCCGGTCTCTCCATATGGTAGACGGACGCCGAACCTCTTGAGCCACATCCGTTTCCCTTATTGTATATCTTTATCTGGCTTTTGGTATTAGGGTGATGTTGGTGTCATAAAATGTGTTGGGTAATTTTCCCTGCTCTTCAATTTTTTGGAAGAGTTTAAACAGGATTGGTGTTAATTCTTTTCAAAATGCTTGGTAGAATTCACCTGTGAGGCCATCTGGTCCTGGACTTTTCTTTGCTGGGAGATTTTTTATTTATTTATAAAATGTAAGTAATTTTATTGATTTACTTATTTCTTATTTATTTATTTCTACACCCCCTACCCTGTTATTTTGCACTCACTGACTGCTCTCTGTGTGTTCTTCTGTGTCTTCTTGTCTTCTCTTTAGGCGGTGCCAGAACCGATCCTAGGACCTTCCAGAGTGGGAGAGAGATGCTTAACCTCTTGTGCCACCTCAGCTCCCTGGTCTGCTGCATCTGTTATTGTCTCTCCTCTGTGTCTCTTTTTGTTGTGTCATCTTGCTGTGCCAGCTCTCCATCGGGCCAGCACTCCTGCATGGGTCAGCACTCGGCATGGGCTAGCACTCTCCCTGGGCCAGCTCGCCACTCGGACCAGCTCACTGAGTAGGTCAGCTTGCCTTTCACCAGGAGACCCTGGGAATCAAACCCTGGACCTCCCATATGGTAGATGGAAGCCCAATCCTTTGAGCCACATCTGTTTCCTGCTGAGAGATTTTTGATGATGGATTCAATCTCTTTAAATGTGATTGATGTGTTAAGTTCTTGTATTTCTTGTAGCATCAGTGTAGGTTGTGCATTTTTAGGAATTTGTCCATTTCATCTACCTTGTCTAGTTTGTTGGCATACCGTTTCTCATAATATCTTCTAAGATTCTTTTTATTTCCATAGGGGTTAGTTGTAACTTCTCCCCTTTCATTTCTGATTGTATTTATTTTCATCTTCTCTCATTTTTTCTTTGTTAGTCTAGTTAGGGGTTTGTCAATTTTATTGATCTTCTCAAAGAACCAGCTTTTGGCTTTGTTGATTTTCTCTATTGTTTTTTTTTTTTAAAGATTTTATTTATTTATTCATTTATCCCCCCCTTGCTGCTTGTGCTCGCTGGGTCAGCTAACCACGCCGTGCGGGGGGGCTTGCCTTCACCAGGAGGCCCCGGGAACCGAACCCGGGGTCTCCCATATGGTAAACGGGAGCCCTACTGATTGAGCCACAGCTGCTTCCAGTTTTTGTTTTTTTTTTTGTTGTTGTTGTTCTCAGTTTCATTTATTTCTGCTCTAATCTTTATTATTTTTTTCCTTCTGCTTGCTTTGGGATTGGTTTGCTTTTCCTTTTTCTAGTTTCTCTAGTTTTTAAGCTAAATCTTTGAGTTTAGCTCTTTCTTCTTTTTTAATATAGGTATTTTTGGTTATACATTTCCCACTCAAGCCTGCCTTCACTGTATACCATAAGTTTTTTTTTTTTTTAAGATTTTATTTTTATTTATTCATTTATCCCCCCCCCTTGCTGCTTATGCTCGCTGGGTCAGCTAACCACGCTGTGCGGGCGGGCTTGCCTTCACCAGGAGGCCCCGGGAACCGAACCCGGGGCCTCCCATATGGTAAACGGGAGCCCTACTGATTGAGCCAGCCGCTTCCCAATACCATAAGTTTTGATACGTTGTGTTCTCCTTTTCATTTGTCTCAATATATTTACTGATTTCACTTGCAATTTCTTCTTTGTCCCACTGATTATTTAGGAGTGTGTTGTTCAGCCTTCACACATTTGTGGATTTGCCTTTTTCCTGGTGGTTATTGATTTCCAGTTTCATTCCATTATGATCTGAGAAGGTGCTTTGTATAATTTCAACCTTTTTATATTTATTGAGAGCTGCATGATGCCCTATCATGTGGTCTATTCCCAGAGAAAGATCCATGGGCACTTGAGAAAAATGTGTAAACTGCTGAGTTTGGAAGCAGCGTTCTGTGTGTGTTAGGTCTAACTCATTTATCATATTGTCCAAATTCTCTGTTTCCGTGTTGATCTTCTATTTATTCTTTGTAATGATGTGAGTGGGGTGTTGAAGTCTCCAACAATTATTGTAGAGATGTCATTTTCTCCCTTCAGTTTTGCCAGAGTTTGTCTCATATATTTTGGGGAACCCTGGTTAGGTGCATAGATATTTCTGATTGTTATATCTTCCTGGTGGATTGTCCCTTTTATTAATAAATAATAGCCTTCCGTATCTCTTATAACTTTTTTGCATTCAAAGTCTGTTTTGTCTGATGTTAGTATAACTACCTTTGCTCTTTTTTGGTTACTATTTGCATTGAGTATCTTTTTCCAACCTTTCACTTCAAGCCAGTTTGTATTCCTGGGTCTAAGGTGAGTTTCTTATAAGCAGCAAATGGATGGCTCATGTTTTTTTATCCATTCTGTCAGCCTGCATCTTTTGATTGGGGAGTTTAATCCATTCACATTCAATGATATTACTATAAATGCATTATTTACTTCCACAATTTTATTCTTTGGTTTTCATATGTCGTATCATATTTTTGTCTGTCTTTTTACTATTTTGGTTATCCTTTCTGCTATTCTTTCTTCTATACTCTCCTTCAGTCCTCTCTCTCCTGTTTTTTTATTTCAGGTTCTAAAGCTCCCTTTAATATTTCCTGCAAAGGTGGATTCTTCTTTGCAAATTCTCTTAGTTTCTGTTTGTTTGTGAATATTTTATATTCAGCTTCATTTTTGAAGGACAATTTTGCTAGATAAAGAATTTGCAGTGGCAGTTTTTCTCTTTCAGTATCCTAATTGTATCATATCACTGTCTTCTTGCCTCCATGGTTTCTGAAGAGAAATCCATGCTAAGTCTTACTGGGTGTCCCTTTTATGTGATGGTTTGCTTCTCCCTTGCTGCCCTGAGAATTTTCTCTTTATCTTTGACATTTTAAGTAGTTGTGTCTTGGAGTTGATCTATTTGGATTTATTCTGATTGGGGTACTTCTTGGACATGTAAGTTAATTCTATTGTGACAGTTGGGAAAATTTCAGCTATTATTTCCTCAAATACTCTTTCTGCCCCTTTTGCCTTCTCTTCTCCTTCTGGAACTTCCATGACACATATGTTGTTGCGTTTTGTGTTGTCATTCAACTCTCTGAGCCCCTGCTCAATTTTTTCCATTCTTTTCTCTCTCTTCTTTTCTCTCTTCAATTCAGCTGTTCTGTCTTCAGTATCACTTATTCTTTCTTCTCTCGTTTCGAGTCTGCTGTTGTAACCTGTAATGTGTTTGTTTGTTTGTTTTTAAAGATTTATTTTTATTTATTTATTTATCCCCGCCCCCCTTGTTGCTTGTGCTCATTGTGTCCATTTGCTGTGCATTTTTCTGTGTCTGCTTGTCTCCCTTTGTTGGGTCATCTTGCTGCACCAGCTCGCTCACTATGCTGTGCAGGCTGGCTTTGCCTTCACCAGGAGGCCCCGGGAATTGAACCCGGAGCCTCCCATATGGTAAACGGGAGCCCAACCAATTGAGCCACAGCCGCTTCCCTCTAATGTGTTTTTTTTTTTTTTTTTTTTTTTACCGGGAGGTCCCGGGGATCGAACCCGGGTCCCTCCATATGGGAGACGGACGCCCAACCAGTTGAGCCACATCCGACCCCTTTAATGTGTTTTTAATCTCACCTATTGTTTCTTTTATTCTCATGAGCTCTGTTACTTTTCTTATCAGGATTTTAAATCCCTCTTTGTGCTCACTCAATGTTTTTTTGATGTCATTTATCTCTTTAGCCATATTGTCTTTCAACTCATTGCTTTGATTTTGGAAATTTGCACACATCTTGCTTATTAGTTCTCTCAAATCCTGCATCTCTTCTGGGGCTTTGATATATTCCTTTTCTTGGGCCATGTCTTCTATTTTCTTAGTATGGCTCATAATTTTTTGCTGATGTATAGGCATCTGATTAGGATGTAGTTTACTCAGATGCTTAATTTCTTTTTCTTTTGTAGGGATTTAGTGGCAGGAGACTGTGTGTTACCATTGCTCTTTGATTCCTGGCTTGACCTGGATTGTCTGGATTGTCCCTGCTAGTTGCTCAAAACTTGCATCTGGGCCCAGTAATTGGTTGTAGACCTACTTCCTAGGGCCTTTGGGAGAGAGGCCAGAAAAAGCCTCTCTTACTTGCTTTATTTTATTTTATTTTTTTTAAAGATTTTATTTATCCATTCATTTATCCCCCCCTTGCTGCCCGCGCTCGCCGGGTCAGCCAACCACGCCGCGCGGGCGGGCCCGCCCCCACCAGGAGGCCCCGGGAACCGAACCCGGGGCCTCCCACATGGCAAACGGGAGCCCCACTGATTGAGCCACAGCCGCCTCCCTCTTACTTGCTTTAAATTTTCTTGCATGCACTTCATTGGTCTGCTAGCAGATGGCGCTCTTTGGGAGCGCTCAGTTCAGTACCTGTCAGAGTGTATTTGTTGCAGCACAGACTGGATCAATGTGATAGAGCTTCCTGCCTGGAGGCTAAGATCCTTGAAATTCAAATTTTCTCAGACAGTTCTCCAGCCTTCTCTGGCAGCCCCCTCCCCTTTCCCAGGTAGGCAACACTTCCACTCCCCTCTGAGTCCTCAACAATCAGTCCTGGTTAGTGGAGAAGGAATTTGGGAGGGTTGTATATCTTTAGCCTTTGTGAGTTCTCAAGGCAAACAATAGTGTGGCTCCATCTAGCCTGGAAGGGTTCCTGGGACACAGCATGCCAAATTTGTGAGTCAAAAGCTGAGTCAGCATTAGGCTGTGTCCCTCTCTCTCCATTTTCTTGGGGAAGTGGGTCCTCATCAATCAGTCTGGGCTAGAAGGAAGGGAGATTGTGAGGGTTGGATTTCTCCAGTCCTGTGCCCACTCCTAGGGCAAACCATGGTGTAGTCCCACTTAGCCTCGAAGGGTTGGTGGGACACAGTAGACCAAATTTGTGGGTCAGAAGCTGAATCAGCCTTAAGCTGTGTCCCTCTTTCTCCCCTTTCCTGGGGTAGAGGATCCCTGGAGCCCCCTTTGTCTGTAGCCACAGGTCCAGAGGCCCAAGAGTTCTAAAGTGTCTTTAGTGTGGGGGAGAGTGCCGGCGGCAGCAGCCGCTAGTTTCAACTCACAGTTCTGTCGTGATTTCCCTCCTTTGTTCTCTCCTCTGGGCAGTGTTCAACATTCTTCTGGTATCCTAAATGATAGAAGGTCTTTTTCCAGGCTGTTTCAGGCTGTCCTCTAGCTATTTTTCTGGATGAGAAGAGAGTCTCTTGTCTTTCTAGTCTGCCATCTTACTGGAAGTTCATATCTTGAGGTAGACTCTTTAGAGCCCTGTAATTCTAAACTTTTACCCCAAATAAATACCCTTTATAAAAGTCAACAGATTTCTGGTACTTTGCATCAGCAAACTAACACTAACTAATGGCGGACTAACACTCCATTACAACTGGATTCATTGTTTTCTCCTCATGATCTCTAATTCTCTTCTGGGGAGACATTTTTCAAAGTAGACTGGGGACTCCACTGGGAGATTTATTTTCTTGGTTTTACCTATCTGAATTGCTATTTGAGTTACACCTCAGGCCAGAGTCCTGGAAACAGTGCATCATTTGATCATTAACTTACTTATTAATTCATCCCACAGACCTTTACATTTGCTATTTGTCTTGCAGGATCCTAGATATTAGGCATATAGGCACTAAAAAGAGGATATAACCCTAACTTCATGGATTTGTGAACCTCTCATGCAAAGAAGTCAGTATGAAGGTGCTCCTGGTGCCTAAAGGAGCCAGGAAGATAATTCAAACAAGAGAATAGGGGCCAAATTAAAACTGAATGGTGGCATGTGGAAAGCACTTGGCCCACCTAAAGGAGGCAGCCTCTGGATGCTGGACACCAGGGCTGGAAGTAGATGTGATTTTCACTATACATCTTTTTGCACCTTTTGAATTTTCTATATGTGCATTTTGCCTAGTCAAAATAATATTTTTAGACATTCAGCTCCAGCTTCTTTTTACATTCTGGGAATGTAGATCCTCTGTTACTATATATTTTTATTTTAAAAAAATATTTATTTTATTTATTTATTTCTCCCCACCCCTTGCTGTTTGTACTTGCTGCCTGCTCTCTGTGTCTGTTCATTGTGTGCTCTCTGTGTCTGCTCATCTTCTTCTTTTTTAGGAGGAACCGGAAACTGAACCCAGGACCTCCCATGTGGGAAGCAGGTGTTCAGTCGCTTCAGCCACGTCCGCTCCCTGCTTGTTGTGCCTTTCATTGTGTTCCCTTGTTGTGTCTCCTCATTGAGTCATCGTGTTGCATCAGCTCGCTGCGCCAGCCCATTGTGTAGCTCGCTGTCTTGCTCATCTTCTTTTTTTTTTTTTTTTTTTTTTTTTAAGATTTTATTTATTTATTCATTTATCCCCCCCTTGCTGCCTGCGCTCGCCGGGTCAGCCAACCACGCCATGCAGGCGGGCCTGCCCTCACCAGGAGGCCCCAGGAACCGAACCCGGGGCCTCCCATATGGTAAACGGGAGCCCCACTGATTGAGCCACAGCCGCTTCCCTTGCTCATCTTCTTTAGGAGGCACTAAGAACTGAACCCAGGACCTCCCATGTGGTAGGTGGGAACCCTACTGCTTTAACCACATCTGCTTCCCTGATTTTTTTTTAAAGAGGCATCTAAAAATGGGATTTTTAAGTGAACTCTCCTAAGGTTTAAATGTTAACATTTAATTAAAAGAACTAATCACACCAAATAAAATGTATCTGCATTCCATCAGTTTACAAACTTTGTCCTGGTGTCAGCAGGAAAGAGAGACTCCTATTACCACCTTCAGGGGTGGAGTCTCACACTTGAATGGTGGCAAATGCATAACAAGGCCTGCCACTATTCAGAACTGAGTTCTAGAATAAGCATCCCACTCCACTGTTTGCAGATATCGGTATTGTGGTCACCAACAGAAGCAGGACTCAGATAGCACTGGATGGAAAAATATTTTACTCACATAGAGAAGAAACAGAAGAAAGTCAGCCTCATGAGTGGGCATCATTTCCCCATGGCCAGCGGGTCTCATTCCAGCCAATGCAGCGAGATGTGTTATGTGCATCACCCTTCCGTTCTGTGTTTGTGTGTGCCATAGTGGAGAAACTCTACTTCCTCTCCCTGCCAGGGAGAGATATATCCCTGGTGTGTAAGCTGAATGCCATAAAAAATGCCCACTCGGGGATTGTGTTTAATCTTGTTAGAGCTTATCTCGCTTAGGACACATCTGGTCACAAAAATATTGACTCTGAGTATAATAGTAATAGTATGGCCACTGTGGAAATCAGTTTGGCTCTTCCTCAGAAAGTTGAAAATAGACTTACCATATGAACGGGCACTCCAGCTTCTTCCTGTATACCCAACAGAACTGAGAGCAACAACTCGAACAAATGTTTTTTACAGCAATGTTTTTTTTTTGTTTTTTTTTTTTTTTACCGGGAGGTCCTGGGGATCGAACCCAGGTCCCTCCATATGGGAGACAGACACCCAACCATTTGAGCCACATCCGTCCCCCTACAGCAATGTTTTTAGCAGCATTATTTACAATAACTAAATGGTGAAAGCAACCCAAGTTTCCATCAAGAAGTGAATGGACAAACAAAATGTGGTATACTCATACAATGGAATAGTATTCAATCATAAAAAGGAATGAAGTTCTGGGAAATGGATATGGCTCAAGCAATTGGGCTCCTGTCTACCATATAGGAGGTCCAGGGTTTGATTTCCAGGTCCTGGTGAAAGGCAAGCTGTCCTGCAAGGTGAGCTGGCCCAAGCGGAGAGCAGGCCCACGTGGAGTGCTGGCCCGTACAGAAGTGCTGGCCTGCACAGAGAGCTGGTAGAGCAAGATGATGCAATAAAAAGAGACACAGAGGAGAGCAATAAGAGATGTAGCAAACCAGGGAACTGAGGTGGCACAAGAGATTGAGAGCCTCTCTCCCACTCCAGAAGGTCCCAGGATTGGTTCCCAGTGCCGCCTAAGGAGAAGACAAGCAGGCACAGAAGAACACACAGAGAGCAGACAGCATGTGCAAGAAGAACATGGAAAGGGGGAGAAATAAATAAATAAAATAAATCTTTTTTAAAAATTAATGCATAATCAAAACAAAATGCTAAGTACTAACTTAGGTATTTAAGCAAGAGTGAAACCGCAACACAGGGAGTTGGGTCTGAGTCACTTTAGACCAACCTTGGCTCCTGTCTGCAGACATAATAAATAATAAATGTAAATTCTGCCTAACTCTCCTGTTAAAGTTTTTTTTTTCTCTCTACATCTGTGGTTATCTCCAAAGGCCTTTGAGGCCTAATAAAAGAAACACTGCCTCTGATTTTACTAAGGAGGTACATAGGAAACAAAACAGGTCCTGATAACAGAATTCTGCTGCACTTAAGAAAATTAACTCAGGTAACAACAGAAAACAAGTCCCAAACATAGAGTTGTTTTTTGTTTCTCTAGATTCTTTTTAAACATTAGTATATTTATATATATATTATACTTCAAAAAACAATTTTTTTTTTTGAGATATCAGGGGCTGGGGATTGAACCTGGGACATCATATGTGGGAAGCCGGTGCTCAACCACTGAGCCACATCAGCTTCCCTGAGTTGGTTTTTTCATTTGTTTTGCTTGTTGTTTGTTTTTTCAGGAGGCACCGGGAACTGAACACAGGACCTCCCATGTGGGAGGCAGGCACTCAACCATGTGAGCCACATCCGTTCCCCATACTTCAAATTTTTAAAAATCAAATTTGTTCTAATTAACAGAGTAAAATACTCCCATTTTAAGTGGGCAATTTGATGCAGTTTGACAAATGTTTACACCCATGCAACCATCACCACAATCAAGATATAGAACATTTCCATCTTTCCAAAAATGACGCTTTGTAGTTAGAACTCCCCAGGACTCTGAAACCCAGGTACCATTAATCTGTTTTTCTATCACTGTAGATTAGTTTTGCCTGTTATATAATTTCTTATAAATGGAATCATACAATATACATGGATTCCTTCTCTTAGCATGTTTTAGAGTTTCATCCATATTGCTCTATGTATCAATAGCTTATTCCTTTTTACTGCATAGCAGTATTCTATCCTACGAATACTTTGTTTATCCATTTGTTTATCCCCAGTGGACATTAGGGTTGTTTTCAGTTTTGGGTTACTATGAATAAAGCTGTTTTGAACATTACTATATAAGTCTTTGTATGTTTTCTTTTCTCTTGGTTAAACACCTAGAAATAGAATTGGTAGGTTGAATGATAAGTATATGTTTAACTTTAAAAGATACTGCTGAACTGTTTTTCCAAAGAATTGTATCATTGTCATTCCCACAAGCAATATATGAGAGTTCCAGTTGCTCTACATCCCTGCCAACAGTTGGCATTATATAATCCAAATGTCAGTTTTTAGAAGAACATCTTTATAACTTTAAGTACACAATGATTTCTTAGGAACCACAAAAAATCAATCATAAAAAATTAAAATCAGATTGCATCAAAATTAAAAACTCTTCTCTTCAATTAAGAAAACAAAAAGACAAGCCACAGACTGGGAGAATATATTTGCAATATAAATATCTAACAAAGGACTGGCATCCAAAATACACAAAGAGTTCTTACAATTAATAATAAAAAGGTGAAAAACCCAATTTAAAGATGGGCAAAAGATTTGATCACTTTATCAAAGAAGATATATTAAAGGTCCATAAGCCACTAAATTAAATTAAAACCACAATGAGTTACCTACATATGCCATATAGTGGCTAAAATTTAAAATACTGCCACATGTACCAGATGTATGTATTCTGTATATGTATACTTTTTTTAGTGTGGTTGAAAACACTATTACTTTAAAAGTCAAAACACCAAATCCTTTCTTTAGATTGGGTAATGAAAGTTCACGAGTTTCAACAAGCTGTCTTGCTTGTTGTTGTTGGATATCCAGTATTTTAGTTCCCTTCCTTTTGGGTTTTTTTTTTCCCTTCCTGCCATATAGAGATGATATTTGGGTCTATTTCCAATTAAGGCTATGAATTTTTCAGTGTCACAGGAGTAAAAGGGAAGTTCTATAACTTGGTAAAGGGTATCCACTAAAGATCTATAATTAACATCATGTCAAACTTTAAAAGAATTCCTACTAAAGTCAAGAATAAAGTAGGGGCATAGGCCATCATTGTTATTAAGCAACATTATATTAGAGGATATAAGCAAGGAAATAAAACAATTGCAAAAGATAAAACTGTAATAATGCTCAGATAATATAAATACCTATTTAGAAAACTTAAGGGAATTTATAATCACTTATGAAAAATAAATCATGGGGGGAGTGGATGTGGCTCAAGCAGTTGAGCACCTGTCTCCCACATGGGAGGTCCCAGGTTCAGTTCCTGGTGCCTCCTAAAGAAGACAAACAAACAACGAACAGATAATGAGCAGACATCAAGCAAAAACAATGAGCAAGACAAAGAGCAAACAACAAGCAGACAATGAACAAAAAAAACCCAAATGAGCAGACAATGAACAAAAGCAAATGAGCAGGGAGCAGATGTGGCTCAAGAAGTTGAGCACTCACCTACCACGTGGGAGGTCCTGGGTTCGGTTCCCAGTGTCTCTTAAAGAAAAACCAAACAGATAATGAGTAAAAACAATGAGCAGACAAGGAACACAAACAATGAGCAAAAACAATGAGCAAACAAATAAGGGAGACATCTGGGGAGGAAGAATTATTAAAAAAGAAATCATGGGAGTGGATGTGGCTCAAGCGGTTGAGCACCTGTTTCCCACATGGGAGGTCCAGAATTTGGTTCCTGGTGCCTTTTAAAACAAAAAAAAAAACAAACAACAAGCAAAACAGTGAAAAAACCAAATCAAGGGAGCCAATGTGGCTCAGTGGTTGAGCGCCAGCTTCCCATATACAAGGTCTGGGGTTCAATCCCAAGTACCAGTACCTCAAAAAAAAATTAAATAAGGAAGTGGATATGGCTTAGGTGACTGGGCTCCTGCCTACCACGTGGGAAGTTGCTGGTTCAGATCCCAGTGCCTCCTAAAGAAGACAGCAAGCTGGCATGACAGGCAGGCACAGCAAGCTGACACAACAAGGGACACAAGAGGAAAAAACATCATAAGAGGACTTCCAGGAAGATGGCGGACTAGTAAGACAAGGGAATCTCTTCTCCAGAAAAATAGCTAGAGGACAGACTGAAACAGCCCTGAAAAAGATCTTCAAGGGTTTAGAACAGCAGGTGAAGGCTGCACACCACCCAGAGGAGAGAGGGACAAAAGAAGGAAATCGTGACGACAGAACCATGAGTTGGAACCAGCAGCAGCACCTGCTGCTGGCACCATCCCCCACACTAAAGACTCTAGAATTTTCGGGCTTCTGGGCCTGCGACTACAGATAAAGGGGGCTCCAGAGATCTACCACCCCAGGAAAGAGGAGAGAGAGGGACACGGCCTAAGGCTGACTCAGGTTCTGACCTGTGAATTTTGGGCTGCAGTGCCCCACCGGGCCCTTCCAGGCCAGGTGGAACCACACAGTGGTTTGCCCTGGGAGCCTATGAAGGACTGGAGAAATCCGACCCTCACGATCTCCTCTTCTAGCCTAGACTAATTGTTTGAGGACTCCATAGGAGACTGGAGAGAGAGCCTGGGGATGACTCGGCTTTTGACTGGCAGGCTTGGTCTGCCATATCCAGGAGAGACCTTCCAGGCCGGGTGGGGCTGCTCCATTGTTTGCCTTAGAGCCTTCAAGAGGCTAAAGATATACAAACCTCCCAATCTCCTCCTCTACTAACAGGGACTGATTGTTGAGGATTCAGAAGGGAGTGGAAATATTTCCTAGCTGGGAAAAGGGAGGGGGCTGCCAGAGAAGACTGGAGAACTGTCTCAGAAAGTTTGAATTACAAGGCTCTTAGCCTCTAGACAGGAAGCTCTATCACATTGATCTGGTCTGTGTCACAACAAATACACTCTGACCAGGTATTGAAATGAGAGCTGCTAAACAGCATCATTTCCTGGCAGACCAAGGACGTGCACATAAGAAAATTGAAAATAAGTCAGAGAGGCTTTTCCTGGCCTCTATAGTCTCCCTGCCCAAGGCTCTAGGAAGCATCTCTACAACTAATTACTGAGTCCAGTGCCCAGTTTTGAGCAACCAGCAGGACAATCCTAACAATCAAGGTCCAGCCAAAAATTAAGAGCTGTGGTAACTCACAGCCTCCTGCTACTAAATCCCTATAAAAGAGAAAGAGACTGAGCATCTGAGTAAACTACATCCTAACCAGATGCTTAAACACCAGCAAAAAATTATGAACCATACGAATAAAATAGAAGACATGGCCCAAGAAAAGGAATACATCAAAGTCCCAGAAGAGATGCAGAATTTGAAAGAACTTATCAGCGAGATGAGCACTTCTATCCATAATCAAATTAATGAGTTGAAAGACAATATAGTTAAAGAGATAAATGACATCAAGACGACATTGAGTGAAAGCAAAGAAGAATTTGAAATCCTGAACAGAAAAGTAATAGAGTTCATGGGAATGAAAGACACAATAGGTGAGGTCAAAAAGACATTTGAGGAAGCGGCTGTGGCTCAATCGGTGGGGCTCCCATTTGCCATGTGGGAGGCCCTGGGTTCTGTTCCTGGGGCCTCCTGGTGGAGGCAGGCCCGCCTGCACGGCGCGGTTGGCTGACCCAGCGAGCGCAAGCAGCAAGGCGGGGATAAATGAATAAATAAATAAAATCTTAAAAAAAAAAAAAAAAAAAAAAAAGACATTTGAGGCATATAGCAACAGAATCGAAATGACAGAAGAAAGAATAAGTGAGATTGAAGAAAGAGCAGCTAAAATTGAAGAGAGAAAAGAATGGAAAAAATTGGGCAGGGGCTCAGAGAGTTGAATGACAACACAAAACGCAACAACACACGTGTCATGGGAGTTCCAGAAGGGGAAGAGAATGGAAAAGGGGCAGAAAGAGTATTTGAGGAAATAATAGCTGAAAATTCCCCAACTCTCATGAAAGAAATGAACTTACATGTCCAAGAAGCATATCATACTCCAATGAGAATAAATCCAAATAGACCTATGCCAAGACACATACTACTCAGAATGTCAAATGTCAAAGATAAATTCTGGTAAAGAGAAAATTCTCAGAGCAGCAAGAAAAAAGCAAACGATCGCGTACAAGGGACGTCCAGTAAGACTTAGTGCAAATTTCTCTTCAGAAACAATGGAGGCAAGAAGAGAGTAGTATGATACAATCAGGAAACTGAAAGAGAAAACCTGCCAGCTGAGAATTCTTTATCCAGCAAAACGGTCCTTCAAATATGAAGGTGAGTATAAAGTATTCACAAACAAACAGAAACTAAGAGAGTTTACAAAAAAGAACCCACCTTTGCAGGAAATATTAAAGGAAGCCTTAGAACCAGAAAGAAAAAGACAGGCGAGAGAGGCTTGGTGGAGAGTATAGAAGAAAGAATAGCAGAAAGGAAAACCAAAAAAGTAAAAAGAGAGACAAAGACAAGATGACATATGAAAACCAAAGAATAAAATGGAGGAAGTAAATAGTGCATTTACGGTAATATCATTGAAAGTAAATGGATTAAACTCCTCAATAAAAGATACAGGCTGGTAGAATGGATTAAAAAAACATGAGCCACCCATATGCTGCTTAGAAGAAATTCACCTTAGACCCAGGGATACAAACCGGCTAAAAGTAAAATGTTGGAAAAAGATACTCCATGTGAATAGTAACCAGAAAAGAACAGGGGTAGCTATACTAATATCAAACAAAACAGACTTTAAATGCAAAAAAGTTATAACAGATACAGAAAGCCATTATATATTAATAAAAGGGTCAATCCACCAGGAAGATATAACAGTCTTAAATATCTACACATCTAACCAGGGTGCCCCAAAATATACGAGACAAATTCTAGCAAAACTGAAGGGAGAAATAGACATTTCAACAATAATCATTGGAGACTTCAACATCCCACTCACATCACTAGATAGAACAACTAGACAGAAGATCAACAAGGAAACAGAGAACTTGAACAATATGATAAATAAGTTAGACCTAACGGACATATACACAACACTGCATCCAAACTCAGCAGGTTATACATTCTTCTCAAGTGCCCATGGATCTTTCTCCAGGATAGACCACATGTTAGGTCACAATTCAGCTCTCAATAAATATAAAAAGATTGAAATTATACAAAGCACCTTCTCTGATGATAATGGAATGAAACTAGAAATCAATAATAGGAAAAAAGGAAATTTGCAAATGTGTGGAGACTGAACAACACACTCCTACATAATCGGTGGGTCAAAGAAGAAATTGCAAGTGAAATCAGTAAATATATTGAGACAAATGAAAATGAGAACACAACGTATCAAAACTTATGGGATACAATGAAGGCAGTCTTGAGAGGGAAATTTATAGCCCTAAATGCCTATATTAAAAAACAAGAAAGAGCTAAACTCAAAGATTTAACTGAACAACTAGAGAAACTAGGAAAAGAACAGCAAACCAATCCCAAAGCAAGTAGAAGGAAAGAAATAATAAAGATTAGAGCAGAAATAAATGAAAATGAGAAGAGAAAAACAATAGAGAAAATCAACAAAGCCAAAAGCTGGTTCTTTGAGAAGATCAAGAAAATTGACAAACCCCTAGCTAGACTAACAAAGAAAAAAAGAGAGAAGCAAATAAATACAATCAGAAATGAAAGGGGGGAAGTTACAAATGACTTCACAGAAATAAAAAGAATCATAAGAGGATATTATGAGAAACTATATGCCAACAAACTAGACAAACTAGATGAAATGGACAAATTTTTAGAAATGTACAACCAATCCACACCGACGCTACCAGAAACAGAAGAACTTAACAAACCAATCACATTTGGGGAGATTGAATCCATCATCAAACATCTCCCAGCAAAGAAAAGTCCAGGACCAGATGGCTTCACAGGTGTATTCTAACAAGCATTTCGAAAGAATTAACACCAATCTTGGTTAAATTCTTCTAAAAAATTGAAGAGGAGGGAAAATTACACAACACATTTTATGAAGCCAACATCACCCTAATACCAAAGCAAGATAAAGATTCCACAAGAAAAGAAAATTATAGGAAGCGGCTGTGGCTCAATCAGTAGGGCTCCCGTTTACCATATGGGAGGCCCCGGGTTCGGTTCCTGGGGCCTCCTGGTGAAGGCAAGCCCGCCCGCACGGCGTGGTTAGCTGACCCAGCAAGCACAAGCAGCAAGGGGGGGATAAATGAATAAATAAATAAAAAATCTTTAAAAAAAAAAAAAA
>JAKSZT010054472.1:4104439-4149802 GCA_026826555.1 Tolypeutes matacus | reverse complement strand
TTTAAAAAAAAAAAAAAAAAAAAAAAAGAAAATTATAGACCAATCTCTCTAATGAATATAGATGCAAAAATCCTCAACAAGATAGTTGCAAATCGAATCCAACGGCATATCAAAAGACTTATACGGCACGAACAAGTGGGATTTATTCCTGGCATGCAAGGCTGGTTCAACATAAGAAAATCAATCAATGTAATACACCACATTAACAAATTGAACTAAAAAAAACACATGATCATCTCAATAGATGCAGAAAAGGCATTAAACAAAATCCATCATCCTTTTTTAATAAAAACACTTCAAAAGACAGGAATAGAAGCAAAATTCCTCAATATGATAAAAGGCATATATGAAAACCCTACAGCCAACATCATACTCAATGGAGAAAAGTTGAAAGCTTTCCCTCTAAGATCAGGAACAAGACAAGGATGCCAACTGTCGCCATTGTTATTCAACATTGTACAATGTTCTAGCTAGGGCAATTAGATAAGAAAAAAAATATTAAAGGTATCCAAATAGGAAAAGAGGAAGTAAAACTCTCACTGTTTGTGGATGACATGATCCTATACTTAGAAAATCCTGAAGTATCCACAACAAAGCTACTTGAACTAATAAATGAGTTCAGCAAAGTGTCAGGATACAAGATCAACACACAAAAATCAGTAATGTTTTTAGACACTAGTACTGAACAACCTGAGGAAGAAATCAGGGGAAAAATTCCATTTTCAATAGCAACAAAAAGACTCAAATACCTAGGAGTTAATTTAACCAAAGAAGTACAGGAGCTATATGCAGAAAACTACAAAACAATGCTAAAAGAAATTGAAAAAGACCTAAACAAATGGAAAGACATTCCGTGTTCATGGATTGGAAGAATAAATTTCGGGGAAGCGGCTGTGGCTCAATCGGTAGGGCTCCCGTTTACCATATGGGAGGCCCTGGGTTCGGTTCCTGGGACCTCCTGGTGAAGGCAGGCCCGCCTGCACGGCGTGGTTGGCTGACCCGGCGAGCACAAGCAGCAAGGGGGGGGATAAATGAATAAATAAATAAAATCTTTTAAAAAAAAAAAAAAAAAAAAAAAAAAAAGAATAAATTTCGTGACGATGTCAATCTTACCCATACTGATTTATAGATTCAATGTAATACCAATCAAAATCTCAACAGCTTACTTTACAGAATTAGAGAAGGCAATTACCAAATTCATCTGGAAGGGTAAGTGCACCCGAATAGCCAAAAGCATTCTAAAAAAGAAGAGCAATGTGAGAGGAATTTCACTACCTGATCTTGAAACATATTACAAAGCTACTTTGCCTAAACAGCATGATACTGGCATAAAGATAGACACATTGATCAGTGGAATATTAAGAACCCAGAAATAAACCCTCACTTATACAGTCAACTGGTTTTTGACAAACCTATCAAGCCCATGCTAACGGGAAAAAACAGTCTCTTCAACAAATGGTGTTGGAAGAACTGGATATTTATAACCAAAAGAATGAAAAAGGGCCCCTATCTCACCCCCTATACAAGAATCAACTCAAAAATGGATCAAAGATCTAAATATAAAAGAAAGGACCGTAAAACTACTAGAATAAAATGTAGGGAAACATCTTCAAGACCTATTAGTAGGTGGTGCTTTCTTGGACCTTAAAACCAAAGCACGTGCAACAAAAGAAAAAATAGATAAATGTGACCTCCTCAAAATTAAACACTTTTGCACCTCACAGGACTTTGTCAAAAGAGTGAAAAGACAGCCAACTCAATGGAAAAAAAATATTTGGAAATCACATATCTGATAAGGGTTTAATATCTAGGATATATAAAGAGATGTTACAACTCAATAATAAAAAGACAAACGACCCAATTAAAAAATGGGCAAAAAACTTGAATAGACATTTCTCCGAAGAAGAAATACAAATGGCAAAAAAAAATATGAAGAAATGCAAATGCTCAACATCACTCATGATTAGGGAAATGCAAATCAAAACTACAATGAGATATCATTTCACTCCTATCAGAATGGCCACTATTAAAAAGATTGAGAACTACAAGTGTTGGAGAGGATGTGGAGAGATAGGAACACTTCTTCACTGTTGGTGGGAATGCAAAATGGTACAGCCAATATGGAGGACTGTTTGGCAGTTCCTAAAGAAGTTGAATATAGACTTGCCACGTGACCCTGCAATACCACTACTGGGTATATACCCAGAAGAACTGAGAGCAGTGACACGAATAGACATCTGCACACCGATTTTCATAGCCACATTATTCACCATTGCCAAAAGCTGGAAACAACCCAGGTGTCCATCAACAGATGAATGGATAAACAAACTGTGGTCTATTCACACAATGGAATATTATGCAGCTGTAAGAAGAAATGAAGTCATAAAGCATATGGCAACATGGATGAACCTGGAGGACATTATGTTGAGTGAAGCAAGCCAGACACAAAAGGACAAATACTGTATGAATGCATTACTATGAACCAAATATATTGTGTAACATATTGTTTGATTAAAAAAAAAATTTATATGTATCCATTACATTAAATTGAGAAATGTATATATTTATTAATCTGTGTTTACTTTTTAGTTTTTAATTGTTTATATTTTCAACTATTAAATGTACAAAATAAAGTGAAAAAAAAAAAAACCGTAATGAAAGACACAACTAAGAAGGGAGCAGGGGTTCCCGGTGCCTCCTAAAAGAAGACAGTGAGTTGACGCAACAGGCAAGCGCGGTGAGCTGACACAACATGAGATGCAGGGAGGAAAAACATAATGAGAGGCACAACAAAGAAGGGAGGGGAGGTGGCTCAAGTGATTAGACACCTCCCTCCCACATCAGAGGTCCTGGGTTCGACTCTTGGTGCCTCCTAAAGAAACAGGGAAGATGAACAGGCACAACAAATGAAAAACAACAAGGGGGTGGGGAGATATAAATAAATAAAATAAATCTTTTAAACACTTAAATAAGTAAATAAATAAATCAGAAATCCTATACGTCATCAATGAACACTTAGAAAATGTAATCGTAAGAAAACATCCCATTTATAAGAGGAACAAAATCTACAAGCTGCTAGAATGTGCAGAGATAGACACATGGCAACTTTTTATGTTGTAGATGAAAAGCGAGGTTTATTGTAGGCGAACTTACAGGTGGAAGGGTCAGTGCTACAAAAGAGTTCCCCTCAGCTCTGGACCTCTTGTAAAAAGAATTGCTGGATGCACCACAAAAAGTGCTTCAAAAGAACACTGCCCCTGTACTGGGGCTAGGGAATATCTGGTTGCCTATTTAACCATGATTGCATCTTGGCTGCATAAATGAACTTGTTACCAGAGTTTAGCCAGAGGAGTTCACATACCATTGCTCTTGGTAATGGCAATCTGTTCTTCATTGGGATAACTCAGCAGTTTGCTAAACTATTAAAACTAGGAGAGACTGAGCCTTCAGGAACCCCTGGGTTTGGCTTTCCTTAAACTCTAGCCTTTATGGCAGCGTAACATAGCCGTTTCAAGTGCAGACTCTGCAGCCAGACTACCTGTTTAATCCTAATCCCTGTGTGTCTAAGATTCCTCATCTGTAAAATGGAGATAGTCACAATACTGACCTCATTTAGGCTGTTAAAGAATTTAATGGACATATGCAAAGTGCTTAGATGTGTGTCTGGCAAGCAGTAAGCTCTAAATAACTTTCAGTTCTTATTACTGGTAATAATTGCACAATATTATTGTGGTGATTTTAAAAAGTATGAACCCAGAACAATGAACAAAACAGGAGTGAGGCCATCAGCACATAGGATATTTTAACAAATTTTTGGAAGGTGGAAACTTCATGGAATAGTAGTAATCAAAAAAGCAGGGCAAAGGGAAGAAACCACAGCCTGAACGCCCAGAGAGCCTGGAGGCCATTGTCTACACTATGGAACACTGGACAGCTGGGGACTCAGAATGCCAGGCATGAAGGAGAGCAGGAACGACTCAAGGGACTGAAAATCAAAGGACTAATTGTAAGTCTGTGCATGGAATAGTCAGTTTTCTCTATCCCAGGATCACAAAACTTGACAAAATGTGTTAACTGGGGCGCACACACACACACACACAAAAGATTTAGAGGATTCTTTTTTCAGGAGACCTAGAGCAGCTACTAGCAACCCCGCCCCTCCCCTCAAAAAAGAATCCTTCAAGAACTGGCCATTTTATGCCCAAGGAACATCCCCAAATGAACTCTCAATTACTGGCTTTGTCTTTACCCCATACAAAGAACAACATACCACCTACCCCCCAGATACCCAGAACCACCATTTTAAACATTTTTCCACATTTGCCATATCATTCTACCTCCATCAATCTATCTATCCATCTAGATCTTTTGTCTATTTATCAATCTATTGCTAACCTAGACTCGAGTGAAGGTTGTTTATATCATGCTTCTCGAACACTTAATACTACCATCTACATTTCCTAAGAACATGGATATTCACTTGTATAACCACCTTAAGCTGTAGTTACCAAGGTCAAGAAATTATTGGGAAGCAACTGTGGCTCAATCAGTAGGGCTCCCGTTTACCATATGGGAGGCCCCGGGTTCGGTTCCCGGGGCCTCCTGGTGAAGGCAAGCCCACCCGCATGGCATGGTTAGCTGACCCAGCGAGTACAAGCAGCAAGGGGGGGATAAATGAATAAATAAATAAAATCTTTAAAAAAAAAAAAAAAGAAATTATCATGGGGGGTGGGGTGAGTGGATGTGGCTCAAGTGGTTGAGCTCCTGCCTCCCATATGAGAAGTCACAGGTTCAGTTCCTGGTGCCTTTTGAAAAACCAAAAACAAACAACAAGCAAAACAAATGAAAAAACCAATTCAGGGAAGCCAATGTGGCTTGGTGGCTGAACAATGGCTTTCCATATACGAGGTACCAGCTTCAATCACTGGCCCCTGGTACCTCAAAAAAAAAAAAAAAGAAAGAAAAGAAATTATCGTTGCTATAAAGCATATACTCTATATTCCAAATTTTTAATATGTCCCCAAAATGTCCTTTGGGGCCTTTCCTCCTCTATTACTAGATCCCACCCAGGATCACATATTGCATTTAATTATTATTATTTCTTTAGTTGCTCTTTCCTTTTATTTATTTATTTCTCCCCACCCCTTGTTGTTTGCACTTGCTGTATCTGTTCGTCTTCCTTGTTTCTTTAGGAGGCACTGGGAACCAAACCCAGGACCTCCAATGTGGGACGGAGGTGCCTAATCACTTGAGCCACCTCTGTTCCCTGCTTTGTTGTGTCTCTCATGTTTTTTCTTCTTGTGACTCTTGATGCGTCATCATGTTGCATCAGCTTGCCACGCCTGCCCATCGCGTCAGTTCACTGTGTTGCTCGTCTTCATTAGGAGGCACTGGAAACCTCCAACTCCCTGCTTTTGTTGTGTCTCTCATGATTTTTTCTCATGTCTCTTGTTGTGTCATCTTGCTGTGTCAGCTTGCCATGCCTGCCCGTGGTGCCAGCTCACTGTCTTCTTTAGGAGGCACTGGGAACCAAACCACAGACCTCCCATGTAGTAGGTGGGAGCCCAATCGCTTGAACCACATCTACTTCCTGTTCATTCCTTTTTAAATTGTGGGAATATATATTTCATAAGCTTTCCTATCTCCACCACTACCAAGCATAATATTCAGTGGGATTAGTCACATTCACAATATTGTGATACCCTCACCACCTTCCATTACTAACTTTCCCATCTCCCCAAACAGAAACCCTACACCCATTAGGCATTAACTCCCCATTCCCTGTCTTCCTCCACCCCATCCCACCCCAGCAACCTGTACTCTGATTTCTGTCTTTATGTCCTTGCATATTCCCTGATACCTGCTTTGTGGTTACCATGGGGTTTAAATTTAAAATCCTAAATTTATAACAATCTCTTTTGATTAGATACCAACTTAACTTCAATGGTATAGACAAATTATGTCCCTATATCCCTCTGTCTCTATACCTTTATGTAGTTCTTGTCACAAATTGCATGTTTATATATTATCAGTCCTAAACCACTGATTTCTCATTATATTTAATGCATTTGCTTTTTATATCCTGTAGGTAAAGCAGAGTTACAAATCAAAAATACAATAGTACTGGCATTTATATCTACCCATGTCATTACCCTTACTAGAGATCTTTATTTCTTTATGTGGCTTCAGTCAATTGTCTAGTGTCCTTTCCTTTCAGCCTACAGAACTTCACTTAGCATTTCTTGTAGGGCTGGTCTAGTGGTGATGAAGTTCCTCAGCTTTTATCTGAGAATGTCTTTCGTTTTTTAAAGAGTTTTGCCAGATACAGAATTCTTGGTTGGCAGTTTTTTGCTTTTAGCAATTTAAATGTGTCTTCCCACTGCTTTTTTGGTTTCTGATGAGAAATTGCCACTTAAACTTATTGAGGCTTCCTTGTATGTGACAGGTTGCTTGTCTCTTGCAGCTTTCAGAATTTTCTTTAGCATTTGAAAGTTTGATTATAACATGGTGCAGTATGGGTCTATTTGAGTTTATCCTGTTTGGAGTTCGTTGAGCACCTTGGATGTGTACATTCAAGTCTTTCTTTAAATTTGGGAAGATTCCAGCCATTATTTCTTTAAATATTCTCTCTGCCCCTTTCTCTCATTCTTCTCCTTTGGGAGAAGAATTCTCACAAAATGCATATATTGGTATGCTTGATGGTGTCCCACAGGTTCCTCAGGCTCTGATCACTTTTCTTTTTTCTTTCCTCCTTTTATGGGATGAATTAAATTGCCTTTTCTTCAAATTCACTGATTCTTTCTTCTGCCAGCTCCAACCTACTGTTGAAGTCTCCTAAGAGGTTTTTTGTTTTGTTTTGTTTTGTTTTGTTTTTAAAGATTTATTTATTTACTTTATCCATTTTAAACTCCCCCTTCCCCATTTGCTGTTTTGTGTCCATTCGCTGGGCAATTCTCTGTATCTGTTTCCTGCCATCTCTTCTCATCCTCCTCCTCCAGTCTTCACCAGGAGTCGATCCTGGAGACCTCTGATGTAGGAGAGAGGTGTTCTGCCACCTGTGCCACCTCAGTTCCTGGCTTTCAGAGCATCTCGTCTTGTCTCTCCCCTGCATCTCATCTTGCTGCATGGCTCCCCATGCCTGGCGGCTCACTGGCACACAGAGCCTGGCAGCCCATGCGCCTTCTATATATATATTTTTTGTTTTACCGAGAGGTCCCGGGGATCGAACCCAGGTCCCTCCATATGGCAAACGGACGCCCAACCATTTGAGCCACATCCGCCCCCCCCTGAGGTTTTTAATTTCTGTTAATGTGGTCTTAATCTCTGCTTGGTTCCTTTAAATAATTTCTGTCTCTCTATTGATATTCTCTTTGTGTTCATCTATCATTTTTGTAATTTATGTTAGTTCTTTGATCATATTTTCCCTTAGCACTTTAAGCATATTTAGGACCATTTTAAAAAAGTTTTTGCTTCGAATGTCTCAAGCTGGTCCTCCTCACTGAAGTTCTATAATGCTTTAATCTTCTCCTTTGTCTGGCCCATCACTTCTTGTTTCTCTGTATATTTTGTTGAAACCTGGACATTTTGATATTTTAATGTATTATCACTGGACTTTAGACACTGAGGTGTCTGTTCCTTAAGCTTGTTTCCAGCTAGTGTTATGACAGATCTTTCCTTGAATGCCAGGAGCTAACCAATGAATGAATGAATGAATGAATGAATGAATGAATAAATAGATAGATAAATAAATAAATAAATAAAAAGGAAAGAAAGAAAACACCATTCCCAGTCTGAAGATTGAACTGTGAGAATGTTCTCCTTCAAAATTTATCCCTATAAAAAGAGTTTAGAGAATAGCTAAAGACCAAAGTGTAGGGGCTGCCCTGATACTTTCTGCACATGTGTCTTGTCTTGGACATGCGCATGTGGCCCAAGGAATTCCCCCATTTACAAAATGCAAATGTCCCCTCTTCCCTAGGTAAATTTTCTTCTGGTCCTGGACCCTGCATTGCATGTCCTACAGCCAGCAATTTCTTGCCCCAGGCAGCCACTTGGCTGCTTTCCCACAATGTTCTGTAAGAGCACTCTGTGAGTGGTCTTCTACATGCAGGGAAAATTCTGGTACAGTGAGCCCTTCAGGCCACCACAAGACAGATTGGGCTGGACATACATGCTCCCAATATGTGCACAAGAGTTATTCTGCTCCCTTCAGGACTGGGACCAGGGATCCACTTTAGGAGTGTGGGCCGGCTCTGTGCCAAGCTGGTGAGGGGTGGCAGAAGGGCTAGCCAGGGCACCACAAGATCCCACTGCTTTTAAGTAGCCTTTTTCTTGATTCAGGACTCACTTTGTTACTTCAGTCCTATAGCTGTTTTCTGGAGCTTTAAAAAATGTTCTGGAGTTTGGGAAGATGGCATAAGAGTAAGAAAGTAGGGCTTAGCTCCCTTACATAAACAACAGAGAAAGGGCCAGAAACTGTATGAGAGACCTGCTTTGGAGGTCTGCTGACAGTGCTGTGCAACCACCAGGAGGGTGAGGAACCAAGAGATGAAGAACCAAAATGACAACCATGAGTTATTAAATCCATACAGTGGCAGAGAAAATCACCCATCCCCCACTTTCAAGGTGTGCAGCATGGATAAAACCCATGGCACACGGCAGCCGACTAAGAGGTGAACAGATATCTTCCTCCCTGGGAAAAGGGAGGGTATAGTGGAAGGAAGACAATGGTTTCTCTTCAGTGAATTTGACCAGTAGAGCCCACTTTGAATCTTGTGGCTCTGCCCAGACCCAGAAATACCTCTGTGGAAAGGTTTGCTGATGAGCACTGTCTACTGGTTGGCCAGCAAACTGCAAGAGAAAAACTATTTTTTGGTCTCTCTTAACCTGAAATCTTGGGAGAAAATTTGCACCTCATTAGTGAGTCCATGGCCTGATTTTGATAACTTAAGCTGGGCAATTTTAAAGACTTAGAATAAGTTGAACCAAAATTAAAGAAGAGCCATGGAAAACAAAACAAAACAAAACAAAACACTAGGCAAGAGAAATAAAATTGCCCACCAGAGTAAATTAATCAACATATCCAGATGCCTAGACATCAGCAAAAAATTACAAGCCATACTAGGAAATGAAGAGATGGCCCAGCCAAAGGCACAAATATCCTAATGAGATACAGGGTTTAAGACAACTTATCAATGATAATAACAGAAATCTCCTGAATCAATTCAAGGAGTTGAGGGAAAATCTAACTAAAGAAATAAAGAATATTAAGAAGACACCAGGTAAGCATAAAGAACAATTTGAAAGCCTGCAAAGAAAAGTAACAGAGATTATGGGAATGAAAGATACAATGGATGAGATTAAAAATACATTAGAGGCACATAACAGCAGGTTTGAATTGCTCAAAGACAGAATTATCACTAATTATCAAGGACAGAATATCTGAACTTGAAAACACAGGAGAAAAGGAGAAAATAATGGAAAAAAATGGAACAGGGTCTCAGGGAACTGAATGACAACATGAAATGCACAAACACATGCATTATCAGTGTCTCAGAAGGGGAAGAGAATGGAAAAGGGGCAGAAAGAATATTGAGGAAATAATGACTGAAAACTTCCCAATCCTTATGAAAGACATAAATATCAATAACCAAGAAGGACAATACACTTCAAACAGAATAAATCTGAATAGACCTACTCCGAGACACCTACTATTCAGAATGACAAATATCAGAGAAAAAGAGAGGATTCTGAATGCATCAAGAGAAAGGTAAAGCATCACATATAAGAGAAACGGAATAATATTAAGTGCCAACCTCTCATCAGAAACCATGAAGGCAAGACAGTGGTATGATATATTTAAGGTACTGAATGAGAAAAAGTGCCAGACAAGAATTCTGTATCTGGCAAAACTATTCTTCAAAAATGAGGATGAGTTTAAAGTCTTCACAGACAAACAAAAACTGATAGAATATGTTACCAAAAGACCAGAATTATAAGAGATACTAAAGGTAATGCTGTAGACTGAAAGGAAAAAAATGAGGCAGGAGGCTTTCAGGGAGTACTTATGTTTAATGTATGTAGAAGTTTTAATTAACTTGGCTGTAAAAGTGTGGAAATGGATAGAGTTGATTGTTATACATTATAGTGAGTAGCAGCTGGTTTATAAATGGGATTGTGGCCATAAAGGGTAGACTAGGAATGTAAATGTCAATTGAAAGAAAGCTAAAGAATAATCTAGGGTCTTAATAACACAGTGAACCCAGAGTTGGATGAGAATTGTGGTTAATAGTACAAATGCAAGAATGTCCTTCTGTGAACTAGAACAGCTGTATGTCACTATTGCAGGGTAGTGGGAATGTGGAGAAGCATGGGAAAAATACAATTAATATAATCTATGGACTTTAGTCAACAGCAATATTATAATATTCTTGCATCAATGCCAAAGATGTACTATGTTAATAACAGGAAAGTATGTAAAAAATATGTCAAATGTACACTATGGACCATAGTGGTAATAGTCTGATGATATTATCTCATAATCTGTAACAAATGTTCCACAATGGTGTGATGTATTGGTGAAGAATGGGAATTCTACACACGTGCATGATTGTTTTGTAAGTTAGCAACTTCTATAATAAAAAATACATAAAAAAAAAACAAAAACAAAAAATAAATAAATAAATAAAACAAGGGTGAGAGACTTGAAGGACAGTATAGAAATGAAGATTATTAGGAAGGGTAAATTAAAGGGTAAAAAGACAGTAGTAAGATATGACAACAGAAAGCCAAAGGATAAAATGCACAAAGTAAGTAATACTTTTACAGTAATAAAATTCAGTGTTAATGGCTTCAACTCCCCAATCAAAAGGCAGACTGATAGAATGGATTAAAAAATATGAGCCATCTATATGCTGCCTACAAGAGACTCACCTCAGACATAAGGACACAAGCAGATCAAAAGTGAAAGGCTGGAAAAAGATATTCCATGCAAATAGTAGCCAAAAAGATCTGGAGTAGTGATACTAATAGTGGACAAAATAGATTTTAAATGTAAAACTAGGGAAGTGGATATGGCTCAAGTGATTGCGCTCCTGCCTACCACATAGGAGGTCCGTGGTTCGGTTCCCGGTTCCTCCTAAAGAAGACAGCAAGCTGGTGCGGCAAGATGACACAACAAGAGACACAAGAGGAAAAACATAATGAGAGACACAACAAAGCAGGAGCAAGGTTTCCCGGTGCCTCCAGAAGAGGATAAGCAAGATAGCAAGCTAACAGGACCGGCAGGACCGGCAGGCGCGGCAAGCTGATGCAACAAGAGATACAAGAGGAAAAGCGTAATGAGAGACACAACAAAAGTAGGGAATGGAGGTGGCTTAAGCGATTAGGCACCTCCTTACCACATTGGAGGTCCTGGGTTCAGTTCTCAGTGCCTCCTAAAGAAACAAAGAAGACGAACAGACACAGCAAGTGTAAACAATAAGGGTGTAGGGAGAAATAAATAAATAAAAATAAACCTTTAAAAAAAACTGTTATAAGGGATGAAGAAGGTCATTATATATTAATAAAAGGGGCTATTCACCAAGAAGAAATTAAAATAAATATTTATGCACCTAAATACTTATGCACCACAAGATATATGGGGAACACACTAGCAAAACTGAAAGGAGAAATAGATATCGCTACAATAATATTTAGAGACGTCAATACACCATTCTCAGCATTTGATAGAATATTTGGACAGAGGATAAATAAGGAAACAGAGAGTTTGAATAATATGATAAATGAATCTGACCTAACAGACCTTTATAGAGCATTATACCCCAAAGCAGCAGGATATACATTCTTTTACAGTGCTCATAGATCCTTCTCCAAGATAGACCATATGCTGGGACACAAGACAGGTCTCAATAAATTTAAAAAGATTGAAATTATACAAAACATTTCCGCTGACCATAATAGAATGAAGCTGGAAATCAATAAGGGACAGAAAATGGGAAAATTTAAAAATATATGAGCTTAAACAACAAACTCTTAACTAATCATTGGGTCAAAGAAAAAACTGCAAGAGAATTCAGTAAATAACCGAGATTAATGAAAACGAGACACAACATATCAAAACCTATGGGACAGCACAAAGGCAGTACTGAGAGGGAAATTTATAGCCCTCAATGCTTACATTAAAAAAGAAGAAAGAGCTGAAATCAAAGACCTAACTGCACACCAGGAGGAACTAGAAAAAGAACAGAAACGAATCCCAAACCAAGCCAAAGGAAACAAATAGTAAAGATCAGAGCGGAAATAAATGAAACTGGGAACAAAAAAACCACAGTAGAGAGAATCAACAAAATCAAAAGTTGAATCTTTGAGAAGATCAACAAAATCAACAAACCCTTAGCTAGACTGACAATGAAAAAAGAGAAAAGATGCAAATAAATAAAATCATAAATGAGAAGGGGAACATTACCACTGACCCCACAGAAGTAAGAGAGGTCATAAGAGGAGACTATGAACTGTATGCCAACAAACTAGACAACATAGACAAGATGGACAAATTCCTAGAAACACACAAACAACCTATACGGACCCTAAAAGAAATAGAAGACCTCAACAAAGTAATCACAAGTAAAGAGAGTCATCAAAAACCTCCCAAAGATGAAAAGCCCAGGAACAGATGGCTTCACAGGTGAATTTTACCAATCATTCAAAGACAATCTAATACCAATCTTGCTAAAGCTCTTCCAAAAAACAGAACAGGAAAGTATACTACCAAACTCATTCTATGAAGCCAACATCACTCTAATACCAAAACCAGATAAAGATACTACAATAAAAGAAAATTACAGAACAATATCTTTAATGAATATAGATGCAAAAATCCTCAACAAAATACTGGAAAACTGAATCCAATAGCACATTAAAAGAATTATACACCATAATCAAGTGGGTTTTAGTCAAGGTATGCAAGGGTTTTTCAACACAAGAAAATCAACTAGTGTAATAAACCACATTAATAAATCGAAGAAGAAAAATCACATGATCCTTTCAATTGATGCAGAAAAGACATTTGACAAAATACAACATCCTTTCTTGTTAACAGCAATACTGTTAACAGTAGGAACAGAAGAAAGTTTCTCAACATGATAAAGTGCATAAATGAAAAACCCTCAGGTAGCATTGTACTCAATGGTGTAAGTGAAAGTTTTCCTGCTGAAATCAGGAACAAGACAAAGATTACCACTGTTGTTCAATATAGTGCTACAAGTTCTAGCTAGAGCAATTAGGCTAGATAAAGAAATAGAAAGCACACAAATAGGAAAGGAAGAAGTAAACCTTTTGCTCTTTGCTGATGATATGATCCTATATCTAGAAAATCCTTACCCCCTATACAAGAATCAACCAAAATGGATCAAAGACCTAAATATAAAAGCCAGGACCATAAAACTACTAGAAGAAAATGTAGGGAAACATCTTCAAGACCTTGTAGTAGGTGGTGGTTTCTTGGACCTTACAACCAAAGCACGTGCAACAAAAGGAAAAATAGATAAATGGGACCTCCTCAAAATTAAACACTTTTGCACCTCAAAGGAATTTGTCAAAAGGGTGAAAAGGCAGCCAACTCAATGGGAAAAAATATTTGGAAATCACATTTCTGATAAGGGTTTAATATCTAGGATATATAAAGAGATGTTACAACTCAACAATAAAAAGACAAACGACCCAATTAAAAGATGGGCAAAAGACTTGAATAGACATTTCTCCAAAGAAATACAAATGTCAAAAAGACACATGAAGTAATGCTCAACATCACTCATGATTAGGGAAATGCAAATCAAAACTACAGTGAGATATCATTTCACACCTATCAGAATGGCCAGTATTAAAAAGACAGAGAACTACAAGTGCTGGAGAGGATGTGGAGAGATAGGAACACTTCTTCACTGTTGGGGGGAATGCAGAATGGTATAGCCTCTGTGGAGGACTGTTTGGCAGTTCCTAAAGAAGTTGAATATAAACTTGCCACATGACCCGGCAATACCACTACTGGGTATATATCCAGAAGAACTGAGAGCAGGTACACGAAGAGACATGTGTACATGATGTTCATAGCAACATTATTCACCATTGCCAAAAGCTGGAAACAACTCAGATGTCCATCAACAGATGAATGGATAAACAAACTGTGGTCTATTCATATGATGGAATATTATGCAGCTGTAAGAAGAAATGAAGTCATAAAGCATATGACAGCATGGATGAACCTGGAGCACATTATGTTGAGTGAAGCAAGCAGACACAAAAGGACAAATACTGTATGAATGGGTTACTATGAACCAAATATATTGTGTAACATATTGTTTGATTAAAAAAAAATTATATGTATCCATTACATTTAATTGAGAAATGTTTATATTTATTCATCTGTGTTTACTTTTTAGTTTTTAAATTTTCAGTTATTAAATGTATAAAATAAAGTCAAAAAAAAAGAAAGAAAATTCTGAAAAATCCACAACAAAGCTACTAGAACTAATAGATGAGCTCAGCAAAGTGGCAGGACACAATATTAATACGCAAAAATCAGTAGTGTTTCTGTACACTGATGATGAGCAATCTGAGGAGGAAATCAGAAAAGAATTCCATTTATAATAGTGTATAATAGTGACTAAAAGAAAAAGTATTTAAGAATAAACAATCAAGGATGTAAAGCATTTATATTCAGAAAACTACAATGCATTGCTAAAAGAAATCAAAGAAGACCTAAATAAATGGAAGAACATTTTATGTTTGTGGATTGGAAAACTAAATATCATTAAAATGTCAATTCTAGTAAAAAAAAAAAAAAAAGTCAATTCTACCCAAATTGGTATACAGATTCAGTGCAATCCTAATAAAAATCTCACCAGCCTTTTAAAAAGAAATGGGAAACACATTTATTAAATTTATTTGGAAGGGTAAAAGGTCCCAAATAGCTAGAAACATCTTAAAAAGGAAGAACTAAGTTGGAATACTCTCATTTCCAGGCTTTAAATCATATTACCTTCCAACAGTGGTAAAAAAAACATGGCACTGGAATAAAGATAGACATATAGACCATGCAACCGAATTGAGAACTCAGAAACAGACCATCACATCTTTGGTGCTGGGAGAACTGGATATTCATATCCAAAATAAAGAAAGACTTCCATTTATAAAGGACTCCAGCAAGAGGGCCAAGCCACCCCCTAAGTCATATCTCGCTGAAGCAATCCAACCATAGGTCCCACAACTGAATCCAATCCAATCAAAGGGTCCCACACCCACAGGAATGGATTAGCTACAAGAACATGATCCTTTCTGGGATCCACAAAAAGCCCCATACTGTCAGAGCCCACAACATCTCTAATTTTTTTTTAAAAGTGAAAGATGGCCTAAAGTAAGAATTTATGAAAGAAAATTTTGCATAATTGTTGTGTCTCCTCTCCCTGACATATTATTGGAATGGATGTGATGTCTGAATGGGGAACATTCCCTTACCCAAGCTCTCAGGGAAAGGGATGTCATGAAAATCTGGTCTTCATATGATTTTAATTGTACCTTTAGAACTACCCAACTCTGCTCAAGTATTTAATTTGAAACAATATAGGATATCCTGGAGATATCAAGTGATTTCAGCCCCAATTAAAGACATGTTAAAGGCAGATATACCAAGTGCCCATGAATTCTTTGTTTAAAAGTCTGGTATGGCTCTGTGATAAAAGTTGATGGATACAGAAAATTAATTGTAGAATATAATGGAATAAAGGGGATGTCTCCAATAGTTTTAGCCATTCCTGACATGGTGTTAATCATGGTGCAAGCTAAGGGGTATTAGTATTCTATCATTCAGTTTGCTTGCTTTCTTTTTTACTTTATTTTTATTTATTGAAGTATGTCACTCATACATAAACATACATAAACAATAAGTGTATAGTAATAGTTGTGAACTTATAAAACAAACATACAAAACATCACATAGGGCTCCCATACCTCATCCCACCACCAATACCTTACATTGTTGTGAAATTTTTTTAACTAATGATGAAAGAGCATCCTCAAAATATCACTACTAGTATCTCACATGTAGTGTCTTACATTTGGTGTATTTTTCCTCCAATTCACCCTATTATTATTATTATTATTTATATGATATATACATGAACATACATAAGCAGTAAGTGTATAGTAAAAGTTGTGAACTTACAAAGCAAACAAGCATAAAACCATACAGGGTTCCCATATATTAACCCACCACCAACAGTTTGCATTGTTGTGAGAAATTTTTTACAAATTATGAATGAATATCGTCAAAATCTTACAATTAACTATAGTCCATATCTTACATTTGGTAAGATATGTAACCCACCCTATTATTGTTTTTAAATATATATTTTTATTACAGAAGTTATAAACTTACAAAACAATCATGCACATGTGCAGAATTCCCATACAACACCCCTCTATCAACACACCACACCTTGGTGGAACATTTGCTACAGATTATTCAGATAATATCATCAGATTATTACCATTAATCATGGTCCATAGCATACATTGGTACACTATTTCCATGCTCCCTCATTATCAGCACTGTACATCTTTGGCATAGATGCATGAATATTATAGTATTGCCGTTAACCACAGTCCATAGGTCACTCAAGTTTTATTTTTCCCATGCTTCTCCATATTCCCCCACCCTGCAATAGTGATGTACACAAAGACTGTCTAGCTCACAAAGGACAGTCTTGTATCTGTACTATCAACCACAATTTTCATCTACCTCAGGGTTTACTGTGTTATTCAGTCCTCAGATTATTCTCTAGCTTTCTTTCAACTGACATTTACATACCTACACTGCCCTTTCCAGCCACATTCCTATTTATAAACCAGTTGTTACTATAATGTGTTACCATCAACTCTACCCATTTCCACACTTTTACAGTAAAGCTAATTAAAACTACATATATTAAGCATCAGTAGTCCATCTCAGTCCTCCTCTTATCTCCTTTAAGAATCCACCACCTACCACCAGGTCTTGAAGATGTTTTCCTACATTTTCTTCTAGAAGCTTTATGGTTCTTGCTTTTATATTTAGTTTTTAAATCCATTTTGAGTTAATTTTTGCACAAGATGTGAGCTAGGGGTCCTCTTTCTTTTTTTTTTGGCTATGGATATCCAGTTCTCTCAGCACCATTTGTTGAACATACTGTTCTGTCCAAGCTGGGTGGGTTTCACAGGCTTGTCAAAAATCACTTGACCATAGACATAAGGGTCTGTTTCTGAACCATCAATTCAGTTGGATTGGTTTATGTGTCTGTCTTTATTCCAGTACCATGCTATTTTTACCACTGTAGCTATGTAATATGATTTAAAGTCTGAGAGTGAGAGTCCTCCAATTTTGCTTTTCCTTTTTAAGATGTTTCTGGCTATTTGGGATCCCTTACTCTTCCAAATAAATTTGATAATCATGTTTGACATTTCTTTAAAAAAGGCTGGTGGAATTTTTATTGGGATTGCATTGAATCTATATATCAATTTGGGTAGAATAGACATCTTGATGATATTTAGTCTTAATCCACAAACATGGAATGTTCTTCCAATTATTTAGGTCTTTTTTTATTTCTTTTAACAATGCATTGTAGTTTTCTGAATACAAGTGCTTTACATCATTGGTTAAGTTTTTCAGTCGCTATTGTAAATGGAATTTTTTTTCCTGACTTCCTCTTCAGATTATGCATTACTAGTGTCTTTTAAAGTCTATTTCATCTGATATAAGTATAGCTACTCTGGCTTTTTTGTTGTTGTTGTTACTGCTTGCATGGAAGATATTTTTCCAGCCATTCACTTTCAATCTTTTGGTATTCTTGGGTCTAAGGTGAGTCTCTTGAAGACAGCATATAGATGGCTCATATTTTCTTATCCATTCTGCCAGTCTGTGTCTTTTGACTGAGGAGTTTAATCCATTAACATTCAATGTTATTACTGTAAAGGCAGTTCTTATTTCACCCATTTTGACCTTTGAGTTTTATCTGTCATATTTTATTTTCACCACTCTTTTGAGGCTTTTAGTTACTTTTACATACAATCTTCATTTGAGACTCTCTTCCAAGCCTCTCTCTCCTGCCTTTTCTTTCCATTCTGTAGCACACCTGTTAGTATTTCCTGCAAAGGTGGTCTCTTGGTTACAAACTCTCTCAGTTTCTGTTTATTTGTGAATATTCTAAGTTGCCCTCATTTTTGAAAGACAATCTTGCTGGTATAAGATTCTTGGCTGGAAGTTTTTCTCTTGCAGTATCTTAAATATATCATACCACTGTCTTCTTGCCTCCATGGTTTCTGATGAGAAATCACACTTAATCTTATTGAGTATCCCTTATATGTTATGCATTGCTTTTCTCTTGCTGATGTCAGAATTCTCTGTCTTTGGCGTTTGACATTCTGATTAGTATGTGTCTTGGAGTTGGTCTATTCAGATTTATTTGGATGGGAGTACATTGTGCTTCTTGACACGAATATCATGTCCTTCAACAGGGCTGGGAAATTTTCTTCCATAATTTTTTCAAATATTCCTTCTGCCCCATTTCCCTTCTCTTCTCCTTCTGGGACATCCCTGACATGTATGTTTACATGTCACTTGCTGTTGTTTAGTTCCCTGAGACTTGTTCCATTTTTCCCATTCTTTACTTCATCTGTTCTTTTGTATGTTCAGTGGCCATTTCTTCAAGCTCACCAATCCTTTCTTCTGCCTCCTCAAATCTGCTCTTATATAATTCCAGTGTATTTTTTATTTCATTTATTGCACCTTTCATTACCGTAAGAGCTGCTAGTTTTCTATGTATGCTTTCAAATTCTTCTTTGTGCTCATCTAATTTCTTCTTAATATCCTTAATCTCTAGCCACCTCATTGAATTTATTAAGGAGATTTGTTTGAACATCTATGATTAGTTGTCTCAACTCCTTTATGTCATCTGGAGGCTTATCTTTTTCCCTTAACTGGGACATATATTCCTGTTTCTTGTTATGGATTGTAATATTTTTGTTGGTGTCCTAGCATCTGGCTTACTAGATGTATTTTTTTTCTGGGTGCAGCTTCTCTCTTTAGTTTAGGGCTTTCTTGCCCTTTCTCCATTACTGTTTGTGTAGTAGGAGGCAAGGATGTAGTTGATGCTATAAGCCGTGCAGGCTCAAGCTGACCGCATTGCGCCAGAGACCGATGAAGTTTCTTCCACCTTTCTTCTTTATCAGGGGTAAGGACAGAGTCACAGCCGTGTGTAATAATCCAAGTCATGCAGGCCTAGACGGTAGTTGCCCAAAGAGACTGATGAAGCTTCATTGCCCCTTCCTCCCCTGCCTGGGGTGGGGTTGGACCTGCAGGTGTGGGCAGCAATCTATGCCGTGTGGGTCTAAAATGACTGCAGTTGCCTCAGTAGATTTCCGACTATTCAGTCTTTGCCAGCTGAATGTACCTGCAGTTAGCTGGAGAGGCTGGTGCAGGTCCCACCAGCATCCTCCCTGCCAGAGGTGGGGCTGAAGCCTAGGCTAGGGCTGCAGTCTGATCTGGGTGAAAAGAAGCTGATCCCTACAATCACTGTGATTTTCAATCAGCCCGGCTTTCCCTCATGCCAGGGGCAGAGTTAAAATGGCAGGTACTGGCCTCTTTTCTATTTGGACAGGTTCAAACTTTAGCTGTTCTTAGGATTATACTTTAGCCAGCTGAATTTACTATTCAGTAACTGACATTGGTGGCCAACCATCTCTTCCTCCCTTGTTTTTTGGGAAATGGAGCTTTCACCTCCAGCTACAGAAAAGCTCCTGAGGCAGCTTGTGCCATCAGAGTAGGATGATCACCAGTCTCCGAGGTGTAGCCTGTATTTTCCCAGAGAGGGTAGCACCCAGCTTCCTCCCTTCCATAGGTGGGGTTGGGGTTTAGGCTAAAGCTGCAATCGGATCTAGATGGAAAGAAGCCGGTTCCTATCAGTCAGCCCGGCTTCCCCTCATGCCGAGGACGGAGTTAAAATGGCAGCTATCGGCCTCTTTCTGACTTGGACAGGTTCAAACTTTAGCTGTTCTTAGGATTAGACTTCAATCCACCGAATATCAGTAGCTGAAGTTGGTGTCCAACCGTCTCTTCCTTCCCCATTTTTGGTAAGTGGCGCTTCCAATTCCCGCCACGGAATAGCTCCCGAGGTAGCTTGTGCCACCAGTGGAGGATGGGCACTGGCCTCCGTGGTGTGGGGTCCTCTACTCAGGAATCTTCTCTGTTGATGGGCAGTCTCCTTCCATTCTTTCAAGGATGTTGCAGGATGCTCTTCTGGTCTCCTGGAGCACCAGACAGGTGCTTCAGATAGCTCTGAGTGATTACTAACTGCCCTGTAGCATGACTTGACTCGAGGAGCTCCTTACTCTGCCGCCATCTTGTTTGTTGTCCTGCTTGCTTTCTTTTTTATTCCTATTCCAGAGGAAAATTAAAACCAGTTTGCATTTTCATGGAACACATAGCAATATAAATTTAAAGTGCTTCCACAAGGATTTTTTTTGCCACAATTTGATGAGAAAAGTCTTAGATTTTACTTAATTAAAAAATATCATGTCTCATTATATTAATGATATAATTCTGATATCTTAATCCAAATATCCAGCTAAGACTGTACTGTAAATGCCAGTTAATCAAATAACCATCAAGGAGTGGCCTGGCACAAAAGGTAACATTCTTAGGTATTATCTGGGCCAGAGCCACTAGGGACCCCTCAAACATCTAAAAATAAGTTATTGTCTCTGCCAGCTCCAAAATTGAGACAGAAGGCATAAAAATTCACTGGGTTTCTTGGTTTCTGGAGAAATCAAATACCACATTTTGGAATTCTTTTGGCTCCTGTTCTCAAGGTTATCAGAAAGAAAATACTGAATTTGCATGCGGTTTTGAAAAACAGCCTCTTTTGGAACTTCAACCAGCCACTTCCCAGTCCATTTCTTTGACCATACATCCTCAGTGCTCAAGTTAAATCTATTAATAAGTGTCAGCAACTCACCCTGACCTTTGGCAAAACCCCATGCCTGCCACCCAGATATGACCACTGGGATTTGAGACTATAAAGTTATCTGAGGCTGCTGTACTCCCTTTGAAAACAATTGTTGGCCTGTTATTGTGCTCTGCCTGTTATGGAAGGACATAAATTTTGAGACCTGAGACACCCAGGACAGGAAGCTATCCTGGGAAGAACCAAACCCTGACAATACTAAAGGTAAAAAGGACCTCTATAAACACTCTCTGGGGTAATTTGGCAACATATATTAAAAATCCTTAAATATATGCATGAGATTTGAATCAGTAATTCTTCTTTTGGGAATTTATCCTGTGGAAATAAAGACGAAAAAAAGATTTTGTTACTAGGATATTTAACCCATCTTTATTTATGAAGAAAAAAAATGGCAACAGCCTAAGTGTTCTACATTAGGGGAGTAATTAAGCCATTAATTAATTACAGACATGTATTTATTTATATATCAATATTTCAAAATTTACAGTTAAGGGGAAAATAGTTTAGAAAACAAAATGCATAACATCCATAACCATAATTACTATGGCACAGCATAATTAAAGGGTTTTGGCAGAGAGCACTGAAACTTAAAAGATGAACACAATTAAAATAGTGATTTTTAAATATTGGGCAATTTGTCTGTCTTGTATTGTGTTTTGGTTTTATTTTTTGAGGGAAATTTTTTTTTCTCCTGGGAATGTACTGGATTCTTTACGAAAATACAAGCTTCCAGGGACTTAAATGCAATTGACATGATAGAAAGTCATGTAAATAAACTTCACCAGCATCAAAACATCAAAACAACAACAACAACAAAACTCTCTAACACAGTGCTTAACACTTAGTAGGTGCTTAGTGGAGTGAATATGGATGTTTTATAATTTCCCAATCATGTTTTCTTTTGACTTAAAAATCTGGTCATTCCTTCTATTTCTGCCTTCTTCAGAAATGGGGAATGCTCTTTCCCATCTGTTTTTCCTTTCCTTTTCAGCAAATGGACACCCAGGAGAAGAACTGATGAGAGGATTTTCCATTTTATGTCCAAGAGCATCCCCCAGTGAGCTCTCCAGCTGCTGGCTTTGTCTTTACAGGTAACTTGAAATCATTTTCTGAAGTGTTTCTCTGGAGTTTTAATTTCAGGTTCCATATTTCAGTTACTTTTGCAGTATTTTGAGACTCTTTCTTTACTTAATAAATGTATTATATTAGGTATCAGGTTTATTTTATTAAAAATAACAGATATTTTACTTTAGCTTATTTGGGATTCACTTCAGTAAAAGTGTTAATTTGCCAAGCATATATATATATATATATATGATCAGAAAGTTATTTTTTAATGAAAATGCTCTAATAATGATTGAAGTGATGAATGCACAACTATGTGATTATACCTAATACCATTGATTGTGCACTTTGGATGAATTGTATGCTTTATCAATATGTATCAATAAAATTGAATTTTTAAAAAAGAAAGTTATTTTTCCTTAAGTTTGGACCTTAGAAAATACTGGCTGCATTGTTAAGGCCCTAAAAATAAATTATGAGGTCAGTTGGACCCCAGACTCCCTCTCAGCCTACTTCCACTGTTCCTATATGGTCTTTCTTTGGTTCTCTTAATTTCTACTCAATATTAGAGGTTTTCTGCTTTATTTTGTTTTTAATCTTGGCGCTAACTCTAAGATGTAAGGCAAATTGTATTTCAGAAAACTGCAGTTTGTTTGAATTGTCCTAGCCATGCCATTGATGTTATGACAGTTATGGATGAGAATCTCAATAACAACATATCTACTTTATGGTATTGAGCACTAATTCTAATCCAAGAAATCTATCCCTCTTTCCCCATTTCACAGTTAAATTCATTGACACTCAAAAGAGTTTAAGAAACTTGCCTAAGTTTCCACAGAAATTTCATGACAAAGCTGAAATCTAGGTCTTCTGTGTTTTACTTCAGTGAATCTTGGGGTTTTTCTGCTTCCTCCTTACTTTGGCACTGAGAGTTCAAATAGCAAAAGACCAGCTCCAGAAGCAAGGCATATGAGTGAAACAGCTTAGAGTTCAGAATATGAAGTACAGTACTGGTTAAGGTGCAGGGTCCCAGAAGTTAGGATGTGGTCATTTAGGGCAGCAGGGCTATGAGTAGAGACTCAGCCAGACAAGAGTATGAGTGAACAGGCATGCTGGAACATGCTGAATCACAGATCAATCAACTCCTGGGGACGCTTCCTCTGGACTACCCCTTGGTGTCGTTGCTGGGCAATCTAAATGTTTTCCTACATATGTAGATAAAAAGGACACTGTGAAGTATTTTTCCTGTGATGGATGCTTAGGAAATTGGGAAGAAGATGATCCTTGGCAAGAACATGCCAAGTGGTTCCCCAAATAAGTGGATACATATTTTTTTCTTAAATTTTTTGAATTTTTAAAAAGCAAATTAACCTGTTTTACCTTTCATGTGTTTGACATTGTGAACACATGGTCAGCCAATAAATTTCAGAGCTGGAATTAGAACTAAGAATACCCAAGTTCTCGTTGGTTACTGTGATGGTTAGGCTCGTGTGACAACTTGGCCAGGTAATCGTGCCTGATTGGTTGACCAAGGACTGGCCTAATTGTTAGTGTGAGGGCATTACATAGACATAAATCATCAGAAAGTTGGTTGCATCTATGGCTGAATACATCTTCAATCAACAGATTGCCTTCAGCAATAAGGCGTCTCATCCAATCAGTTGAAGGCCTTAAAAGGAGAATTGATGATTTCAGCAGTCTAAAGAGAGAATTTTCCATCTCTACTTTAGCCAGCCAGCCTCTCCTGGGGAATTCATCAAAATCTTCATCAGTTTCCAGCTTGCAGCCTGTTGTTCAGAACTGGACTCATGTATCCCCATAGTTGTGTGAGGAAACTTTATAAACTCTGATAATATTTACAGATATCTCCTGTCAGTTCTGTTTCCCTAGAGAACCCTAATACAGTAACTCTAACCTTAGCTTCTGGACTTTTGTCTAGACTGGTTTCATTGCTTCTTTTATAAACTATTGATAAAATATCTGAGTATACTCTTAGATTTTCTAAAATGTAGTACTCAATGAATTTAAGCTGATTTTTGATTTTTTTTAAGTACCACTGCCGCTTTGTTCCCGGGCCTGAGGGTGATCAGCCCTGCTGCAGCCCGGGGGGCGACACTGGCTAGTTATGGGCCGTCCGGTGCGCACTCCGGGAACGGCGAGGGTGAGGAGGTTCTCAGGGAGCGGCGTTGGGTTGGGGGCTCCCTGGTCTCCACGGCTCAGGTGTGGGGGGTATCTGGTAAGGACCGCGTGTGAAAGAAAGACTCGAGACCTCTGAGTGTGGGGGAAGAAGCAAAGAGAGAGAGAGAGAGAGAGAGAGCTTTATTGAGGAAGTACAGTGCATAAATACTCTTTAGGCTGGGGGCAGTCCCTCAGCCGATGGTGGAGGCTTATCATTGGGCAGTGGTTAGGGTCAGGGGTTGCTAGGGAAAAGGGGCAGAATTTGGGGGCGGCAAGGGGCGAAGCAAGGTTGTCCAAAAAAGGCAATAACTGGGGCGAGAGCTCTGATTGATGAGAAGGAACAAGGAAGAGGGAGAGAGGAAAAAGGGGAACGGGGGAGGGGGTTATGTTGCGCAGGCAAGGCCACAGCAAGGCCTGCAGTTTGTAGATACTGCATACCACGAATTGAGTGTCTTCTCAATCTGTACTAATCATCTGAGCAGGCACCACCTTATGCACTGTGTACTGCATGGGATATAAGTAGACTTAGGGCAATCTCTGGAAGGATTTCACACCTCAACACTGGATGACCAAAAGAAAAAATGGCGGTTCCGGAGAAATAAGTTGACCATCTAATGGAGTCCATTTTCTTACGATTAGGAGAGAAGTGGCAAGAGTGCTCAAACCCCCAGTAGTGGCACAGCTAGGACTAACCTTCATCGCTATACCACTCGTAAGGAAACAAATTTGAATCAGAGGATTTTATTACTCCATGCACTTTTTTTTTTTTTTTTTAGGATGTACCAGGGATTGAACCCAGGACCTCGTACATGGGAAGCAGGCGTTCAACCACCGAGCTATATCTGCTCCTCAATGAGAGTTGTTTTTTTCATTTGTTTTTTAGGAGGTACTGGGATCAAACCTGGGACCTCATACAAGGGAAGCAGGCACTCAGCCTCTTGAGCTACATCCACTCCCCTCAATGTACTCTTTATAAAAAGTTCAGAATTTCTAAATTAATTTCTATTGTTTTTAAAGGGATGGTGATATATCTTGTTCAGTAGATAAACTATACATATTTTTTTAATTTTTATACCCCTGCCCCCACCCCGGCCGCTGAGATGGCTCCCTTGTCTGTTTGCTCATTGTCTGCTCCTCTTCTTTAGGAGGCACCAGGAACCAAACCCAGGACCTCCCATGTTGGAGGCAAGTGCCCAAACACTTGAGCCACTTGCGCTCCCTGCTGGTTGTGTCGTCCGTCTGCTGGTTGCAGTGGTTGCAGTATCTGCTGGTTGTGGTGGTTTGGGCATCTGCTCGTCTTCTTTAGGAAGCACCAGGAACAGAACCTGGGACTTCCCATGTGGGAGGTGGACACCCAATTACTTAAGACACATCCGCTCCCCCTATTTTTTATATAGTTCCCTTTACTTCCAGTATCTTTCCTATTACCACAGAAAGCAGATTTAGTCACCACAGCTTATCATTCCCTTTACCTTGACTCAGAATTTCAAACATAGAAAGAAAAGAAACAAAACCAAAAATCAACAAACTTGTTTTTACATCATTTGGAAAAGCTACTTGATCAATAACTTATTGAAGAGTTAAAGCTTCTGTGGATCTCAGTGTGCAGTCTGCATCCATAGTACATTGTGGGACTAGGACTCTCTCTCATTAAGAAAGCCAGAGAGATATTTGTAATTATTGAGCCCTTACTACATGCTAGGAATTGTTCTTTACCCAGCTAAGGAAATGGCAGACCCAAGATTCAAACGAAGAATTCTGACTCCAGAATCTGTGTTCTTAGCTACTAATATTCTGCCTCTCCAAAATAGTTTGTAGACTTCTTATGTTTTGTTTAAATTACTCTAACACTGTGTATTAGTCAGCCAAAGGGGTGCTGATGCAAAATACCAGAAATCGGTTGGTTTTTATAAAGGATATTTATTTGGGGTAGAAGCTTACAGTTACCAGGCCATAAAGCATAAGTTACTTCCCTCAGCAAAGTCTATGGCCACATATTGGAGCAAGATAGCTGCCGACGTTTGCCAGGGTTCAGGTTTCTTGGGTTCCTCTATTCCCGGGGCTCCGTTTCTCTCTGGGTTCAGCTCCTCTGTTTCCTCAAGGTCAGCTGCAGACTATGAGGCTCTCTAGGCATTGCCTCTCTCCACAAGCCCAGCTGTAGACTATCAGGCAAACAGCTTGTTTCTCTTTCCAGGGCCTTCTCTCTTTCCTCACAACCAAGCGCCTCTTTTTGTTCACTTCTGGGGGCTCCAGCATTAAATCTCAGCATCAGAGCTCCAATATCAAAGCTCCAACTCTGTTCTTTGCCATGTCTTTTATCTTTGAGACCCCACCCACCAAGGGGTGAGGCTCAACACCCTACTGACATGGCCCATAACCCGAATCATAACTTCATGCCCAGATGTAGAGAGCAGTTTACAAGCATAATCCAATATCTATTTTAGGAATTCATGACTTTATCAAACTGCCAAACTGCTACACACTGTAATTTACAGATATACCAGCTCAGGGGAAAAAGAAGTCTTCTCATTAGTAGTAAAGGAAGGATTTCCCTGTTTTACATGAGCCTATCCTCATGTTTGGCAACGTGGGCAGCCATCTTTCTTAAATACATCATTTAGAAAAATTATTTAGGCATCATTTATTCCTTAGAGTCTTGCTTTTTATGTAGGTATTGAAGTTTTTTTTTTAAAAAAAAAAAACACTAAAGACTGAAGAAATATAAATCTCTAAGGAACTGACATGCAGCGTTGTGTGCATAAAATTCATTAAAGCTGACAGAGGTAGTTTTGTTAAATTTGCTGGCAGTTTTTGCGTCAGACTTAGGTTTTGCTTCAGAGTTGTCATTCCTTTTAAGTTTCTATGACTAGTATTCCTATTGTGCAAATGTGATATGCAAACTTAGAGACCTTAGGATATTAAAGCTGAAGGTGATCTTCCTAATTGTTGAATGTCCTTATTTTATAGAAGAGAAAACTAATTCCCAAAGGGGTTCACATGGCTCCTTACTTAGTTGCAGAAACTGAATCTAAACCCCAGGTAACCTGATTCTTAAATCATCACTTGTGGTGGCTTGTTTAGATTCCATTTGTTGAAAGAAAATGAATTATACAATTAATTCAGATAGAATTTTGCCATCTTCTCTAATTTCTAAAAATCCTTGATATTTTACAGTTAAACTAATTCAGAATTCTCCAAACCTTCATGTTTTCCACCTGGAATCTAATTTATTTTCAGAGTTTGAGTGTCTCATGATTGTACTTGCTTCCTGCAAGGAACTCAAAGAAATTAAGTTTTCTGGACCATTTTTTTGAAGCCAGCCCATTTGTTAAGAATTATTGTAAAATTTTGGTTGCTTTAAAATGTTTCTGTGGATACAGTCATTTTATGCACTATGCTAAGATCCCCATTTTAAAAAATGCAAATGATGTCTGTTTTAGTTTCCCGAATGCTAAAACAAATACCATACAATGGGTTGGCTCAACAATAGGAATTTTTGACTTACTTTTTCACAGGCTTTCTCCTGGGGTTGGTATCTTCTGGCTGGCCAGCAATCTTGGGGTTCCTTGGCTTTACCATCACATAGTAATGCACACGACAGTGTCTTCCCTTCTCTTTTGGGTTCCATTGACTTCTAGCTTTTGACGCTTCCCATGGCTTCTCTCTCTCTGTCTTTCATTTTGCTATAAAGGACTCCAGTTATCTAGATTAAAGTCCAACCTGATTTACCTGGGCTACAACTTAATTGAAGTAACATCCTGAAGAGATTTTATTTGCAATGGGTCCATACCCACCAAAATGCAGACCAACACCAAGAACATGTCGAAACTGGGGTACACAGTTCAATCCACTACATTGTCAAAGAACAAAGCTACTATAATTGATATCTAATCATAAATGAAATTTTCATATAGTGTATTTAGAATTCTAAACATTTCTAGTTAGAATTAGTTTCTGAACAAATATTTATCTGATCTACTTATACTAATTAATTCAGTCTGAATTATATTAATTTCTATCACGTTTGTAGTCTTTTTTTTAACATGACTGTCATGAGGTGAAGATGACATAACTAAATTTTTATTTTCCTTTTTATAGTCATCATTTTGACAACTTTCAGTTCTCTGAAGATATTAAATCTTGCACAGCCACAATTTCTTGATAAGGAAACATCTGAAAAAATTGGTATGTTTACAGAACAATACCTTTTACTTATTCTTTATTATCTTCTAAAATAATCCTCTTTCTCCTATGTTAGAATTAGCCACAACAAATCAAGATACATATTAGCTGGCCCTTGTCTTATTAAGGAGGAAGTAACAGTGATGCTTAACCGTCCAAATTCCTTAATTGTTCTTTTTACACATTCCTCACACTTGAGCCCATATAAAACTGTGTTCTCAGAGTGACTTATATTTTTAGAATACATATTTAGTCATTATAGCACTATGTAATTTCATTGTCAGGTATTCATTCCAAACATGTTAAGCCCCGATTGTTTAAAAAATTCCTGGAATATAAGTAAAGCTATCTATCTATTATTATTATTATTATTATTATTATTATGCAACTACTAAGAATCATGCTAAGGGATGACATGGATACATGAGAAACATAAAAAGGGCTCTTGATCTTCAGAAGCATAATCCAGGCATGAAGCAGCTAAGTAACATTGGAAAGCAGGATATAACTGAATGCCAAAGATTGTTAGAGAAAATTACAGGGGCCAATTGATGGGGGAGATCCTGGTGGGTTCTCCCAAAAAAACAGGAAGCACATGGCAAGGGTGTGGGGGAGTTGACAGTTACATCACTGGAGACCCAGAATCCAGAATTAGCATGATTTTTTCCACTGACAACGAAGCTGTTTCGTATGTTCCCGTATTAGGTTTAAATGTACTTTGGAAACAAGAATAGAGAAACATTAAAATAAATCAAACTATTTCAAGGAAAGTAGAATTCTCTAACATAAGCTTCTAATTTCTGAGTTACCTAAGAATTGCTATCTTCCAGTCTTGGTGGAAGTAAGCCAAGCACATTATACTTGTTTTTGTTGTTTGTTTTTTGAAGTACTGGGGTGGGGGATTGAACCCAGACTGCATATGGAGGAAGCTGGCACTCAACCACTTGAGCCACATCCGCTCCCTACATTAAACTTGTTAAGAATCATCCAAAACTGAAAATAAAATTTTTAAAAAGGGGAGTGGGTGTAGGTCAGTGGTTGAGCGCCTGCTTCGCACGTACGAGGTTCTGGGTTCAATCCCCAGTGACTCCTTAAAAAAAAAAAAATCATCCAAAACTGAATACAGGTAAGGTTAAGAAAATGCAATATGTAAAAAGTCAGATTTAACAAAGTGATAAATATTAAAGAATTTAGGTACTCTGTATGATTACAAAAGTAATGTATGCTCATGGGAAAAAATCTAATAGGGAAAATAAGAGGAGACAGTGGAGATATGAAGTATAGAGTAATGTTATTCAAAGTGCTTCTCAAACTTTAGCATGCATTAGAATCACCTGGAGTTCTTCTCCCTTTCTCTTCCCTTCCTTTAGAGCCAGTGGTATAGCCAGCGGCTGAGGAGCCAGTAGTGTTGAGAGGGCAGGGATACGATCAGGTGCCAAGGAGGGGCTGGCATATAAATTAGATTGAGTATAATGAGAGCCAGGTTTCTCACTGTTGGAGAGGAATTTACAAATATTGAAAGAGGGAAGGCTAGAAAGAACCTCGAGGGGGGTGGTGGATGTGGCTCAAATAGTTGGGCATCCGTCTCCCATATGGAGAGACCTGGGTTTGATCTCTGGGACCTCCCGGTAAAATTAAAAAAAAAAAAAAAAAAAAAAACCTCAAGGTGCTGGATTAGAATTGATATTAGTGCTGACTCATGGTTTTTCAACCTATATATATATATAGGTAGATACAGAAATAGATGTGTAGATAGATAGCTACATATCTATATATACATACTATATAGCTCAGTCAACTGAGACTGAAAAACAATGACACCCTAGTAGCAATGAGCACACCCAGTGCCCAGATCTTTACTTCTTATTACTCTCCTCCCTAAAAGGAACCAGTGTCTTTGGAGAAATGGCTTAAGAACTAAAACAGGGAAAGGAGAAGATAAGTCTGAAACATTGTTTTATGCTAAAGTTTTCAAAATATTTTAATGTGTGAGGCCTCAGAAGTAGAGAACTTTATAGCGAGCGAGTTGTCTACAGAATGCCAAGCTAAGGAGAGGTCAAAGCGGAATGGCAGCTGGCTGAGAATGGTGTAACGCCATCACTCTTTTTTTTTTTTTTTTTTTTTACCGGGAGGTACCGGGGATCGAACCCCGGTCTCTCCATATGGTAGACGGACGCCGAACCTCTTGAGCCACATCCGTTTCCCCCGCCACGCCATCACTCTTAAAATGTAAAAGCCACTTCCCCATTTCCCTGTCACATTGTTCCCTCTAGTGTCCTCTAGATTTAGTGCTTTCTGGTCAGATTGGCCTTCCAGTTGAGACTATACAAGCCCTAGGTTTGTGTTCTAGACACCTAAGTGTTTCAGACAGCTAGCCTCATAATTTCCAAAGTACTTCTTCATTTTTTTTTAAATTGAAGATTAATATACATACAGAAAAGTGCTTTTTCTCTTGGCTTTTAGCCAGGTCGTTCTTTATCAACTTGTCAGCTCTTTGAGGCTTTTAAAGAGGTATGTTTACAAGATTATATTGGGCATTTCCTATTTTCCATTGTGCTGGTGGTGGGAGAGGTTTGTCCAAATAACCTAGTCTGCCATTATTGAAATCGAAGTCATTATGATTCCATTTTCATAAATAAAATTACTTTTGTAGCCAAGGGAGCAGTCAATGGAGGTTTCTAGAAACTTGAGAACCTAAATCTTTCAATCAATCACAAGATTACAGAGGAAGGTTACAGAAAATTTTTTCAAGCACTAGACAACCTGCCAAACTTATAAGAGTTGACTATCTCGAGGCATTTCACCAGTGTATTAAAGCTCAGGCCACGACAGTCAAGGCTTTGAGTCAAAGTGTGTCACGACTGCCAACCCTTACCAAACTTAACATGTTAAGTGGGCTCATGGATGCAGAAGACATCACATTGCTTAACGCCATGAAAGATATCCTCAATTTAAGCACTTAACTATTTTCTGCCATTCTCTCCAATCATCTGGAAATAGAAGATTCAATTAAAAGCTGCTGAACCAAGAAATTTGTCAACAATTCTAAAATTTTAACTTTCCAAAAACATTTTATTAAATATTGCATACGAGTGAATATTTATAAAATGTGTAAGGTATATAATAATAACTTAAAAAATCCCTGCACGACCATCACCTAGCTTAATAGATTATTACCAGTATCTCTGAATTCTGTGAATGACCCTCCAACTAAAGATTAGCTTATTAATCAGTTTATACAGTTAACCCCCCATTATCCAGGCTCAAGCATCAGGTTTTCAAGTTATTTATTTATTTTATTTTATTTTTTTTTTAAGATTTTATTTATTTATTCATTTATCCCCCCTTGGTGCTTGTGCTCGCTGGGTCAGCTAACCACGCCGCGTGGGCGGGCTTGCCTTCACCAAGAGGCCCCGGGAACCGAACCCAGGGCCTCCCATATGGTAAACGGGAGCCCTACTGATTGAGCCACAGCCGCTTCCCAGTTTTCAAGTTATTTATGGTAAAACCAGTAACAAGGCCTCAAGGGAGAAGTTGGGGAGCGGTGCACCAATCTATCTCAAAGTTACAATATGAAAGAAGCATTCAACTTATATATGCAATGGATAATTTAAGGATTCAGTCAGTTTCATACATAGGTAAAATAAGAATTGACTTTACACAGGGTCCAGAGGAATCTTCTGTGGGTCAAAAGATATCCACTACCTTGTAGGACCAGTTCTGTTTATTAAACTAGCTTTGGTATACTGGAGTTTACTTACACCTTCTCTTTACCCAATACCAATGCGAAAAATAAAGTTTATTAAAAGGTTATTGCTTTCAACATTTATTGTATAAGCAAACAATATAGAACAGAACTTAGCATTACTGGAGACTAGCTAAATTTGTGCTTTGCAGAAAATTAAGCATTAATGCTTTTTTTAGATAACTATTTTTGTATATTATAATGGCTTTACAATCTTTTTATGAATCCACTATACTTAGGGAGAATATAATTTGTCTCTTTACTGACTTCATAAGGCAGCACATTAAAGGTGAATGACTACATCTATGACTATCCAGTATTTCACTCCTACCAGTTAAGAAGCACAGTCTCCTGAATGGCCGCTAGGCCATTCTAAATGCATGATGCCACAGCAATCATATTAACCTCTTTTCCCACAGCTAAAACAGTCTAGGGTGAAGCCCAGATACATGGACACCAATCCTTAAACTAAACCAAGACAATAAGATCTTCTACCTTTCTTGAGAATTTGAACTATGAGACACAGAAAGAGAAAAGAAGCCAGGAGGGGCAGAGAACAGAGAGAGGGACAGACAGAGACAAGAGAAGTTGCAGAGAGGAGAATGACAACAGGACTCCCAAGAAACAGATCAAAGACTTGGCTCCTGATTGGTCAGGTCCAGTCCTTGTGGCACTCAGCTAGCCTTTGTTCCTTGATCTTGGATTATAAGTAGAGTGCTTTACAATTAGTTGTAACTTATAATACTACTTTTTATCCAAATTAGCTTGAGGGGCCTGCTGCTTTGGAAGAGGCCATGGTGTGCTGGTGGCAGCTCCTGCTGGGGCTGTGGGCAGTCCAGCCGTCCCGGGCTGGACACGAGCTGCTCAACGTCTGCCTGAAGGCCCAACCCCACAAGGGAAGGCCGGGCCCCGAGGACAAGCTCAACGAGGAGTGCCTGCCGTGGAGGGAGAACGCCTGCTGCACCGCTAACATGCTGGGAAGCCCACCTAGGCGCGCCTGGCTCTGCAACTTCAGCCTGATGCAGTGTGTGTGGGCTGATGACCCCGCGCCGCCAGAAGCACTTCATCCAGGACACCTGCTTCTACGAGTGCTCCCAGAAACTGGGGCCCTGGATCCAGCCGGTGGACCGGAGTGGGCCTGGAGAACGAATGCTGGACATGCCACTGTGCCGGGAGGGCTGTGAGCAGTGGTGGGCAGACTGCCACATGTCTTACATGTGCAAATCCAGTTGGCAGGACGGCTGGGACTGGAGCCAGGGGAAGAGCCGCTGCCCGGCAGGAGCCCCCTGCAGCCCTTTCCCCCACTACTTCCCCACCTCAGCTGACCTGTGTGGGACGGTTTGGAGCAACTCGTTCAAGGCGTGCCCGAGGGCCGGGGCAGAGGGCGATGTCCAGAAGTGGTTCAATGCTGCCCGGGGCAGCCCCAATGTGGCCGTGGCCCGCCTCTTCACCCCCTGCCTGGTCCTAGGGTCTCTCCACGCCCCTCCTGGTCTCCTCTCTGCTCCTGTCCCTCCACTGCTGATCCCTCCGTCCCCACCGGCCGTGGGCCAGGCCCGGCCAGACCTTGGGGCTGCAGGCGCTGGTGCCAGCTTTGCACCTTCGGTCCTAGGCCAAAGTCAGACTCCACTTCCCCAAATATATTCCAAATAAAAATATTTGTATGTTTAAGGTTTTGGGGAAAAAGGGGGTGGGGGTGGGGGGTTATTCACATGTATTTTTTAAAGGCATAAATAAAAAGTTTAACATACTAAGAAAATTACAATTTACAAACATGCTCAATTCCAATTTTGACAGATTGGTTTTTAAGCCCGGTATGTGCCCTTGAATTAGTTTTAATAACCCATATTTCCTTTATTCAGTTATTCAAATTGATTATTCCCTAAAAACACTCTGCTAATTATTTAAGCATGAAACACATGCCACAACTGAAAAAATGTACAAGATTATGCCATCCAACCAAGTGATGATGAAAGTTTTGTTTGTATCAACCAGGAAACATCAAAATACCATTCTCCTTAGGAGAGAGCTGTACCTGAATTTGGAAGAAAAAAGTCTAGATGCAATTATGAAATTTAAAAAACTATTTTCTTATATAATATAAACAGAGAAGAGAGAAAATGGAAAGCAATATATTCATCATGGTAAATAAAACTGGAATAAAAATATGCTAACATAAAGAAATAATTTCAGTCTTTATGGGATAAATAATTAGGCAAACTAAGTGTAAAATTCATTTGGAACACTAAATGAACAAGATCTGTCCTACAGACCATAAAACATATTACAAAGCAGCAATTATCAAAATCATGTATTAAAAAAAAAGTTAAGAACACACAACATTCTCCAATTACAATACTATAAAACTAGAAACTATCCACCCCAAAATTAAAATATTTATTAAACATTTCTAGAGTTGGAGAAAACAAAACTCTAAATATTTCAAGATATTTAGAAAATGATAAAAACACAAAAAACCCTACCTAATAGAATGTAGGGAAAAGCCAAAGCATTGTTGAGGGAAAATTATGGTTCTAAAATATTCATTTTAATAAACCACAGGCAAGAAGGAATTAAAAACAAAAAAGACACTTATAAGGGAAGCAGAAAGATGGAATTAATTCTTGGTATATAATCAGGGTCCATTGGACCTAATTTTAGTTTATGAGGTTTTTTTTAAAGAGTAGTTTTAACTATTGTTAAGGATTCATGACTTATTCCTTTTTAGAGGTTTTCCAAAGAGCAAAGAGAAAATTTATTGATTAAAAAAAACAAAACATACACACAGAGTAAAACTCCTGTTTGCAATTACCATGTGACTCTATTGGACCATTTTACAATCTAAAATACAATACAGAATCTTAGTGATTTTATTATTCTTTATCTTGAGTCATTTTGTTATTCATTATCTTAGGAATTATTTTATTTTAACTCATTGTGGTAGCCAGACTCCAAAATGGCCCCCAATGATCCCTGCCTCCTGTTGATCATACTTTTGTGTAATTCCCTCCTGTTGACAATGGAATGGACTTAGACTTGCTTCTGAAAAAATAGAAAAAGGTAGAAATGATGACATGTGGTTCAGAGACTAGGTTATAAAAGTCAGTATGGGGAGTGGATGTGGCTCAAGTGGTTGAGCACCTGCCTCCCATGAGGGGGGGGGGTGTCCTGGGTTCGGTTCCCAGTGCCTCCTAAAAACAAAAAAACAAAAAAAAAAAGAAAGAAAGAAAGAAAGAAAAAAACAACAACAACAAAACCCAACTCAGGGGAGCTGATGTGGCTGTGGTTGAGCGCTGGCTTCCCACACAAGAGGTCCTAGGTTCAATCCCTGGCCCCGGGACCTAAAAAAAAAAAAAAAAAAAAGGATGGGGGAGGAGCAGATGTTGCTCAAGCAGTTGAGCGCCCAACTCACATCCCACATGGGTCCTGGGTTCAGTTCCCTGTGCCTCCTAAAGAAAAACAAACAGACTATAAGCAAAAACAACAAGGAGACAAGCAAAAAAAAACAACAAAAAACAAAACAAAAAAACAATGAGCAGACAACAAGCAAAAAAAAAAAAAAAAGTCAAAAAAGTCAGTGTAGATGGAAAATTAAGAGATTAAAAGATCAAGAGAGAAAAAATACTTACCTATTAAAGAGCACTGTATAAATTACCTATAAAATAAAAATTTAAGGAGTAATGATAGATATACCTTACCAGATTTATATTAATTACCTATTTATTTATTTTATAGGCAATAAATGTACATGGCACAAAAATTTAAAAATACAAGAATATAGGGAGCAGATGTAGCGTAAGCAGCTGAGCGTCTGCTTCTCACATGGGAGGTCCCAGATTTAGTTCCTGGTGCCTACTTAAAAAAAAAAAAAAAAAGAATATACTGTGAAGTCTCCCTTTCATCTCTGTGCCCTCTAGTCCTTTTAATTTATCTGAGATAATTCCTGAGATGATAATCAATGCACATACAATCACAAACATTTTAAAACATATATTTACACAAACTACATGTAGCATAATCATGCAGTTCTGCACCCTACATTTTTCATTTAAACATATATTATGAGATTTATAAATATGTAACAAAGCAAAAATTATTAAAATCATGTTAAAATGATCAAAAAATAAAGTAAATGTTTCAAAAAATATTCAAACTATTTTAGAATATTTTTCTAAATAAGAGTAACAATAGAGAAATAAATAATTATTAAATAAATTATGACAATTAGGTAAGTATGAAGAATGAGGGTATTATTAACTAGTTTATTCTTTTGGAGGAATAGTATGAGACCATGTGATGATCTATAGTACTATTTTGAATCTAGGACCCAGTATATGAAATTAATCATCAATACACAAAAATAACTGTAAGAAATGTTAAGCAACAAGTCCCCAAATAGATTTATTGTTTTATAAAAATATATATTAATAACCGCAAATCTGACATCTTAAATCTTATGTACTTGAGCGGTAGAGCGTACAATATCATTGTTTAGTACACTTTGTTTAAAGCATCAAAAAAGATTAATCACAAAATATGCAACAATTAAAAATTGTTCCAAAATGGGAAAGGTGATGCAATTAATTATGCCATCCAGCCAAGTGTGCTTATTTACAGCAACTAGCATTTTAAAAACATGGGGAGTAGATCATAGTGGACTTGCACTCCTGCCATAAACTATAAAACTGGGCAGAATATATGCTGCAACTATTTTCAGGCAATAGACACCATATAGCACAAGGCTGAGATCCTTGAGAAAAGGAAACACATAAATTGAGCTTCACATTCAGCCCGTTCTGGCCAGACATGATTTCCAAACTGCAACATGGGATGTGGAGATTGTATACAGAGTATGGGACTTCCTGCGTGGAAGAAAGAGAACAGAGTTTGGGCCTTGGAATAAGTAGCTGAAATTTGAAGGAGCAGGGTCTGGAGAGGAAGAATTGGAGAGAGTGAGCTCCAGAAATCTGTGCAGGAGTTCCACTTAGTTCTTGCCCAAATCCTAAATTATTCATGTTTAAGATAAGACTCCACTGGCAAAAGCAGTTGCTGGAGAGAGAGCTGAAGAGTGAGTTCAGAGGTAATACAGAGTTCTACCATTAACTATGTCACCCAGTGCAAATCCTTTCACTTCTGAAAGTCTGCTTTCTCATTTGTAAAATGTGAATAATAGACTGACCTTGTGGATGTTATAAAGATTAAATAACTATGCTTAGCAAACAGTAATTACTCAAAGTTTGGTTATTATTTATTGCTAATAAAGGGAAGAAAAATTTCATGTGGCAGTTTCTTGTTTCCTTTACAATAAAACCCAAATCTACTTATAAATACCTAAGATCCTATTGAAACCAAGATGCAAAAATAAGATTTTATTTTCTTAACCAGAAATCTATATCTATATGGTATGTGAATCTATCTCAATAAAATTGCTTAATAAATAAGTAAATAAATAATTGTGCACGACTAGCCAGAAATAGCAGCTATTTACAGCAGGGGAAACAGAGAGAAACTGAGAGGTGAAGAATTTTCTTGTTTGTTTTTTTTATTATTATTATTGAAATAATAAAAATGCTCTAATAATGATTTAAGTGATGAATGCACAACTATGTGATTATACCAAATACCACTGATTGCACGCTTTGGATAAACTGTTTGCTTTATAAATATGTATCAATAAAATTGTTTAAATTTCCCTCTCAAAAAAATTAAAAAAAATAAAATAAAATAGTAAAATAAAAAAAATTAAAAAAATAAAAAATAAATAAATTTCCCTCTCAACTGACGGGGACTGATTATTGAGGATGCAGAGGGAAGTGGAATTATTTCCTAACTAGAAAAAGGGAGAGAGCTGCCAGCAAAGATTGGAGAACTACATCTGAGAGTATCTGAATTGTGAGGCTCTTAGCTTCCAGGCAGGACCCTCTGTCACACTGATCTAGTTCATGTTGCAGCAAACACAGACCGACCAGGCTTTGAACTGAGAGGGCTGCCAAAGGGCCATCTGCTGGCAGACTAAGGAAGTGTATGCTAGGAAATTAAAAGGAAATGAGAGGCTTTTTTCCAGCCTTTCCAGCTTCGTCCTCAAGGCCCTTGGAAGCGGATCTGCAACCCATTACTGGGTCCAAGGGCCAGGTATGTGCATCCAACAAGGACAATCCTAAACCCAGAACATTTTGAACCAAGAATCAAAGAATGGCAGTAACACACAACCTCCTGCCACAAATTCCCTACAAAAGAGAAATTGAGCATCTGAGTAAACTCACCATTGTAATCAGATGCCTAGACAGCAGCAAGAAATTACAAGCCATACTAAGAAAATGGAAGAAATGGCCCAAGCAAAGGAATATATCAAAGCCCCAGATAATACAAAGGATTTGAGACAACTAATCAACGAGATTCACATGAATGTCCAAAATCATATTAATGAGTTGAAAGGTAATATGGCTAAAGAGATAAAGGATATCAAGAAGACACTAAGCAAGCATAAAGAAAAATGTGATAATCTGAATAGAAAAGTAACAGAGCTCATGGGAATGAAAGAAACGATAGGTGAGATAAAAACGCATTAAAGGCATACAACAGCAATGTCAAAATGATAGAAGAAATAATAAATGATTCAGAAGACAGAACAGCTGAAATAGAAGAGAGAAAAGAATAGAGAAAGAAAAGATTGGAAAAAATTGAGCAGGGGCTCAGGGAGTTGAATGACAACATGAAACACAACATACATGTCATGAGAGTTCCAGAAGGAGAAGAAAAGAGAAAAGGGGCAGAAAGAGGATTTGAGGAAATAATAGCTGAAAATTTTCCAATTCTCATGAAAGATGAACTTATATGTCCAAGAAGCACAGTGTACCCCAATCAGAATAAATCCGAACACACCTACTCCAAGACACAACTACTCAGAATGTCAAATGTCAAAGATAAAGAGAAAACTCTGAGAGCGGTAAGAGAGAAGCAAACCATTACATACAAAGGATGCACAGTAAGACTTCGTGAGAATTTCTCACCAGAAATGATGGAGGTGAGAAGGCAGTGGTATGATACAATTAGGATACTAAAAGAAAAGCATATGGCAACATGGATGAACCTGGAGGACATTATGGTGAGTGAAGCAAGCCAGACACAAAAGGACAATACTGTATGACTGCACTATTATGAACTAAATATATTGTGTAATCTCATGGAGTTAATAACTTGAATATGAGTCACCAGAAAACAGAATGAGGTTAGAGAATGGAAAGCTGATGGTTAACTTGTATGGAATTGGTAAAAAGGACTGTGTTAATCTTTGGAAAAGAATAGAAAAGGTGAAAGCACAACATAATGTTTGTAACTAGAAGTACTATTATGTGGGTATGAGAGTGGTTTAAAGGGAAAGTCTAAAGTCATATATATTACTAAAAGGAAAACTAAAAAATGCAACATTGGACTATATAGCATAGTAAAAACACATGTGAAATATGATTATGAGTAAAATTGCATATTTAAGTCCCTTTTTCTTTGAAACTTAACAAATATATGTTAACATTACACAATGTTAGTATCAGACAAAAAAAAAAGAAACCACATTATTCTAAATAGAAGAATCCAGACACAAAGTACTACGTATTGTATGATTCCATTTATATAAAATGTAAATATAAATCAGCTTATAAAGATGAGATTAGATTAGTGGTTATGTAGGGCTGGGGAAGGACTGTTAAGGGGTGTGGAGTTTTTCTTTTTTGAGTAATATAATTGTTCTAAAATTTTTTGTGGTGATGAATGCACAACATTGTGATTATACTAAAAACCATTGATTATATACTTTGGATAGACTGTATAGTATGTGAATACTTCTCAATAAAACTGCTTAATAAATAATTGTGCAAGAGTAGCCAAAATTAGCAGCTATGTAAAGCAGGGGAAGCATAGAGATTGAGAGGTAAAGAATTTTCTTGTTTATCTGTTTTTTGTTTATTATTATAATTGAAATCATGAACATGCTCTACCAATGATTGAAGTGATGAATGTACAGCTATGTGATTATACCAGATACCAGTTTGTGCACTTCGGATGAATTGTATGCTTTATTACTATGTATCAATAAAACTGATCTGTTTAAAAAAAAATTACCTAATGCCAAGTACTTAGTGAGATAACTAAATTTTGAATGTCTTCTACTGATTTCTGTATATAAAATATAGGTTTGTACAGAAGCAGGAATTACTCCTGTTAAACTTTAAGAATTTGACTTCTTAATTCTTTGTTTTTCCATTGTCCAAAGAATTTCAAACTATACACAACTTGTATTTATGTGAATTCAAATGCAATGTCTTCAAAAGGTCCTATTTCCTTACTGGGGCAACGACTGCACAACTCTGTGATGAAACAAGAGCCACTGAAGATGCACTTTGGATAGAATGTACAAGGCTTGGGGCTGTATAACAGTGAGCCATATGGTGGAGGATGGACTGTGGTTAACAGAACAAATATGAGAATGTTCTTTCATGAACGATAACAAATGTATAATACTACTACATAGTGTTAATAACAGGGGGTGCACGGAAAAGATACATCAAGTGTACACTATGGACCAGTTAGTGGTAACATGTTCTTTCATAATGTGTAACAAATGTTCCACAACAATGTAAGGTGTTGGTGGAAGGGTGATTTATGGGAATTCTGTACATTATTCCTGATTGTTTTGTAAGCTCACATCTTTTCTAATTGAAAAAAAGAAAAAGAAATAAAAACTAAAAATTACAAAAAAAGTTAGGTGGGGATACACACATACACATTAAATGCCATGATAGCATCCATTATCAAAATATACATGAATATGAACCAAAAATTTAAAATAATATGTGAAAAAGGAATACAATGACAGAGACATAGCTAATTTTTTTTTTAAATTAGTTAAAAATAGTAGACATTTTTATTATGTACTTTTCAAACATACAGAAAATAGGGAAAAAAACCAGTACAATGAATATAGGTTCAATAATTAACATTTTGCCATATGTGCTTCATGGACACACACGTATCTTCATTTTGGTAAATCATTTTAAAGACATTGTAACATTTCACTCCTAATCCTGTCAGCATGCAAATTTTTAAAAAAAGACATTTTCTGATAAATACTTTTTCACAGCTCATAAAATTAGCAAGAATTACCTCATTTAAAATCCAGTCCATTTTCAAATTTCCTCAGTGTCCCCTGTCTTTTATAGATGGTTTTTCAAACCTGGGTCCAATCCAGGATGCCACACTGCATTTAGCTGTTATGCATACTTTTTTTTTTTTTTAGGAGGTACTGGGGATTGAACCCAGGATCTCATACATGGGAAGCATGCACTCAACCACTTAGCTACATCCACTCCCACTGTTATATCTTTTATATCTCTTTCAATCTAGAACAGTTACTTACTCTGCCTCCTTTTTTTCTTTTATGACATTGATTTTCTGAAGAAATGAGGCCAGTTATTTTCTATAACACTCTATATACTGGCTGTCTGATCCTTTCTTCTGTGGTGTCATTTAACTTGTTTCTTTATCCCTTATAATGGGTTTAATACATAATCCCATTAATATTGCTTTGATTAAATTCTGGTTAACCTTCTTGGACCAGAGCACTTCATAAGTAACACACTGTACTTCATATTGCATCACAAATTAGAAGGCATGTCTGTTTGTTCTGACTAAAAGTGATGCAAAGTTTCATCGTTGATTCTAGGGATCTCTTTATTGTAAAGACATATTTTTGCCACACAACCGGTCAGCAAGTATGTGGTGAGATGATACTTCAGCACCATGAGGAAAATCTAATGGGGATGGGAACAGCCTTTTATCTAATAGTTTTGGCATCAAAGTGTTTTTAATATTGTTATTAACTTTAACATTTCAATTTTAAACATTTGTTTTCTGAAAAGCACAAAATATGTATAAAAGTGAGATTCACTTGTATCGTGATGGCAGACTTACTCCTAATTTAAATGCGAGGATCTTCCTTCTTTTTGATTTTGTTTGAAACCCTATAAGGAAAAAAGAGTAAAGGAATTTAAAAGAACAGCAAACATGCTTTATACAAATGTTAAAAATTTTTCTTCACAAAACACATTTTATTAATTTTATCTACCAAAATACCATCAGAAAAGTTTACAGCCTTCCAATGTGCCTTAAAACTGATACCAAAGTAAAAAAACTAACCCGTAAATTTTCTTCTTTCACTAGTCCAATGATGCACTTGAGCCCACTTATACTGATTCTATCAAATAAACTAATCAATAGCCTAATATTACTTGCACCATATTCATTTATTAAAATAAAAATGATTAAAGGAAGTAGATGTGGCTCAAGCAGTGGAGCGCCCACCTCCCACATGGGAGGTCCTGGGTTCAGTTCCCGGTGCCTCCTGAAAAAAAAACAAAAACAAACAACAAGCAAAACAAATGAAAGAGCTCAGTAGATGAGCGCCGGCTTCCCACAAACAAGGTCCTGGGTTCAATCCCTGGCCCCCAGTACCTCAAAAAAACATTAAAGACCAACACTCATTCAACAAAAACTTAGGGAAGAAGTTAAAAACAAAAAATCTATACCCCAATCTGTGTTGTATTTTCTGGCCAGACCTCATCTCAAATGTACTATCCCTCTAGTTTGGTCTAAATGCTTCTATCTTTCCCATACTAGCTTTTACTAGAGGCAGTGGCTTTCTACTTCACTCTTTTTTTTTTTTTTTTGAGGTACCAGGGTTGGGGATTAAACCCAGGACCTCGTATATGGGAAGCCCATGTTCAACCACTGAGCCACATCAGCTCCCAAAGTTTCAGCTGGATGCCTGATAACCTAGTGGATCACTTTTCAAGGAAGCACCAGGAATTGAACCAGGGACCTCATATATTGTAGGTAGGAATTCTTCCACTGAGCTATTCTGCCTCCTCTACTTCACTCTAATCTATACCCAATAGGCTATAAAATGTATTCAAAATGATTTGTTACTAATGAGTACCAAAGTTACAGGTCATTCCATGTTATTCCAATAACATCACTCTTGGTCATTTGCATTCTGTTTTGATTCCTTGAAAGGAAAAAAGGTAGAGTAAGTGGTGGCCCCAAAGTCTATCTGGCTGCTCTTGATACTGGGGAGGAAGTCTTCAACCATGTGTGCTTTTGAGGAACAATGGCTAAGAATTGCTGGACTAGGACAATAGTGTCTAAAAGACACTTAAAACTGTTAGACAACTTGACAATGAACACAGCTTGTTTTTCTTTTTTTTCCTTAGATAACCAAGTTTTATTAAAGCTGGTATTAGTGGCTTTAAATGACATAAAACAATTTCAGTATTTCTCTATTCTAGTCATTCAACTGAATAAACTTTTTTTGAGCACAGGACACTTATAGAGACAAATAAGATATAATCCTAACCTTAAAATATATCTCATGAGAATATTCTCGCTGTCCTGATTTTGTGATAATCAGGGTAGGCTAAACATTCGCTACATTAGAAACCATGCACATGTCCCTAAACCTAGTTTTTCTTCCTAGGTCTGGTTTTTGGAACACTGGTAATAAACTAAGCCTGATTTATTATATGACCATCCTGTATGGGGAAAGACTAACTTTGGTTATCTTTGGTCAACTTTAAGAGACATAATAGGGGAACAGATGTGGCTTGGGTGGTTGGGCGTCTGTCTCCCATATGGAGGGACCTGGATTCGATCCCTGGTACCTCCTGGTAAAAATAAAAAAAAGAAAAATATAGAGGCACGCGGGCCACCAGGCCCCGTGCGTGGGTGCATCCTCAGGCCCTGTCCGCGGGTGTGCCGCCAGGCCCCGCGAGCCTTGCAGCGAGATGATGATGTAACAGGAGAGTGACACAGGGAGAGCCAAGCCAAGAAGCACCGGAAAACCAGGAACTAAGGTGGCGCAGGTGGTAGGAGGTTCTGAGGATTGAATCCCAGTAAAGACAGGAGGAGGGGGATGAGAAGAGATGGCAGGAAATGGACACAGAGTCGCCCAGCGAATGGACAGAGAAACAGCAAAAACAGCGGGGGTGGGGGTGGGGGTAAAAATGGATAAAAGTAAAATAAATAAATAAATAAATCCTTAAAAAAAAAATGTATAGGGGAGGAAGATACAGACTTACGTTAGCACTAATACTTTGATGATGTTCTTTCATGATTTAACAAATGTTTCACAACAATGCAGAGTGTTTGTGGGGGGGGGTGATGTATGGGAGCCCTGAAGATGTTATGCATGTTTGTTTTGTAAGTTCATGATGTTTAATGAACACTTATAGTTTATGTATGCTCATGTGTTAATGACATACTTCAATAAATTGTTTAAATATATATCTATATATCTATATATCTCAACAATAAATAAGTTAACTAACAATTACAGAACAATCAGATACAAGCAGTAATTGAAATATATAAAGCTGCCCAGGAAGCAAAGAGGGGTAGCAACTAATTCAGTATGTTATGTTTGGCAGAGAGCAGAGCAGGCAGAGAAATCTTCCTATGTAGGATGTCCCTTTATCAGAATATTAATGGATTACTTGGGAAGTAAGGAGGTAGAGTAGGGAGTGATTATTTCAGGCAGGGCAAAGACCATGAATAAAGCCCTGGAGGAATAAGAATGCATAGCAGGGGAAGCGGCTGTGGCTCAATCAGTAGGGCTCCCGTTTACCATATGGGAGGCCCCGGGTTCGGTTCCCGGGGCCTCCTGGTGAAGGCAGGCCCGCCCGCGCGGCGTGGTTGGCTGACCCAGCGAGCACAAGCAGCAAGGGGGGGATAAATGAATAAATAAATAAAATCTTTAAAAAAAAAAAAAAAGAATGCATAGCAGGAGCTGAAAATAGTTTGATTTGGCTGAGATAATACATGTGTAAGCAAGGTAGAAGTTGACTGGAAAAGTAAATGAGGATGTAATGTAATGTTTAGATTTTACCCTAAGAAGATGGGGAGTAAGTAAGGATGAAAAAAGTCCTAAAAATAAAATAACTTTTTCTATTAAAAAGTACCAATGATCCCCAGGATCCACCAAATTCTAACATTTTGTCACCTTAGTTGTTTCTTTCTTCCTTTCCCTCTTTATCTATCTATCTATCTATCTATCTATCTATCTATCTATCTATCTATCTATCTATCTATCTATCT
>JAKSZT010054472.1:4092926-4104429 GCA_026826555.1 Tolypeutes matacus | reverse complement strand
TCTATCTATCTATCTATCTATCTATCTATCTATCTATCTATCTATCTTCTAAACACTAGAGAGCAGGTTGCACACATCATACTCCTTGAACATATAATACTTCCGCGTACATTTTCTACCTATAAGGATATTCACATATCTAATCATCTTAATTGCAGTTATGAAGTTCAAGAAATTTAACACTGATATGAAGCTTATATTCTATATTTTAATTTTTTCTTATGTCCTCTTTTGAGCTTCTTCTCCTCCATTCTTAGATCCCATCAAGTATCATGTACTGCATTTCATTGTCATTATTTCTTTAGTTGTTCTCTCTTCCTTTTTAAAAAAATTGTGAAACATATAACATAAATATTCCCATCCAACCCTGCCAAGTATACCATGCAGTGGGATTAATCACATTCACAATGTGAATTAAATGTCATTATTACTAGAACTTTCTCTTCACCCCAAACAGAAACCCTACTCATTTTGCTATAACTATTGTCCCTTGCCACCCCTGGTAACCTGTACTCTATTTTTTGTTTCTGTGAGTTTGCATATTTTCTGGTATTTTCTTTGTGGTTACCATGATGCTTAAATTTAACATTCTAAATCGATAATAGTATTGTTTGCTTTGATACCAAATTAACTTCAGCAGTATACATACACTATGTTCCTATACCCTCCATCCAAAACCACTGATTTATGATTACATTTTATGCCTTTTAGATCCTGTAGGAAATAATGTAAGGCTAAATGAGTAGTTTTGGACTCTGAATGTATAAACATGGGAGAAGAACTACATAAAAGTGGGAGAAGGAGGGATATGGGTATAGAGTTTCTTTTTGGAGTGAGAAAATGTTTTGGAATTAGATTGCAAAATATATATATAAATAACATTTTTGTAAGCAAATACACATATATGCATATATATTTATATATCATTTTGCAAATGTTTATATGTATTTTGAGAATTTTGATTTTTACCCATAATAAAAAAATAATAATAATAAAAAAAAAATAGATTGCAAAGCTTCATAAATATATTTAAAAAATTGTATACCAAATTTTGTACATTATGTGAATTATATATCATTAAAAAAGAGAGGTGGCAATTTCTTGAATGGGTAGAAATGGGAAACAAGAGTGAAGTACACTGATACAGGATATGTTAGGAAATAGTCCTAAGAGGACTTTCCTATTTTTCAAAATGTGACATAATTTAAAAAATAAGAAAATAAACACTTAAAAACATGGGGAAAAAAAAAAAAAGAAAACTAAACGAACCCACAGAACTGTACAACACAAAAAGTGAACCATAATATAAACTACGGACTACAGTTAATAATTTTGAAAACAATGGTTCATCATTTGTAACAAAGTCACCACACTAATGCAAAATGTTAATAGGGAAAATTGTGTGTGTGAGAGGGTATAATTAAGGGAACTCTGTATTTTCTGCATCATTTTTCTGTAAACCTACAACTGCCCTTAAAAACAAAACAAAACAAACAAACAAAAAAACATACAGAAGAATAAAGCTTGAGGCTAAAGTCAGATGATTGGTCTCAAAACAAATTAGAAGCTGTTACTTTTTACATTTTATTACCTTTTGGTCACTATAAGAGGAAATTCACACAGTACCAATACACCATGATTATATAACAGCTGAAGAGTAGCTTTTAATAAGAATATTAATGGGGGCATATATACAAATAACTTTCTTAAAAAATTACACCTTCAAGTCAGTTAATTTTTTTCTATATTAACTAACTAAAAATTTAAGTGCCTATGATATACCACATCATAATCTTAGCATGGAACAATACTTTCCTTTTTTTTAAAAAAATGGATTATACCAAATACCATTGATTGTATATTTTAGAAGATGTGTATGCTTTATTAATATGTATCAATAAAATTGATTTGTTTAAAAAAAAAAAAAAAACAGGAAAATTTTTCCTGCCAAGTTACAATAGAAAATGACTGCACAGATTGATGTATAAGATGACAAATTTGGGAAGCGGCTGTGGCTCAATCAGTAGGGCTCCCGTTTACCATATGGGAGGCCCAGGGTTCGGTTCCCGGGGCCTCCTGGTGAAGGCAAGCCCGCCCACACGGCGTGGTTAGCTGACCCAGCGAGCACAAGCAGCAAGGGGGGGATAAATGAATAAATAAAATCTTAAAAAAAAAAAAAAAAAAAAAAAAAAGATGACAAATTTGAGGACTCAGGCTCCAAGGTCCAGCTTGGTACCTATCACCCCAGACCTTCTTCCATGCACAAAAAGAATCTATTTATAGATCTTCTTTGTTCTTTTACAAAATACTATCTCTTTTATTACCACAAGCTACAATGTATTTTATTTCAAATCAAAGCACAAACACTAATAAGACTGAAAAATAATTTTGAAAGAATGTCATTTAAATTAGAAAATATATAATCAAAATAATCTTAACAACTGTTAGGGACCACATAACATAATAAATGACTTTTTAGTCACAAACGAAAGTCGTATAACCACAGAGACTGTCAGGAAAAGATGCCAAGTGACCACTTACCAGATAATAGCCAGTATGATAGCCACTCATGTACCAAGAGATTAACATGCTTCCCAAAGCATCAGCATCATCAAAAGAATCTGGACATATGGTAGGTGGAGGGGGAAGTATCTAAAAATGGAGAAATAAACTTTTAAACCAGTATACAAAAATGTGAAGTCTGGAGATCCATTTTACCTGGATAATGCAGGACAGTAACTGCATCTATCCCAACGTTTCAGGTCATCGCCTATTTAAAAACAAAACAAACCACAAAAAAAACAAAACAGAAACAATCTGACATTTGGAAAAAAATCAGTCAATAACAACAGACCAAGAAAATTAAATTGAACAAGGATTAAAATACCAAAAGTCACATAAAATGTTTAAACATTCTGTTGTGATTAAAACTATTTTTCTTTTCCATATGAAGCTATGAGTAAAACAACAAGAATACTTCTGTTTTTCTTTAAAAAACAAAACATCTACACAGCATTTCAGTATCAGTTTAAAGCAAAAGTCTTGGGGAGAACATTTGTCCTGACTCCATCCCAATAAAGGCAGCCTATCAAAAAGTGTCTTTCTCTCAAACCTGTTATTGATACCAAAATTCTACCATTAGAAATCCAGTCCATATGATCAGGTATTCAAGAATACCTGGAAGGGTAAAACATTAATCCCTTATATAAGGTATAATTAAATACTTTCTAACACAAGCTACTGAGAGCACCTCTCTACAGAAAAAGATGTAACTTTGCCAGTATGGAAGAAAGGCTCAGAGTTGGGGCTATAAGAGTATTGAGTCTGAGGAACAGGAAGGCATTAAAAACAAAAAGCAGTATGTTTAGTTCAAATTTTTACCCATTAGATGACATTTCTCAATCACTTATATTCTGTTAAATTTCCAACAATTGTCTATATTCTGCTAAATCCCAAATAATGTATAAGAGCAAGGTTTACTGTGAATTCTTTTGTACTTACTGGTGGTCCAGAAGGAAGTGGAGGCAGCCAGCATGACAGGAAGGGAGGTGGATGTGGAGGTGGTGGGCCATTGAATTTTAGGCCTGACTGTAAAATATTTCAAAAGAAAATTATTTACCAACTTCAATATGAAGAGGGGAAAAGGAACTCAAACCCTAAAGACTCAAAATATTTTTTGGAATAATTTCTGTAATTTACATACCCAAAAGTTTAAATGGAATTTCATGTACCAAATGCTGAAGTCAAATAGACTTGTAAGTCAAATGACAACCTCTAGATTTTTCTCATTTCCTTTCTACAGACACTCAAGGAATGAAACCAAAACAAGATTTTTAATTATATTTAGCAAGATATTTCAATCATGAAAGACTGTGTCCCCCCGACATTTTTATTAACTAAATTGTATAATCTTTTTATGGAAGACTTTTAAGCTATGTATAATTAAAAATTATTACTGCTAGAACACCACCCACTCCAGCGAAGAAATCACTGCTTTACATAACAGAACTCTACAGGAAGCACGCCCTTGGCTTCCATGAGAAAACTCATGGAAGTTATTTACAATATTTACATTTTAATTCTACAAAACAATCTGGAAGCTCTTCAGTATTTTATCAGTATTTGCCATAAATACTGATGGATTGTAGATGAGGACATCCAAATTGTTCTTTCAATTTATAAATATTTTATAGAGGTGATATGAGGAACTACAGCATATCACTTAGGTGATGCTAAAGTATTAATACACTAACTTCAAAAAGTTTGCTAAACTATTAGTCTAATATGTAATATGCCAGAAAAGTAATTGGGAAAGTCTTTCAGCATAAACTTTTCTCCATCACTATAGGAGGCTGCATTAAGTATCCCAACAAACACATGTTCTTAATCTTAATCCATGTCCTTGTGAGTGTAAACCCATTCTAAATATGACCTTTTGAAGATTTAATTCAGTTAAGTTAACCTTATTTTCAGTTAAGATGTGGCCAACTGAATCAGGCTGGATCTTAATCCTTATTCCTGGAGGCCTTATAAAGAGAAGCTGGAAGTCACAGAAACCAGAAAGGAGAGGACATCACTATGTGATGTAAGGCAGAGATACAAGCCAAGGAATCCCAATAACTGCCAGCAGCCAGCACCAAAACACTACAGACTTTGGGAGAAAGCAATCTTTGCCAATATCTTGATTTGAACTTCTTCTAGCTACAAAACCATTAGCCAATAAATTCCTGATATTTAAACCAATCTACTGTGTGGTATTCTCCATAACAACTTGGCAAACTAAGACAATCACTATCTTTCTTTACCAAGGAATTCTTAAGTATGTATTTGTAGCATCCACAGAAAGCTAAAAAACGTTTCATGGAAAAAGCTACAATTCACTTAGTACAGAGGTTGAATATCTCAAACAACACTATTAACTATTTCCTAGGAAACCTATCCTGGGTAGCAAGTTTACCTTTCCTGGTCCCTGTCCGGATCCTGGCATGGGGGGTGGTGGAGGCAGAAAAGAGGTCCATGGAGTAGCTTTTGACTTTATGTTATTTGGTTTATTTCCAGGAGACTTGGAGGAGTTCTCACTTTCATCTGTTGAAAGTTGACTCTCATTTTCATTCTTTAAAAAGAAAAATGTATGTATTTTTGTTATAAAGGTGTCATTAAGAAAATTTTTAATGCCTCTGGATCAAACTGACAAGAACCATACTGTTTAGCTTCTTGTCTAGTCTCTACTTATAAGATTTGTTTTTGGGGATTTTTTTGTTTTGTTGTATTCTTACCTCCTGAGTATTTTGTTCTACATTATTAATTCCTTCAAAGGTCGGGAAAAGTAAATCAGACAGATTTTGCTCCTCTCTATTTCCATACCCAGTGTAAACCACAATGCAGGTATCTCTCTTAAAATCAATTGAAGCAATGGTAGCTGGGTAAACGCAGCCGTCTTCTGACCAAATGGCAGAACATTTGTCACCAACTTTCCACTATAAAAGAAACCAAAGATACATGCACACACAATAATCTTATATCTATCCAGAAGATAGAATTGTATAGTGAAAGTCTTTGGGGTTAGAAACACATAAATCTGAAATTCTGATGCTATAACATGTACCTTGAAGACACTACATTGAAAGAAATAAGCCAGATACAAAAGTACAAGTATTATATGATCTCATTTATATGAAATAACTAGAATAATTCATAGTGACAGAAAATAGAATATAGATTACCAGAGATGGGGGGGGCGGTGGTATGGAATGGGAAGTTAATACTTAATGGGTAGAGTTAATGTTTGGGGTGATGGAAAAGTATTGGTAATGGATGGTGGTAACGGTAACACAACATTGTGAATGTAATAAATACCATCAATTTGTATACTTGAAAGTGGTTAAAATGGGAATTTTAGATTGTATATATGTTACACAATATTTTTAGAAAGTTTAATTATGAATTGTAGATAAAACCAACAAACTCATTTTTAAAAAAAAGTTTTAGGGTTTTTGAAGGAAAAAAGAAAAAGATATCTACCTCTCAGCTTAATAAGTAAATACTGTCAATTCAGTTTAAGAACTCTGGGCAACTGTCCCAAATAGCATTTTCTCTCTTAGCCCATCCACAAAGTAAACACTGCTCTGAATTTAGTATTTCTCAATCTCACCTAATTCCTTATACTTGTATAACTGACGTCCATATTCCTAAACAACAGAAAGTTTAGTAGTTGTTTTAGAAGTTTTACAATTACATGTCAATGGAAAACGTACTAAATTTAAGATATTTTTATACTATTTAATAAAGACACTAACAAAAATACTTTTAATTTAAATCTCAATGTTTTAATATAACCTGTTTCAATGGAGTTGTGATGTTCTTTTTTTGGCTTTTATTCTTCTTAACAGGTTTTCTTTTAGGTGTGCCTTTTGGTTTGTCTGAAACTTCAGAAATGTCACCATTCTTCAGAGCATGCTATTAAAATACGTATAGAAAGGTACATGTTATAGAGTGATATGTTTTAAAAAACAATCACATTTTGAAATAGTTACCATTTTAAGCTGGTCTCAAGGTCCTATCACCTCAGAAAGCCTCTACTACTTCCTCGTTTGACAATCCCATACTTCACGGAAACTGCTCTTTAAGCATGTCACACCTGATCATGATCAATAAAGATACTTTTCATCAAGCCTCCTCATTCTCAACCTTTCTGTAATATAAGATTCTATTGGTCGTCTCGTTCTTCTTGAAATTCATGACACCCTGGACAACATAGCAATGTAGTACCCTGATGCTTTTATTACTTCTCTCATCAAGTCTAAATTTGGGCAATCACAAAAGACTGGGCATCCTTTTTTATCTGCTATTCCTATTACTTCAATTACTCTCTCTATTCAAACAGACTTCCAAAGCTATTATCTAGCTCTGAATTTTCTTCTTAGTTTGATTCAAATTCCCAATTACCCATTTCATATCTTCACACATACCTTAAACTCAACATGACTAAGAATACAGTATTATTTTCCTCCTTTACTTAGGCTACTTCCCCTGCAGTATCACCAACCCCATCCAACATTGGGCATTCCACCTGCCATAACTCTAGTTCATACCCTCATGAACCAGCAGCCACTTAACTGGTCTCTAATCTCTCCCCACTTCAATCTGTATTTTTCAGAACTCTGTTGGTAACCCTTTGTTAGTCCACTTCTAGTCTAAGTGCATACTGGGAAGTATATTATTCCAAAATATGCTTTTTAAAATTCAACTGCAAGGATGACCTGTAGGTCTATTCTTTACCACATGCTAGAGCAGTGAATCTGGGAAGGAGGTGGATTGCATAGGCTTGGCGTTCTGTATAAGTGTATGTCCTGTCTGTTCAAGCTAGCCTGGACTCCTGATGACCCACTCATGGTGCTCAATAAGACTAAATACCTCAGACAGTGGGGAAAATGATGATGTCAGACAAGTGTGTAAGTGTCTTGTTTGGGCCATAGGACCAGGCTACATTCCCTAAAAGAATTGTATATGCCTGCCATCAGGAACTCATAGGATTGTTGGGAGTATTAGATGAATTTAATGTACTTAGAACAGTGCCTACAAACATTATTAATAGCAGTAACATTACTGCTATTAATCCTCATCATTATTTTAGTAGAACTTGTTAGATGTTTAAAAATTGTAATTCAGACTGCCCTTTTTTACTAATCTGAATTAGATTTTTTCTATATAACAATGTGAAAATACTAAAAGCAATAAATGTTTAAAATTCTACTTAAATTACTTCTGCAAAAAGAATGACAGGCTATCACTTGACTTAACTAACCCATATTATCATCTCAACAAAATTAAACTGAACATTTACTTTAACTCTATTGTAAGTAGGTTATAAAATCATATTTGTCCAAATAAATGACATGAGAAAATAAGTAAAAGAGTGAGTACACACACCTTAAATGAAGCCACAGCTTTATCATAGGCTTTTATCAATGCAGTATCATCCCAAATGTCAGAATCATCACTCTGGAAGGGGTAAGGAATAAAAACAATTCATGCTTGGATGGGATTTATCAAAAATATGTTAAAAAAAATACATGTTAGACAGTACCAGAAGTCATTATATCCAGACATAACCAAAGTACACTGAAAATGGGATTTTAAATCCTAAGTAAAAACCACGGGAAGCCTGGCTTAGAGGTTCTTGTGACATTACCCCCAAAATTGTATCTACGCAAATATTCTAAGAGGTATGTCACGAAGTAAAAGCCCCACAATTATCCTATCCACTGACCACAGAAGTGGATCTGGGGGAATGGGTGTAGCTCAGTGGTTGAGCACCTTATTCCCATGTATGAGGCCCCAGGTTCAATCCCTGGTACTTCCTTAGAAAAAAAGAAAAAAAAAAGTGGATTTGTTCAAGCACAATCCATATTTCAATTTTTTCTAAGATCAGATAAAGGATGTAGTCTGGCAGGGTGAGGAAAAACACCTGACCATTAGGCTGACTTTATCCACACTAGGGTAATGCTATTCTAACCAGACTCTGTGGTCCAAAGAATAATTTTTCTCTTGACATTGCAATGTGACTAGATTAGTCAAAGAAGAACTGTCAAAATGTCAGTGGTTAATCAATTTTCAGTTTAAATGCAAGTGACATTAAATAATCTAGAAAAGGCCTAAAAAAGCATTATTTCTATTTTTATTTAAATTTAATTGAAAAAGATATTGTTGAGCAACACACTTTCAACTAAACATTGTGCTCATCAGTGAGAGATATGAAAAATCATGTTACTCTTAAAGACATTTTATTCTCACCAAGGATTAAGATACATTGCCACATAAAACAACAAAACAATACAAGTATGTTCAAATATTAAAATGTGAGGTACAAACAAAAATCCCTTAATTAAAAGGAAAGAAATTAATGTATTCTGAATGATTCATGCAGGAAACAGGCCTAGAAAATAAAAATCAATAGAATGTGGATAGGTAGAGTAGAAAATAGAAAGCATTCCAGGGAATAGCAAGAGCCAAACAAAAACAAAATCCACAAACAAACAAACAACCTTCTGGAAGCAAAAATAAACACAATGTACTTGAGAGATGAGTGAGGTGAAGAGTTCAACTAGGACCAAACTCATAATAGAGCATTTGGAGATAAGACTGGATACATAATTTGGGGCATCAGGAGTCAGGTTATATAGAATATTTAATTAGTAGCTTGGATTTGATAACATATTAATCAATCAACAAATTCCAAAGAAGTTTTCTGTAAAGCTTACTTTTTTAGTTGTAAAGCTAATTTTTTTCATTTTCTTGTTACTCTCCATTATATATATAGAATGGTCCAATGTAAAAGTGTTAATTCCCTTGCAACTGCAAAAGGCACCACTGATAAAGGAAAATGGATTCTATGATATCAATAGAAGAGGGCACTCTTGAAGTAAGCAACCCCAAATTCCTCACATATCAATTGTTATTGCTAGACCAGGAAAATAAGACATTTCAAAATGAGCATCCCGGTAAAATTAAAAAAAAAAAAAAAAAAAAAAAAGAGAAAATTTGGGAAGCGGCTGTGGCTCAATCAATGGGGCTCCCGTTTACCATATGAGAGGCCCTGGGTTCGGTTCCCAGGGCCTCCTGGTGAAGGCAAGCCCGCCCGCACAGCGTGGCTAGCTGACCCAGCGAGCACAAGCAGCAAGGGGGGGATAAATGAATAAATAAATAAAATCTTAAAAAAAAAATGAGCAGAAAACAAAGCCATACAAAGCTACCAAAGAAGAACATCTTAATGATAAAACTTCTCAAATAATGACCACAAACAGAAAAAAACTGTAACACAAGACCCAACTTAAATATCCTTAAACCAGCATCTGCAATATGGAAAAAAATCACTACAAGTCAAAAGCTATTTTAATTCAGAAGAGAAAAGGGCAGAAAAGGAAAGATATGAACCAGGGGTCAAACAAAATCAGGAAAGAAATGAAAGAAGAGTAAGACTGACTACAAGGTACCCAAGAAGAACACAGCTGACTGAAAACCTAAGGAGCACCAAGGAAAGGCATGTTTTATTGTACTCCACTTTTTTTTTTTTGAAAATTTATATATAAAAAAAAAAAAACCAACCAAACAAACAAAAAACTCAAAAGAAATTGCATTTTTTTGGTTTGTTTTTTTAACAAATTGATGGTTTGTGGCAACCACGCAACAAGCAAGCAAGTCTATTGGTGCCATTTTTCCAACAGCATGTGCTCGCTTCGTGTCTGAGTCACATTTTAATTAAGGTATGTACATTGTTTTTTTAAACATAATGCTATTGCACACTTAATAGATTACAGTATAGTTTAAACTCTTATATGCATTGGGAAACCAAAAAAATCCATGACTCACTTTATTGCGATATTCGCTTTATTGCAGTGGTCTGGAACGGAACCAGTAATATCACTGAGGTATGCCTGTAAGTATAAATGGGGTCCCTAAAAGAATAAAGCCTAAAAACAAAAACAAACAAAAAATCCTCAGAGCCTGAAATTAAAAAGACCAAATTATTCACAAAATAACAAAAATCAGTTAGCATCAGACTTTTTCACAGAAATCTATGGCAAAAAAAGTATAAGCCAAGGATTTTATATGCAGCCTAGCTGTTCCTCAACTAGCCAAACTATAAGAAAAATATAAACTGTAGAAGATGGCTGTATTGACTAACCTTTCAAGAGAATATACTTAAGATAAGCTTCATCCAATCAAGATATGACCAGGGAAATTAGGGTTAAAAAATATATTGAGTTGTAGATCTATGACAAAAGCAAAGTATATTAATGTCCTATGTTCCAATAAGGTAGAAATAATGCAATGTAGAAAAAAAAAAAAAAAAAAAGAGAGGCAAGGGGAAAGAATAACCTCATTATTTTTACAACAAGCTCCCTATATTTTTAACTTCTCCAAACACTCCCATCTTGCTCTAAAATATGGCTTTCCCTGAGGACGCCTCTTCCCTTGCAGCCATCTCAAATGAATGATGTTTTCTCCCCCACACCCTTCATATTACTGTCCCAGAGGTGGGGAAGGAATCTTCCTTGCTCCTCACTTTTACTTGCAAATTATTCTCACTCCTTCCTCCCAGCTTTGAAAATCCTGTCACCAGACTCTACCATCTACCATACCTCCCTATTGCAGTGATCTCCAGACCTTTGGGTCACTCTCGCATTCCTTGAAGATTACATGCCAGCACTCTCTCCACTACTCCTATTGTTAATTCTTGGTGATTTAAAATATCCATGTACTGTGGTAATGAATGAAAAAACAAAAACAAAAACAAAATACCCACGTAGATGATCCTTCCAATACTCTTATCCTTGCAGATCTTTAAACTTTCCACTAAAGATCTTCTGCACCACCCAAACTCAACTACTCACTTCCATGTTTACTTATTAAAACCAATAGCTGGTGCCTAAGGGTTGCCACCTGAGAGCCTCCTAGTTGCTCAAATGTGGCCTCTCTCTAAGCCAAACTCAGCATATGATTG
>JAKSZT010054472.1:3969658-4087926 GCA_026826555.1 Tolypeutes matacus | reverse complement strand
AAAAAAAAAAAAAAAAAAATGAGGGAAGCGGATGTGGCTCAACCATCTGGGCGTTCACCTACCACATGAGAGGCCCCAGGTTTGGGTTCTGGTGCCTCCTAAAAGAAGACAAGCAGATGCCGCCCCTGCCGCAAAAATGAGCTAAATGCCGCCCCACCGCAAAAAGAAGCTAGACACTGCCCCTGCCGCAATGAGCAGATACCACAAACCAGCAGCCCATGGGGAGCGGATGTGCCTCAGGCTGTTGGGCACTTGCCTCTCATGGTCCTGGGTTCGGTTCCCAGTGCCTCCTGGAGAAGGCAAGCAAACAATGAGCAGACAGACAAGAGAACCATCTGGGGGAGGGGGGGATAAATAAAGAAAAATAAAGTAAATAAATCTTTAAAAAAATAAATGGATATAACAATAGCACCTCCTTGTGAGGATTAAATTCAATCCAGAGGCTCTTTCTGCCTAGAGGAGCCTGCATCTACAAGTTTTAGGTGTGTAATCCTGTTCTTTTCTCTCATTCTCAATAAACTACTGGCCTAACTTAAAAAAAAAAAAAAAAAATTCAATCCAGAGCATAAAGCAGAGAGAAAAAACGGGCAGTTCGACTTTGGCACCTCAAAGGACTTTGTCAAAAGGTGAAAAGGCATCCAACTCAATGGGAGAAAATATTTGGAAATCACATAACAGATAAGGGTTTAATATCCATGATATATAAAGAGATGCTATGACTCAACAATAAAAAGACAACCCGATTTTAAAAAATGGGAAAAGATTTGAACAGACATTTGTCCAAAGAAGAAATACAAAAGACAAAAAAACATGAAAAATCGTTCAAAATCACTAGTGATTAGGGAAATGCAAATCAAAGCTACAAGATATCAATTCATATCTATTAGAATGGCACTATTAAAAAGAAAGAGAAAAAAATAAAAACAAAACAGAGAACTACAAGTGTTGGAGAGGATAGGAGAGATAGGAACACTTAGTCACTGTTGGTGGGAATGCAGAATGGTACAGCCACTGTGGAGGACAGTTCAGTTTCCAAAAGCAGTTGAATATGGATTTGCCACTTGACACAGCAATACCACTACTAGGTATATACCCAGAGGAACTGAGAGCAGTGACCTGAACAGACACCTGCACACCGATGTTCATAGTGGCATTATTCACAATTGCCAAGATGGAAACAACCCAGGTGTTCATCAACCAATGAGTGGATAAACAAACGGTGATGTATACACACTATGGAATATTATACAGCTGTGAAGAAATGAAGTCATGAAACATGACAATGTGGGTGAACCTGGAGGACATTATGTTGAGTGAAGCAAGCCAGACTCAAAAGGACAAGTACTGTATGATTGCACTACTATGAACTAAATATATGGTGTAATCTCATGGAGTTAATAACTAGAATATGGGTCAACAGAAAATAGGAGGTTAGAGAAAGGAAAGCTACAGATCAACCTGTGCAGAATTGGTAAAAAGGTTGTGTGTTAATCTTTGGAAATGAATAGAAATAGGAAAGCACAACATATTGTTCGTAAATAGCAGTGCTATTAATATTATATGGGTATGACAGTGGTTGAAGGGAAAGTCTAAGGTCATATATATTACTAAAAGGAAAACTAAAAAATATAACTTGGGACTGTATAGTATAGTGAAACCTCATGTGAAATATGAATATGGGTAATATTGCATATATGACTGTTTTTTTTTGAAACTGAACAAATGTGTGTTAAAGTTACAAGATGTAATAGACAAAAAAAAAAAAAAAAAGCAAACATTATGCTAAGTGAAAGAAACCAGACACAAACTAGTACATATTGTATGATTCTATTTATATAAAATGTAAATATAAATCAATTTGTAAAGATGGAATTAGATTAATGGTTATGTAGGGTTGAGGAAGGATAGGGGATTGAGAGGTGACTGCTAAGGGGTGTGGAGTTTTTCTTTTTGGAGTCTTGAAATTGTTCTAAAAATTTTGTGATGATGAATGCACAACATTGTGACTATACTAAAAGCCATTCGTTGTATATATACTTTGGGTAGATTGTTTGGTATGTGAATATATATCAATAAAACTGCTTTAAAAATAATAATAATTTCCATAGTTAAAATATCCGGTACAGTTAAAGAACTTTATGCTTTTTAAAACTTAAATAATTCCTATAAATTAGGGGAAACTAAAGTTTGTGAAAGAAAATGGATATTAACATAAGGAAGATATTTTTAGGCTGTAATTCATCATTTCGATCTAAATTCAAAATTGAATGTTCTTGATTAATTTTTTATGGCATTCACTTCAGTGATTCCATTGTTAAGATAAGGTATTTGAATTTAAACTTCAACGTGACCAGACACTTCCTCAACGTAGACAGAAAAGGTTATCTAAGAGGAAGAAGATTAAGTGTGATTATTGTGTTATGTTATGTATGACATTATGCTGGCCAGTTTCTTATCATGAAGTATATTTAAGCAAGTGTGATGGTCAGGTTAATGTGTCAACTCGGCCAGGTGATTGTGCCCAGTTGTTTGGTCCAGCAAGCACTGGGCTAATTGTATTACAAGGACATTTATGGACTTTAGTTATCAGTGAGTTTACTGCATAGATGGCTGATTACATCCACGATCAACCAGGAGATTGCAATGAGTGATGTTTTATCCAATCAGTTGAATGCCTTAAAAGGGTTAACGATTTCAGCATTCAGAAAGAATTTCCCAGCTTACCTTCAGATAATCAATGTTCTCCCTGAAACTCAAGGACCTTCACTGGACTTTAATCAGAGCCCCTGGTTTGCAGCCTGCCCGTGGAATATGGACTTGTGCATCCCCACGGTCACATGAGAGAGTTGTACAAAATCTCATACTATTTACAGATATCTCCTGTTGATTCTGTTTCCCTAGAGAACCCTGACTAATATAGCTTTGATGCTGCTTGCCTAGAGAACCCTGGCTAATACAGCAAGGTAACTAAAAAGCTAAAATTCTAAAGAAGGAGACTGGGCAAATACTAAGGAAAATACAGGTAATAATTTTAATTAATCGTTAAAATTAGTGCATTTATTAACTTTAGTTTGGATATTTGTTTTGGCTTATTGCCAAAGCAAGATAAAATTAGTTGGATGAATTAGTGCCTACTTTACTATGTAAACTCTGTGGAAAGCTCTATCTTAGTTCATCCTCAAGAGGAGGTGATGTGCATCCTTAGCAATTTTTTAAGTCCTGCTAAAAAGAGATAGTTGCTACTGCCCAATGTAATGTAATGATGTTGGTTTCATCAGTTACTTAATTCCTTTTGAATGCCTTTTCTATTAGTGGCATGTGTAAGAAATTCTGATTCACATACCAATTCTGGCCTGTTTTTGTTTTTTTGTTTTTTTAATATGTCTAAAAGGGAATATTGGTTATTGAAGTAATTTTCCTAAATTTTAAAAATATATTTTGCTGGGTTTTTCCTCCCATTTTTTTGTAGATGAGAACAGTTTACCCACTTCCAGATAGTATCTTCATCTTTTTATATAGGATTCTTTTTAAGTTCTACCTTGTAATGAGAGCTTTTCTGTTCAAGGTAGGTGTCATACTACTAAGTTTCTCTTTGAGTCTACAATCTATTCCATAACCCTAAAGTGCAAACCTAATATAAAATTGGCTTTGATAGTTAAGTTTATGAGATTTGTATACTTTACCATTTGTGTCAGAGAGCACAAATAATTAAAATCAGAAATGAGAGGGGACATTAGTACAGAACACAGAGAAATACAGATTTTAAGAGGATACTATAAACAACTGTATGCCAACAAATTAGATAACCTAGATGAAATGGACAAATTCCTAAAAACACAAACTACCTACACTAATTCAAGAAATAGAAAATCTCAACAGACCAATAACTAGTAAAGAGATTGAATGAGTCATCAAAAACCTCCCAGCAGAGAAAGCCCAGGGAAAGATGGCTTCACAGGTGAATTGTACCAAACATTCCTGCTCAACCTCTACCCAAAAACTGGCAAGGAGGGAACATGCCCTCATGCATTCTAGGAGGCCAACATCACCCTCATACCAAAGCCAGATAAAGATACCACAAGAAAAAAACGAAACAAAACAAAACTATAGACCAATCTCCCTTATGAATATTAGATGCAAAAATCCCAAACAAAATAACTAGCAAACTAAATCCAACAGCACATTAAGGAATTATACACCATTACCAAATTGGGATTTAATCAGGTATGCAAGAGTGGTTCAACATAAGAAAATGAATTAGTGTTTAATACACCACATTAACAGAACAAAGGAGGAAAAAAAAAAAAGTGATCATTTCGATTGATGCAGAAAAGGCATTTGACAAAAATCCAGCACCTCTTCTTGATAAAAACACTTGGAAAACTAGAACTGGAAGGAAATTTCCTCAACATGATGAAGGGCACTATGAAAAACCCACCGCTAACATCATATTCAATGGTGAAAGACAGAAATCTTTCCTTCTAAGCTCAGGAAGAAGATAAGGATTTCCAGTGCCAACACTTATTTTAATTTCTTTTGGTTGCTCAAGCAAACCATTCAATGGATTGGCTTTAACAGTGGGAATTTATTAGCTCATAGTTTTGAGGCTTAAAAAAGCCCAAATCAAGTTGTCATCAAGGTGATGCTTTATTCCTGAAGACTGTTGATCTGGGGCTGGCTGCCAGTGATCCTTGGTTCTTAATTTGTCACATGGCAAGGCACGTGGCAGCCTCTTCTGGCTTCTCCCATCTCTTCCAGGTTCCACCGAATTTCAGTTTCTGATTGCTCCCTCTGTGGCTTTCTCTCCTTCTGAATTTCATTCTGCTTTGAAAGTACTCCAGTAATAGGATTTTTTTTTTTTTTTTTGTATTTTTAATTCCTTTTTTTGTATTTTTTTCCCCCAGTAATAGGATTTAAGGCCCATCCTGACTGAGGTGTACCGCACCTTAACTGAAGTAATCTCATCAAAAGATCCTGTGGGGAAGCAGATGTGGCTCAACCAGTTGGAGACCTACCTACCACATGGGAGGTCCTGGGTTCAGGCCCCAGTGCCTCCTAAAAGAAGACAAGTAGATGCTGTCCCCACTGCAATGAGCTAGACACTGCCCCTGCCGCAAAAACGAGCTAGATGCCACCCCCGCCACAACGAGCAGATGCCACAAGCCAGCAGATGCCACAGCCTGCGGGAAGGGGATGTGGCTCAGGCCATTGGGTACTCCCCTCTCATGTGGGACATCCTGGGTTTGGTTCCTGGTGCTTCCTGGAGAAGGTGAGCAAACAATGAGCAGACAGATGAGAGAACCATCTGGGGGAGGGGATAAAGAAAAATAAAGTAAATAACTAAATCTTAAAAAGAATTAAGTTTAAGATGATGTTTTTCTGGGATATATACAGCTCCAAACACCAGGCCACTGTTATTCAACATTGTACTGGAAGTTCTAGCTAGAGCAGTTAGGCAAGAGAGAGAAATAAAAGGCATCCAGGGAGCTGCTGCAGCTCAGTGGCTGAATGCCATCTTCCCACATATGAGGTCCTAGGTTCAATCCCCATGACTGGTACCTCAAAAAAAAAAAAAAAAAAAAAAAAAAAAAAAGGCATCCCAATTTGCAGATGACCTGACCCTATATATCTAAAATCCTGAAAAAAACCACAACAAAGCTACTAGAGCAGATAAATGAATTCAGCAAAGTGGCAGAATCAAAATCAACATGCAAAAATCAGCAGTGTTTCTGTATACTAGTAATGAGCAATCTGAGGAAGAAATTACATTTATAAGAGCAACTGAAAGGATCAAATATCTAGGAATAAATCTAACCAAGGATGTAAAGGACTTGTACACAGAAGACTACAAAACTATGCTAAAAGGAATAAAAGAAGACCTAAATAAATGGAAAAACATTCCATGTTCATGGATTGGAAGACTAAATATTATTAAGATGTCAATTTGACAAAGTGATTTACAGATTCACTGCAATCCCAATCAAAATTCCAATAGCATTCTTTGCAGAAATGCATCAGGGTTTTAGCACTTATGTAAACTTGCAGGGAGCAAATTAACTTTAAATTGCTAATTGCCTTTGGTAATGAGCACTTAAGACAACCAAAATTCAATTTAAAAACACTTCATTTTGGGGCAGCGGATATAGCACAAGTGGCTGAGAGCCTGCTTCCCATGTACAAGGTCCTGGGTTCGATCCCCATAACTCCTAGCAACAAAACAAATGAAAAAACTGACTCTCACTGGGGAGCAGATGTAGTTCAGTGGATGAGCACCTCCTTCCCATGTATAAGGTCCTGGGTTCGATCCCCGGTACCTCCTAAATACACACACACACACACACACACTTCATTTTTTAAAAATTACTTGGAAGACTTCTGGGAAGGTGGTGGACTAGGAAGACATTGGACTCTCTTCTCTTCCAGAAAAATTGCTAGAGGACAGGAAGAAATGGCCTGGAAAAAAAATCTTCTAGGGTTGAGGGGGAAGGCTGGACACTGCTCAGAGGAGAGAGGGGCAAAGTAAAGAAATCACAATGGCAAAAGTGTGAGTTAAGAACTGCAGCTGCAACTGCCAGCATGTTCCCCCACTCTATAGACACTTTTGAATTCTCAGGTGGCTACAACAAAGGGGGGCCCCAGGGATCCAGACCCCCGGAAAGGGGAAAGGAAGGGACACAACTTAAGGCTGACTCAGCTTTTGACTCCCAAATTTGTTCTGCTGTGTCCCACGAGCCTTTACAGGCTCGGGAGGCAGCAAGGGACTAAAGAGATCCAACTCTCTCAATCTCCCCCTCTACTGACCGGCAGGCTTGATGAGGACACAGAGGGGAGTGGAATTATTTCCTACCCAGGAAAAGGGAGGATGCTGCTGGCAAAGGTTGGAGAACTGCCTCTGAGAAAGTTTGAATTGCAAGGCTCTTAGCCTCCAGGCAGGATCCTCTATCACACTGATCCAGTCCATGTTATAGCAAACACATTCCGACTAGGCATCGAACTGGGAGAGCTGCCAAAAAGTGCCATCTGCTGGCAGACCAAGGAAGTGCATGTGAGGAAATTAAAAGTAAATAAGAGGCTTTATCTTTTTTTAAAGATTTATTTAAAAATAAATATTTATTTTGTCTGCACTGTGTCCATTCGCTGTGTCTGTGTCTGCTTGTCTTCTCTTTAGGTGGCACCGAGATCTGATCCTGAGACCCTCCAGAACGGGAGAGAGGTGCTCAATCTCTTGCGCCACCTCAGCTCCCTGGTCTGCTGTGTCTCCCATCATCTCTCCTGTGTCTTTTTTTTTTTTTTTTAAGATTTTATTTATTTATTCATTTATCCCCCCCTTGCTGCTTGTGCTCGCTGGGTCAGCCAACCATGCCGTGCGGGCGGGCCTGCCCTCACCAGGAGGCCCCGGGAACCGAACCCGGGGCCCCCCATATGGTAAACGGGAGCCCTACTGATTGAGCCACAGCCGCTTCCCCAATCCTGTGTCTTTTTGTTGCATCATCTCACTGCGCCAGCTCTCTGTGCGGGCCAGCACTCCTGCACAGGCCAGCTCTCCGTCTGAGCCAGCCTGCCTTCAACAGGAGGCCCCAGGAATTGAACCCTGGACCTCCTATATGGTAGATGGGAGCCCAACTGCTTGAGCCACATCTGCTTCCCATAAGAGAGGCTTTATCCGGCCTTTACAGCCCTCCTCCCCAAGGCCCTTCATTCTTGCATAGGGAGTGAGATAGGGATCCTCTTTCATTCTGTTGGTTATAGATATCCATTTGCTCTAGCACCATTTGTTGAAGAGACTGTTTTGTCCCAGTAATGTGGACTTAAGATTTTTCAAATCCAGTTTGGGGAACTGGATGTGGCTTAAGCAGTTGGGTGCCCGCCTACCATGTGGGAGTTCAGTTCCTGGTGCCTCCTAAGGAAACGAGTGAGACAGTGAGCTGCCACAAAGAGCTGGTGTAGCAAGCTGGCACAGTGAGATGACGCAATGAAGAGACACAATGAGGAAACATAGTGAGAGACACAATAAGCAGGGAGCGGAGGTGGCTCAAGTGATTGGGTGCCTCCCTCCTACATGTAAGTTCCTGGGTTCAGTTCCTGGAGCCTCCTAAAAAGAAGACGAGCACACAATGAATAGATACAGAGAGCAGACAGCAAGTGCAAACAACAAGGAGGAGGGGAAGAGAAGAAACCAAATAAATCTTTAAAAAAGTTTGCCGTAGACTATCAATTCTATTCCACTGGTCAATGTGTCTATCTTTATGCCAATACCATGCTCTTTTGATTAGTAGCTTTGTAATATGTTTCAAGGTCAGGCAGTGAAAATCCTCCCACATTGCTCTTTTTTTTTTTGGAATGCTTTTGGCTATTCAGGTGCACTTTCCCCTTTGGATGCATTTAGTATTTGCTTTTTCTATTTCTGTAAGTAGGCTGTTGGAATTTTGATTGGTATTGCATTGAATCCATAAATAAGTTTGGGTAGGATTGACATCGTCATGATATTGAGTCTTCCAATCCATGAATATGGAATGTCTCTCCATTTGTTTAGGTCTTCTTTGATTTATTTTAGCTTTGTTTTGTAGTGTTATGAATATAGGTGCTGAACATCTTTGGCTATATATATATTTTAAGATTTATTTTATTTATTTCTCACCCCTCTCGTTTGCGCTGTCTACTCTGTCTGTTCCTTGTGTGCTCTGTGTCCACTCTTTAGGAGGCACCGGGAACCAACTCAGTACATTTCAGAATTTTAATATAGACATTTCAAAAAATTTTAATATAGGATCATGTCATCTGCAAACAGTGAGAGTTTTACTTCCTGTTTTCCTATTTGGATGCCTTATATATTTTTTCTTGTCTAATTGCTCAAGCTAGAACTTCTAGCACAATGTTCACTAACAGTGGTGACAGTGGGCATCCTTGACTTGTTTCTGATCTTAGAAGGAAAGTTTTCAACCCTTCTCCATTGAGTGTGATTTTGGCTGTGGGCTTTTCATAAATGCTCTTATCATATTTAGAATTTTTTCTTCTATTCCTATCTTTCAAAGTTTTTTTTCTCATTTAAAAATTATTTAAGTATATCATTCATACATGACCATTCATAAACAGTAAGTGTATAGTAAAATTTGTGAACTTACAAAACATGTATAACATCATAAAGCGCTCTCATACATCACCCCACTACCAATACCTTGCATTGTAAAACATTTGTAACAAATTATGAAAGACCATCGTCAAAATATTACTAATAACTATAGTTTGTATCTTACATTGTGTATTTTACCCCCAACACACCCTGTTTCAAAGTGTTTTTTCAATAAAGGATGTTTTGATTGCTATTTGCCTGGAGTATCTTTTTCCAACCTTTCACCTTCAGCCAGTTTGTATCCCTGGGTCTAAGGTAAAGCTCTTGTAGGCAGCATATGGATGGCTTATGTTTTTTTAATCCATTCTGTCAGCCTGTATCTTTTGATTGGGGAGTTTAATCCATTTACATTAAATCATATTACTGTAAATGTATTATTTACTTCCACCATTTTATTCTTTGGTTTTCTTTTATCTTTTTTTTTTTTTTTTTTAACCAGGAGGTCCCAGGGATCGAACCTAGGTCCCTCCATATGGGAGACAGACGCCCAAACGTTTGAGCCACATCCACCCCCCCTCCCCCTTTTTTTTCTGAGGTACTGGGGCCAGGGATTGAGCCCGGGACCTCATATGTGGGAAGCCGGCGCTCAACCAATGAGCCACATCAGCTCTTCTGAGTTGGTTTTTTCGTTTGCTTGCTTGTTGTTTTTTTTGTTTGTTTTCAGTTTCAGGAGGCACCTGGAACCAAATCCGGGACCTCCCGTGTGGGAAGCAGGCACTTAACTGCTTGAGCCACATCTCCTCTTCTTTTTTTAAAAAATCATTTTGGTTATCCTTTCTTATAGTCTTGCCTTCTACATTCTCCTCCAAGTCTCTCTCTCTCCTGTAATTTTCTTTCAGTCTGTAAGGTTCCCTTTAATATTTCCTGCAAAGGTGGATTCATTTTTTAAACTCCCTTAGTTTCTGATTATTTGTGAATATTTTAAACTCACCTTCATATTTGAAAAACAATTTTGCTGAGACAAAGAGTTCTCAGATGGCAATTTTTCTTTCAGGATCCTAATTATATCACATCACTGTCTTCTCGCTTTCATGGTTTCTGTTGAGAAATCCACACTGAGTCTTACTGGGCATCCCTTGTATGTGATGGTTTGCTTCTCCCTTGCTGCTCTCAGAATATTCTCTTTGACTCTGACATTCTGAGTAGTGTGTATCTTGAAATAGGTCTATTCGGATTTATTCTGATTGGGGTATGCTGCACTTCTTGGACATGTGTAGCAGTTTGATATTTATGAATTCCAAAAACAGATATTGGATTATATTTGGGAGCTGGCCTTTTCCTCTGGGAATATTATATTGGATTCAGAAGTTTCACTTTTACTTGATTGGGCCACATCAGTAGGACACTGAGGAACCCAGGAAGCCTGAACTCTTGGCAGATGTCGGCAACCATCTTGCTCCAACTCGTGGCAACAGACTTTGGTGAGGGAAGTAACTTATGCTTTATGTTCTGGTAACTGTAAGCTTCTACCCCAAATAAATACTCTTTTATAAAAGCCAACAGATTTCTGGCATTTTGCATCAGCACCCCTTTGGTTAATATAACATGTAAATTAATTTCTTTCATAAGAGTTGGGAAATTTTCATCCATTATTTCCTCAAATACTCTTTCTGCCCATTTTCCCTTGTCTCTTCCTTCTGGAACTCCCATTACATGTTGTTGCACTTTGTGTTATCATTCAACTCCCTGAGTCCTTGTTCAATTTTTCCATTCTTTTCTCTCTGTTCTTCTAATTTCAGTCCATCTGTCTTCTTGTTTGTTTGTTTGTTTTTTTACCGGGAGGTCCCGGGGATCAAACCCGGGTCCCTCCATATGGGAGATGGACGCCCAACCAGTTGAGCCACATCCGACCCCAGTCCATCTGTCTTCTGAATCACTTATTTTTTTTTCTATTTCAAGTCTGTTGTGGTATGCCTCTAATGTGTTTTTGATCTTACCTATTGTGTCATTTCCTTGAACTCTTGTTATTTTTCTATTCAGGTTTTCAAATTCTTCTATGTGCTCACTCAGTGTTTTTTGTTTTTGAGGAGGTACCTGGGATTGAATCCAGGACCTCATATATGAGAAGCAGGCGCTGAACTACTAGCCTATATCTGCTTCCCTCAGTATCTTCTTGATGTCCTTTATCTCTTTAGCCGTATTGTCTTTCAACTCATTAATTTGATTTTGGAATTTATATGAATCTTGATTCTGTCTCACATCCCGTGTCCCTGATATATTCCTTTCCCTGGTTCATTTCTTCCATTTTCTTAGAATGGCTTGTAATTTTTTGCTGATGTCTAGGCATCTGATTATGATGGTGAGTTTACTCTGATACTTAATTTCTCTCTTTTGTAGAGATTTAGTGGCAGTAGGCTGTGTGTTACTGTCATTCTTTGATTCTTGGTTCAACCTGTTTTATGTATTTAGGGTTGTCCATATTAGTTGCTCAAATCTGGGCCATGGACCCAGTAACGGATTGCAGACCTGCTTCCAACAGCCTTGGGGAGGGAGGCTGTAAAGGCCAGAAAAACCTCTCATTTGTTTCCTTTCATGCAGTTCCTTGGTCCACCAGCAGATAGCATGTTTCAGCAGCCTTCTCAGTTCAAAGTCTGGTCAGAGTGTGTCCACTGCAACATGGAAAGCAACAATGTGGCAGAGGATCCTGCCTGGAGGCTGTTCAGAACCTCCCAGTTAAAACTTTCTGAGAGTCCCCTCCCTTTTCGCAGGTAGGAAATAATTCCACTCCTCTGTGTCCTCAACAACCAGTCCCAGTCAGTAGGGAGGGTGATTGAGAGTGGATCTCTTTAGTTTGGTGCTAGTTCAAAGGAAAACAATGGCATGGCCCCACCCAGCCTGGAAGGGCTCCTGGCACACAGCAGACCAAATTTGTTGCACAAAAGCTGAAGCAACCTTAGGCTGCATCCCTCTCTCCCCCATGCTAGGGAGGTGGATCCCTGCAGCCCTCTGTAGCCGCCAACCTGAGGGTGGAGAATTCAAAATTGTTCACTTGTAGGGGTGGGGAAGGGTGCCAGCGGCTGCAGCTGCTACTCACGATCTTAACGGTAAGTTTTCCCCCCTTTGCCCCTCTCTCTTCTGGGTCAGTTCGTCTTCCCCTGGTGTCTTAAACTCTAGAACATTTTTTCCCAGGCCATTTCTGCCTGTCCTCTACCTATTTTCCTGGAAGAGTGCCTGCTTCCCATGTACGAGGTCCCGTCTTCAATCCCTGGTACCTCCCCCCAAAAAAATCTTTGTGGTACAATCTTATTTCTTATTTGTTTTATTAGAATGTAATTGAAGCTTCTGTAATCAATTTGCCCTTGTGACTATCATAATAGAAAGTTTTAAAGACTGATGTTAACCCAAGAAATAGACTAAAGTTTTACTTTAACTAAAAATCTGTTCTAATATGAAGATAAAAACTCAAGCTAAAACGCTTCATGTTTGCTTCAATCAATATCCTAGAGATTCACTTATGGTGGTATGATTGGTAAATTATCTATTGTAAGATTACAAGACATTTCATTGAGATAATTTAGGTAAATTTTTGAAGATTTGTTGGTTCAGACAGCAGTTGACATGGTAGGTGATCGGTAAAAATTTGATGAATTGCATTAAGTGAAAAACCAAGTATTCACAGAATATTGACTTTAAAGTTACCTTATTTACTAATTGAATAGAACAAATACACATAGTGATGCATATTTACTTCACAACAGAATATGCTAACCTAAACAATTTCTTTAGGTTAACCTATTTCCTAGTTTATAACCATCATCAATCAAGTAACAAGGTTTTAAAGATGCTCAAGAACAGAGTAAAAAATGGCTTTTCTTCCAGATAATTTTAAAGCTGTAAGTAGAACTCTTACTGAGACCAACTGTTCATTTAGGTGCCATTCCAGGTGGTTTGTCATATGTATTGTAAATCCTTTAAGCAAACCAGTTGATTACAAAGTAAAATTACACAAATGGATCATAAAATTCTATTAAATAAAAAAAAAAAAAAAAAAACTTTAAAGAGCTACTTTAACAAAGTTATGACAAAGATTCTAGATTTATAGAAGAGATCCTATTATCTGATCAAATTATATAATAAATGATATAAATGGTCACTGCTGATAAAAAATAATGCTCACCAATATGTTACATGCATGGTTAGTGTTTTATTTTTTAAAGAATGGTTCTAACACATCACACTAAGTCAGGCTGAAAGGTAAAGTTTAAATAGTTTTATAAGGATAAGTTATAACACATGTAGTAACTGCTCATGCTACAAAATTTTTATCTTAGAGTTTATACACCTAGTTGGCAGTAGCACCGGGTTTTTCAAATAGACAAGTCATCATTTTTCTCTTGTCTGCATAGATTTCTTCTCATTAGCTGCCTTCTGCTTTTGTTGCATGATCTCAGAATCCCTATAATGGGGGAAAAAGCTGTTGTTATAGAAAAATTGATTTTATGTTCTCATTTATTTTCTACATATAACTCATTCAGCCTATGAGTAGATAATTTAAAAGCAGATATAAACATTCATTGCTTTCCCTTTTTATGGATGGAGACAGAATGGAAAAGTAAAAAATATAGGCTTTGAAGTTAGATCTTATTCTGAATACCATCTCTACTGTTTCATGACCTTGAACAAATAACATTTTCAAAGTGCTTTCAGAATGAGAGCAAGGCACATCAGTGTTGTGCTGAGGAATAGCTATGAATATGTATGTGTCTGACAATAGACAGCCATATGTAGAAAAAACTGCAGCTACTCTTGGTTGTTAAAACTAATTCATCCCAAATTTTTCTCCTGAAAGAAGAGGTGTTTAAGAAGTCTGCTATAGGGAAGCGGCTGTGGCTCAATCAGTAGGGCTCCCGTTTACCATATGGGAGGCCCCGGGTTCGGTTCCCGGGGCCTCCTGGTGAGGGCAAGCCCGCCTGCACGGCGTGGTTAGCTGACCCAGCGAGCACAAGCAGCAAGGGGGGGAAAAATAAAAAAAAAAAAAAAATCTTAAAAAAAAAAAAAAAAAAAAAAAAAAAAGTCTGCTATATTTCCTAATCGGTAACTAAAATTAGGTCATAGATGCTATGAAGCAATTCTGTTTCTTAAGAGTCAAAAAGTCCAATAACTTATGATTAAAAATGTATTACTCTAAAGAAAAACAGTATATTCAGGGCATTTTCTTAATTCTCTGTGTCTCTGGCTAAACCTCCACACACAATATTAATTGTGAACCACTACCAGTCTACCTGGCTAGGTGGACCATAAATGGCTATCTATGTATTTAACACTTACTATGTGTCAGGTACTTTATTGGATCTGGCTTAAGTCCCATAACTCCTTTGAGTTACTATTCTCATGTCTTAGATAAAAAAGTAGACTTAGAGCAAAATATTTTCCCCCCAAACCATATAAAAAAACAAGGTCTATCTAATCTCAAAGACCAAGCTTTTTCATATGTTGTTATTGCAGATTTAGTAATGATTTTGATTCAGAATTGAACAGCTCTACCCATGACAGTAAACTTTTCTACAAAGCCAAGAGCAGAAGCAAGAGAAGAGAAGGAAGGAAAAACAACACAATTACAAAGAAATGAGGGATAGTGGAAAGGACAAAGGTAATAGTTATTGTTCTGTTTGAAACCATGTTCTGTCGTGCTTACTATAAAGCCTTACCAATGTTAATGTAACTGTTCAGAGCCTCAGTTTCCTTTTCTATATATTGGAACTATATTGCTGAATAGAGACAATACATATAGAGTATATAGTAGAGGTTGTAAATAGTGGGTATTACTGAACAAAGTTAAACTTGGTTTTGCAATAAAAATACTATTTTAGAGTTACTGAGTAGACCAATATGTGTTAACTTTTACTCTAATGTGAATGAACAGCAATAGAAGGTAAAGCTCATTAATTTAATAGTAAATATCATCGAAAGAAAAGTGTAAAGTGATAGTTAAGGGTGCCAACATCATTAACCAATGGTTCTTAACGCTAGCTGCACATGAGAATCATCTGAGGGGTTTTGTTTTTGTTTTTTCTTCCCAGTCTGGTTGAAGGTATAACTTAGTATAATCAAATTGACCTGGATTTTTCAGTGCCCAAGCCCAGGTAAATTCAATTAGAACTGGGTATGGGGCCCAGGCTTGAGCACCCATCCAAGTTTCCTACGTGATGCTAATATGCAGCATATTGAGAACCAATGATTTACCAATGATAAGCATGTGTAGTCAATTATTCACCTAACCTCCAAGTTGTATGTGAACAGTAAAATTTGACTTTAGAATAAACTTATACTTTGGTTAACTTTTTAAGAAATATTTATTTTTTACTCAAGCTGCAGTCTCATTAAAGTATTTCTGTAGCAGTTTTATATTATTTGTCGCATATAGCCATATATACAAGGCTGTGAACATGCATCTCTTTCATCTGATAGATCTTCCAGAAATCAATATAGCTACACATATTTATCTCCTTTAAAACAATTACTATAATTGAGTCACTTGTTTGTAACCCAGATTAGTTTGAGTGGGTTGTCCACTTTGAAAATATTGTATCTCTAGTACCTTCTTGAATATAGAAGATGTTCAATTATTTTGCTGAATGAGGTCCTTATAGTTGGATTAGAGTTGCATGAGATTCATTCCAAGATAAATTATAGTTTTAGTCTCTTGATAATGACTACAACACATGGTTTTAGCATACTTGGCACACAACACATACTCAATAACTGTTATCCCCTTCTGGAGGTTAGGCCCAGTTACTGGAAGGTTTAAATGCATGCTTTTCATTCTCCAAAATGTGGCTTTCATCAAAACTTCAGTGACCTGAGAATTCCACTAAGTATCACTTACCTCTGCTTTCTCTGAGAGGTAGTCAAGCTATCTTCTTTTCTTTTTCCCTTGCTAATTTCCTGGGTTTTCTTCATGTTTTTCTGGCGGGCAAGTTCTCTCTGATTTCCACCTGCGAAGAGAAACAGTCGTGGTTTTTTCCCACCACCAAAAATTATTAATAATTCCATTAAAGGAATGAAAAGGCTCTCATTCAAATGCATCTCTGCAGTTTGCCTTTTAAGAGATAAACCCGCACAGTACAGTGTTGAATGGTGTTCCCAGATCTGATGACAAGGAGGAAGCCTAAAGATAAACACTTAAGGACTTGAGTATTATCATACCAATCACGGTGAAAACTGGAGATGAATACCAGATCTTTTTCAAACAGACATTCCAATTGCCGTCTATATGTTCTGGCTTTCGAGGGGTATGGGTGGAAAGAGAAAGACAGACGCACAGAGAGCACACACCGCGCAAGTTCAGCCCATCATAATTCGACTGTTTGGCTAGCAAATGCAGACGCTTTTAAAACATTATCTATGAGGACCAAACAAAAGAACTAGGGAAGGGATTCAGTCGGAGGTCCCTGTCCTCATTAGACCATACGACTTTAGGTACCATTTATAAACTGCCTCCAGACAAGGACTCCGCCCGGAGCTGCCGTCTCCGATGTCCGGGAGGAAATGTGGGAGAGCGGCGTATTCTTTAGACACTATTACCGTGCAAAATCGCACCTGAGAAGGCGCCTGTCTGCCCTTTCGGGCCGGACACCGTAGACCCCAGAACGGAAAACATCCCTTTTCCTTCTGTTGATAGAAGACAGGATCCCCAACTTGCCGGACCGAAGAGAATTCACCAGTCCGACCCCATCTCTCGCTCCAGTCGCGGCCCCGGGCGGCCTCCGGGCCGGGCTAGGCTCCGGGCACCACTGAGCCGGGGATTTCCCCGCCTGAGGCTTCCCGCCGTTTCCCGCCCCTCCGCACACTCACGGGCCATGCCGATCACCGGACAGAGCCTGCAAGAGAGCGACTCGGAAAAGCAACGGCTCGGTCGCACGCACAGCCGCAGTCCTCAAGCGTCGATCTGCAAGACAGAGCCCGCGCGGGCCCTTTGCCGGGCGACACCTCGGCGCCGTCAGCCGCCCCGCCCACGGAGACCCGACAACAGCCGTCGGCGTGGCCCGCTGGCGACTGCGCGTGCGCGGGCGGGGCGAGCTGGTCCCAGGCGGAGCGAGCTGGCCACGGTCAGGGCTGGGGCGCGGACGCCACAGTTCTGCGGGAAAAATGCTGCTTCTGCCATGTACGTGTATTTAACTCCGGAAACCAGGTCCTGTGTCTAAGAGACGGATAAGCGTGTGTGGATCAGACGCTGGAAGTTGATCAGCCCGCATTTTTTGTAACAAATAATAATGAAAAATACAAAATTGAGCTTTTTGACCAATAACGTTAGCTTTCATTTATCGCCTTGCAAAGGAGGGAAGGGAGGAAAGGAACTGAACAGATGGAGGGTAACTGGGAAAAGCAATGTTGGCCCTTTTCATATTTTCCTTCCTTACTCTCGCAACAACCCTGCTAGGTATCCTTCATGGTTCTCATTTTACAGAAGAGGACACTGAGATGGTAAAGACTGACCTATCAGAAATGGGTGTGACTTCTGGGAAGATGGCAGACTAGTGAGACACGGGAATCTCTTCTCCAGAAAAATAGCTAGAAGATAGGCTGAAACAGCCCCCAAAAAAGATCTTCTAGGGTTTAGGACAGCAGGTGAAGGCTGAACACCGCCCAGAGGAGAGAGGGACAAAAGAGGGAAATCGCAACAACAGAACGGTGAGTTGGAACCAGCAGCAGTTGCTGCTGTCAACAGGTGGCTCCAGGAATCTACCGCATCAGAAAGGGGAGAGAGAGGGACACAGCTTAATGCTGGCTCAGGTTCCGACCCGCAAATTTGGGCTGCAGTGCCCCACCAACCTTCCAGGCCAGGTGGTTTGCCCTGGGAGCCCTCAAAGAACTGGAGAAATCCGACCCTCCTAGTTTCCCTCTCTTCTAGCCTGGACTAATTGTTGAGGACTCCACAGAAGAGGGGAGAGAGAGCCTGGGGCTGACTCGGCTTTTGACTGGCAAGTTTGGTGGCCCTGTCCCAAGAGCACTTCCAGGCTGGGTGGGGCTGCTGCCACTGTTTGTCTTGGAGCCTGCTAGAGGCTAAAGATATACAAACCTCCCAATCTCCTTCTCTACTAACAGGGACTGATTATTGAGGATTCAGAGGGGAGTGGAAATATTTCCTAGCTGGGAAAAGGAAGGGGGCTGCCAGAGAAGACTGGAGAACTGTCTCAGAAAGTTTGAATTACAAGGCTCTTAGCCTCCAGACAGGAAGCTCTATCACATTGATCTGGTCTGTGTGACCAGATCAATACATTCCAAATACAAATACACTACAAACAGGCATTGAATTGAGAGCTGCCAAAGAACGCAATCTCTTGGCAGACTGAGGAAGTGCAAATAAGAAAATTAAAAATAAGTAGAGAGGCTTTTCCTGGTCTCTCTCTATAGCCTCCCGGCCCAAGGCCATAGAGAGCAACTCTACAACCAATTACTGGGTCCAGTGCCCAGTTTTGAGCAACCAGCAGCACAATTCAAACAATCCAGGTCAAGCCAAAAATCAAAGAGCTGTGGTAACTCACAGCCTCCCACCACTAAATCCCTATAAAAGAGAAAGCGATTGAGCATCTGAGTAAACTACATCCTAACCAGATGCCTAAACACCAGCAAAAAATTACGAGCCATACAAAGAAAATAGAAGACATGACCAAAGAAAAGGAATACATCAAAGTCCCAGAAGAGATGCGGAATTTGAGAGAACTAATCAACGACATGAGCACAAATTTCTAAAATCAAATTAATGAGTTGAAAGACAATATAGTTAAAGAGATAAATGACATCAAGAAGACATTGAGGGAAGCGGCTGTGGCTCAATCAGTAGGGCTCCCGTTTACCATATGGGAGGCACTGGGTTTGGTTCCCGGGGCCTCCTGGTGAAGGCAAGCCCGCCCGCACGGCGTGGTTAGCTGACCCAGCGAGCACAAGCAGCAAGGGGGGGATAAATGAATAAATAAATAAAATCTTTAAAAAAAAAAAAAAAAGAATACATTGAGCGCACGCAAAGAAGATTTTGTAATCCTGAACAGAAAAGTAACAGAGTTCATGGGAATGAAAGACACAATAGGTGAGGTCAAAAACATATTTGAGACATATAACAGCAGATGCAAAATAATGAAAGAATAAGTGAGACTGAAGACAGAGCAGCTAAAATTGAAGAGAGAAAAGAATGGAAAAAATTGAGCAGGGACTCAGAGAGTTGAATGACAACACAAAGCACAACAACATACATGTCATGGAAGTCACAAAAGGGGATGAGAAGGGAAAAGGGGCAGAAAGAGTATTTCAGGAAATGATAGCTGAAAATTTCCCAACTCTCATGAAAGAAATGAATTTACATGCCCAAGAAGCACACCGTACCCCAATCAGAATAAATCCAAACAGACCTAAGCCAAGACACATACTACTCAAATGTCAAATGTCAAAGATAAAGAGAAAATTCTCAGAGCAGCAAGAGAGAAGCAAACAATCATGTACAAGGGACGTCCAGTAAGACTTAGTGCAGATTTCTCTTCAGAAACCATGGAGGTGAGAACAGTGGTATGATACAATTAGGAAACTGAAAGAGAAAAACTGCCAGCTGAGAATTCTTTATCCAGCAAAACCGTCCTTCAAATATGAAGGTGAATATAAAATATTCACAAACCAACTAAGAGACTTTGAAACTAAGAAACTAAGAGACTTTGCAAAAAAGAACTCACCTTTGCAGGAAATATTAAAGGAAGCCTTAGAACCAGAAAGAAAAAGACAGGAGAGAGAGGCTTGGAGGAGAGTATAGAAGAAAGAATAGCAGAAAGGATAAACAAAAGAGTAAAAAGAGAGACAGAAACAAGATGACATATGAAAACCAAAGAATAAAATGAAGGAAATAAATAGTGCATTTACAGTAATATCATTGAATGTGAATGGATTAAACTCCCCAATCAAAGATACAGGCTGGTAGAATGGATTAAAAAAACATGAGCCATCCATATGCTGCTTACAAGGAACTCACCATAGACTAAGGGATACAAACCAGCTGAAAGTGAAAGGTTAGAAAAAGATAGTCCATGCGACTAGTAACCAGAAAAGAGCAGGGGTAGCTATACTAATATCAGCCAAAACAGACTTTAAATGCAAAAAAAGTATATACAGAAGGCCATTATATGTTAATAAAAGGGACGATCCACTAGGAAGATATAACAGTCATAAATATCTACGCACCTAACTAGGGTGTCCCAAAATATATGAGACAAACTCTGGCAAAACTGAAGAAAGAAATAGACATTTCTACAATAATCATTGGAGACTTCAACACCCCACTCACATCATTAGATAGAACAACTAAACAGAAGATCAACAAGGAAACAGAGAGCTTGAACAATATGATAAACAAGTTAGACCTAACAGACATATACACAACACTGCATCCAAACTCAGCGGGTTATACATTCTTTTCAAGTACCCATGGATCTTTCTCCAGGATAGACCACATGATAGGTCACAATGCAGCTCTCAATAAATATAAAAAGACTGAAGTTATACAAAGCACCTTCTCAGATCATAATGGAATGAAACTAGAAATCAGTAATAGACAGGAAAAAAGTAAATTTGCAAATGTGTAGAGACTGAACAACACACTCCTATATAATTGGTGGGTCAAAGAAGAAATTGCAAGTGAAATTAGTAAATATATTGAGACAAATGAAAATGAGAACACAATGTATCAAAAATTGTGGGATACAGGGGGCGGATGTGGCTCAAATGGCTGGGCGTCCGTCTGCCATATGGAGGGACCTGGGTTCGATCCCCGGGACCTCCCGGTAAAATAAAATATATGTATATAGAAGGCACATGGGCTGCCAGGCTCTGTGTGCCGGTGAGCTGCCAGGCCCTGGGAGCCATGCAGCAAGATGATGACGTAACAGGGGAGAAGGGGTCGGATGTAGCTCAACTGGTTGGGCATCTGTCTCCCGTATGGAGGGACCCAGGTTCGATCCCCGGGACCTCCCGGTAAAAAAAAAAAAAAGAATCTGACGTAACAGGGGAGAGACAAGACGAGATGCTCCGAAAGCTCTGAAAACCAGGAACCAAGGTGGCGCAGGTGGCAGAACACCTCTCTCCTACATCGGAGGTCTCCAGGATTGAATCCTGGTGAAGACTGGAGGAGAAGGATGAGAAGAGATGGCAGGAAACAGACACAGAGAATTGCCCAGTGAATGGACACAAAAACAGCAAATGGGGAAGGGGGGGGTTTAAAATGGATAAAGTAAATAAATAAATCTTAAAAAAAAAAAAAAAATTGTGGGATACTGCGAAGGCAGTCTTGAGAGGGAAATTTATAGCCCTAAATGCCTATGTTAAAAAACAAGAAAGAGCTAAACTCAAAGATTTAACTGAACAACTAGAGAAAGTAGAAGAAGAACAGCAGACCAATGCCAAAGCAAGCAGAAGGGAAGAAATAATAAAGATTAGAGCACAAATAAATGAAAATGAGAACAGAAAAACAATAGAGAAAATCAACAAAACCAAAAGCTGGTTCTTTGAGAAGATCAATAAAATTGACAAACCCCTTGCTAGACTAACAAAGAAAAAAGAGAGAAGATGCAAATAAATACAATCAGAAATGAAAGAAGAGTAGTTACAAATGACCTCACAGAAATAAAAAAATCATAAGAGATATTATGAGAAACTATATGCCAACAAAATAGATGACCTAGATGAAATGGACAAATTTCTAGAAATGCACATCCAACCTACACTGATGCTACAAGAAATACAGTAACTTAATAAACCAATCACACTTTAGGATATTTAATCCATCATCAAAAATCTCCCAGCAAAGAAAAGTCCAGGACCAGATGGCTTCACAGGTGAATTCTACCAAGCATTTCAAAAAGAATAACACCAATTCTGTTTAAAGTCTTCCAAAAAATGAAGAGGAGGGAAAATTACCCAACTCATTTTATGAAGCCAACATCACCCTAATATCAAAGCAAGATAAAGATTCTACAAAAAAAAAAAAAAAAAAAAAAAATTACAGACCAATCTCTCTAATGAACATAGATGCAAAAATTCTCAACAAAATACTTGCAAATTGAATCCAACAGCATATCAAAAGACTTATACATCACGACCAAGTGTAATTCTTTCCTGGTATGCAAGGCTGGTTCAACATAAGAAAATCAATCAATGTAATACACCACATTAACAAATTGAATGAAAAAAAACACATGATCATCTCAATAGATGCAGAAAAGGCATTTGACAAAATCCAGCATCCTTTTTTTGACATAAACACTTCAAAAATAGGAATAAAAGGAAAATTCCTCAATATGATAAAAGGCTTATATGAAAAACCCACAGCCAACATCATACTGAATGGGGAAAGGTTGAAAGCTTTCCCTCTAAGATCGGGAACAAGAAAACGATGCCCACTGTCACCACTGTTGTTCAATATTGTACTAGGGGAAGCGGCTGTGGCTCAATCAGTGGGGCTCCCGTTTACCATATGGGAGGCCCCGGGTTCGGTTCCTGGGGCCTCCTGGTGAAGGCAAGCCTGCCCGCACGGCGTGGTTAGCTGACCCAGTGAGCACAAGCAGCAAGGGGGGAATAAATGAATAAATAAATAAAATCTTTAAAATATATATATATATATTGTACTAGAAGTTCTAGCTAGGGCAATTAGACAAGGAAAAAAAAAATTAAAGGCATCCACATAGGAAGTGAGGAAGTAAAACTCTTACTGTTTGCAGATGACATGATCCTGTACTTAGAAAATCCTGAAGTATCCACAACAAAGCTACTTGAACAAATAAATGAGTTCAGCAAAGTGGCAGGATAGAAGATCAACACACAAAAATCAGTAATGTTTTTGTATACACTAGTACTGAACAACCTGAGGAGGAAATCAGGGGGAAAATTCCATTTTCAATAACAACAAGAAGACTCAAATACTTAGGAATTAATTTAACCAAAGAAGTACAGGACCTATATACAGAAAACTGCAAAGCAATCCTAAAAGAAATTTTAAAAGACCTATACAAATGGAAAGACATTTTGTGTTCATGGTTTGGAAGAATAAATATCATGAAGATGTCAATCTTATCCAAACTGGTTTATAGATTCAATGCAATACCATTCAAAATTCCAACAGCCTACTTTACAAAATTAGAGAAGGCAATTACCAAATTCATTTGGAAGGGACGGTGCACCCGGATAACCAAAAGCATTCTAAAAAAGAAGAGCTACATGGGAGGAATTTGACTGCCTGACCTTGAAAGCTATTACAAAGCTACAGTGTTCAAAACATCATGGTACTGGCATAAAGATAGACACATCGATCACTGGAGTAGAACTGAGAGTCCAGAAATAAACCCTCACCTATACAGTCACCTGGTTTTTGATGAACCTGCCAAGCCCAAACTAACTGGAAAAAACAGTCTGTTCAACAAATGGTGTTGGGAGAACTGGATATCTATAACCAAAAGAATGAAAGAGGACCCCTATCTCACCCCGTGTACAAGAATCAACTAAAAATGGATCAAAGATCTAAATATAAAAGCCAACACCATAAAACTACTAGAAGAAAATGTAGGGAAACATCTTCAAGACCTTTTAGTAGGTGGTGCTTTCTTGGACCTTACACCCAAAGCATGTGCAACAAAAGAAAAAATCGATAAATGGGATCTCCTCAAAATTAAACACTTTTGCACATCACAGGACTTTGTCAAAAGGGTGAAAAGGCAGCCAACTCAACGGGAAAAAATATTTGGAAATCACATATCTGATGAGTTTAATATCCAGGATATATAAAGAGATGTTACAATTCAACAATAAAAAGACAAACGACCCAATTAAAAAATGGGCAAAGGACTTGAATAGATATTTCTCCGAAGAAGAAATACAAATGGCAAAAAAACACATGAAGAAATGCTCAACCTCACTCATGATTAGGGAAATGCAAATCAAAACTACAATGAGATATCATTTCACACCTATCAGAATGACCAGTATTAAAAAGACAGAGAATTACAAGTGTTGGAGAGGATGTGGAGAGATAGGAATACTTCTTCACTGTTGGAGGGAATGCAGAATGGTATAGCCACTATGGAGGACTGTTTGTCGGTTCCTAAAGAAGTTGAATATAGGGAAGCGGCTGTGGCTCAATCAGTAGGGCTCCCGTTTGCCATATGGGAGGCCCCGGGTTCGGTTCCCGGGCCCTCCTGGTGAAGGCAAGCCCGCCTGCATGGCGTGGTTAGCTGACCCAGCGAGCACAAGCAGCAAAGGGGAGATAAATGAATAAATAAATAAAAATCTTTAAAAAAAAAAAATAAGAAGTTGAATATAGACTTGCCACGTGACCCTGCAATACCACTACTGGGTATATACCCAGAAGAACTGAGAGCAGTGACACAAACAGACATCTGCACACTGATGTTCATAGTAACATTATTCACCATTGCCGAAAGTTGGAAACAACCCAGGTGTCCATCAACAGATGAATGGATAAACAAACTGTGGTCTATTTACATGATGGAATATTATGCAGCTGTAATAAAAAAATGAAGTCATAAAGCATACGACAACATGGATGAACCTGGAGGACATTATGTTGAGCGAAGCAAGCCAGACACAAAAGGACAAATACTGTATGAATGCATTACTATGAACCAAATATATTGGGTAATATATTGTTTGATTCAAAAATATTTTATATGTATCCATTATATTTAATTGTGAAATGTATATATTTTTTCATGTGTGTTTACTGTTTAGTTTTTAATTGTTTATATTTTCAATTATTAAACGTGCAAAATAAAGTAAATTAAAAAAAGACTGATCTAATAGGAATTGGTAGATGTGAGATTCAAATTTAAGAATGACTAAAGTCAACATTTCCTTTTTTATCCCAGTTCCCCTGTCACTGTTGACAGTGCTTAAAAAGAGTTCCCGATTACTGTCTCTGTGATTGGGGTGGTGTGACCAGGAGAAGATATCAGGGAATGTAGTTTTACCACAGATTCAGAATGGCCCAGAATAATCTCAGAACCTACATTGACTCTATGGAGCACCTGCCATTGCTAGAAATAGACGTGTAAATATGCTCATGTGGCTCATTTAGTGGATACTTATTTTCTTCACCTATTCCATTAATTATTACAAACAGAAATGTGTAGGTACGGTTTGGACATCCAAAAATTGTCGTCTATATTTTAAGTTTTTTTTTTAGAAGATCTCAAACATATACAAAAGTATAGAAAAAACTGTAATGGACGCTCATATGATCAAGCTTCAACAATAATTACCTCATAAAATCACCTATTTTAGAGAACGTAGGAGAAAGTGGTGAAGACTGAGGGTTCTGGGGATGGAATATCTCGGTTGAAAGTCCAGCTAGCTCTACTGATGAGAAGCTGTGTGAACCTGGGCAAATTATTTGTGTTAAAGTTTCCTTTCTTGTAAAATGGAAAGATAATTTTATTCCTTCATTAAATGAATTATATGTGAAGCACCCAGTGCCCAGCACAGTAGCACTCAGTGTGTTAGCTATGATCATTATTCTTTCAAGCTCAGTAAGCTTTGCATAACAGTATGCACATCACTCTCCCCACACCCCACTCCTCTTCCTCAATACTGCTCACCAGTCAGGGGTGTGTTTCCATTTAGTGAACCTCTTCTTGAGTAACTTAAACAGAGGGAAAGGATTGACTATCTGGCTAGACTCTATAAAAGATATCATCTAAAGAGGGAGGGGAAGGAAGGAATTTGGAATTGGGAGGTAAGTGGTAGAGTTCTTATTTCTGTATGTACTTTCAATTTGCGATTTAATTGAACGTGTTTTTTTTTTCAACTGAAAATACAGATTTTGAACTGTAGGAATATACCCATGTAAACAAATATGTTGGGTATGTCTGCCAAAGAAAACTGGAGACTTATAATGACTGTGATGACATTAAGAATTTTATTCCACAAAACTTTGGTATATAACAAATGTCTTATGACTTTATATTTAATAATAAAATTAAACCTGACTCTGTCCCCATCACTTTACTTAAATGTTAGTCATTGTTGGACTTCCGTGGAGCAGAACATTTGGGGAAAGGCTGAGGGTCTTCAATTTATACCAAAATATGCAGTCTAAGGCTGTAAGGACTGGGATGTAGATTTCTGAGACCTCTTCAGGAGGGATTTTCTTTTGTTGAGTTTCATTAGGTATATCTGAGATCAAGTTACCTTCCCAGAGTACTGGAGGGAATTACTTTAAGATCTCACAGACCTCTATGCTCTACCCAGTCTTGAGGAATCATTGCTTTCATCCAAGCCTTTGTACTCTCAAAAGAACTTGCCTCTCTTCTCTCTCCCTCTAGATAGCCTAACAACCTCCTCAATCACTTCAGGATTTTATCCCTTTGCCATTTAGTTATTAATATAGTAGGATTTTTTTTTTTTTTTCAGTAAGTACTGGGAAACCGGAGATTTAACCCAGGACCTCATAAATGGGAAGCAGGTGCTCAACCATTGAGCTACATCTGCTCCCCACTGAGAGTTAGTTTTTTCATTTGTTTTTTTCAGGAGGTACTGGGGATTGAACCGAAGACCTTGTACTTGGGAAGCATGCACTCAACCACTTGAACTACATCTGTTCCCCCAGGATGTTCTCGTAGAAACCTCTTCTCCCAAGAAGGAAATCAGCTTTTCATGAGTTAGTGATTTGTACTGCAGGTTCAAACACTGGCCCATACCTACAGAACCAACCTCCTCTCTGGGCATTTCCCCCTCATCATAGAAGTGTTCCCTGACCACCCTACCTATTACTCTGTCATATCACTGTTCAAATTTATTTCATGATGAAGCTACTGCTTCACTAACCCCTGACAGAAGTACCTTTCCTACTGATTTGTTAAAGTTTCTATTTCCTTAGTTTCAAAACTTCATCTCCTTTATGAATATTAGTAGAAAACTTATTTCACTTTATGCATAGTAATGAGACTATTAGATGATATAATCCCAAGATCCAGGTTAGATCCTATTTTTATCTTTCACTTTAAAATTGGAATAGACTGTAGGGAGGAGGTGGCTCAAGAGATTAGGTGCCTCCCTCCCACATGGAAGGTACCAGGTTTGGTTCCCAGTGCCTCCTAAAAGGAAGACGAGTATGCAATGAACAGACACAGCAAATGCAAAACAACGAGGGGGTGGGGAGAAATAAATAAAATAAATCTTAAAAAAAAAAATTATAGGGTGGATGTGGCTCAAATGGTTGGGCATCTGTCTCCCATGTGGAGGGACCTCGGTTCGATCCCCGGGACCTCACAGTAAAAATAAAAAAAATAGGGAAGCGGCTGTGGCTCAATCAGTAGGGCTCCCGTTTACCATATGGGAGGCCCCGGGTTCGGTTCTCGGGGCCTCCTGGTGAGGGCAGGCCCGCCTGCACGGTGTGGTTAGCTGACCCAGTGAACACAAGCAGCAAGGGGGGGATAAATGAATAAATAAATAAAATCTTTAAAAAAAAAAAAAAAAATAAAATAAAATAAAAAAAATAGAAAATAAAAATAAATTGGAATAAACTGATACTAGCAGCAGGAATATGCACAGTTAAGAGAAGCTTGACTTAAAAGTTAGTTTTTGTTTTTTTTATACATTATATGATCCCATTTATACAAAATATAAATATATATCATTTATAAAGATAGAATTAGATTAGTGGTTATGTAGGGCTGCGGAAGGAGAGTAAAAATTACTTTTCCTCCATTATAATAGTAAAAATCACACTCACAACTGCCATTGCACTACATGCAACGTATGACCAAGCATGTTTTGAAACAGTGCGTGCTCAGCTAAGTCACACCTCCTACCCCACATATTCTCACCCAATCTGCCTTTTTAACTAAACCAGCCCCCTCAAAACCACGTAAAAATCAGCACAGCTTTCAACTCAGGGGGACTGATTTGAGGAAATTTGTCCTCCATAATCTGTTTGTCTGGCCTTTGCTAATAAACACTTTCTTTTGTTGAAATGCTGATATAGCAGTTTGTCATTATTGATGAATTCCAAAAAGAAATACTGATTATGTTTGTAAACTGGTCTATTCCTCTGGACTAGTGGTACCCTTAGATTGGATTGGATTCAGAGGTTTCATTTTTACTTGATTAAATAATGATTAGGGCTTTGACTGGGCCATGTCAGTAGGACATTGAGTCCAGAAAATGACATGGCAGAAGAGAAGGTTGGAATTTTGATATTGGAGCCCCAGAAAGTAAACACACAGAGAAGCAGATACGTGAGGAAGGAGAGAAGGCTCCATTAGACATGGGAGAGGCCCCAGGAAGACAGATGAGCCATTAGCCTGATAGTCTACAGCTGGTCTTGTGGAGCGAGCAGAGCAGCTGAGCCTGGAGAAAAAGGAGCCCCGGGAGAGAGAGAAGATATCCCAGCCTACATCTGATATTGGAAGAAGATGGGACCACAGAGCTTTAAGAGGAAGAGGAAGCCTGAACCTTTGCAGAGGTTGGCAGCCATCTTGCTCCAACATGTGGCAACAGACTTTGGTGAGTGAAGTAACTTACACTTTATGGCCTGTTAACTGTAAGCTTCTACTCCAAATGAATATCCTTTATAAGAGCCCAACAGATTTCTGATATTTTGCATCAGCACCCCTTTGGCTGACTAATATACCTAGGGTCACTGTATTGGCATCGTGCACATTGGGCAAAAGAACTCATTTGAGCAATTTCAATTGGCAACCAGATGGGATTGGGGCCATAAAGAACCCTAACTGAAGGGCCTGTGGGGTGGTGGCTGGAAGCCACCAATCCCTGTGGCCACCTAGACCAATTAGTCTAGGGGTTTGCCAGCTGGAACACACTCTCACTCTCTTCAGTGTCATCGGCCCTATGGCACAGTTTCGTTTTTGAGAAGAAAAACAGTTCTAAGAACAGATAACTTCTGGGTGAGTAACTTTGAAAATTGTGCTTTCTCTTTTGCTTGAAGCCTATTAATCACCTGGTTTCTGGTTGCCAGTTAGAGAATGTTGCTTAAGATTGTGGGTTGGCTATAAAAGTATATGGTGCAAAAGGTAAACCATAATGTAAACCATTGACCATGGTTAGTAGCAATGCTTTGATATTTGTTCATCTATTGTAACAAATGTACCAAACTCATGTAGGATGTTATTGGTAGGGGAGGATGTGGGGGGTGGTATATAGGATTCCCCTATGAGACTTTTCTGTAACCTAAAGCTTTTTGAAAAATAAAGTGAAAAAAAAAAATAAGACACCAGGGAAACAAACAGAAGAAATTGTCAAAATACTTAAAAGATAACAGATCTTACAGTGATGAAAGGCACAATGCAATTTTTTTTTTGGTTATATTTTTTATTTTATTTTATTTTAGTTATTGTTGTTGGCTTTGTTTTGGGGGAGGTTTTGGATTGCAGAAGGGTTGCAGCTGTGGCAGGGGAGGATCACTGGTGTGGGTTATCAGTGGTAGGGGGATGTGTGTGGAGGGGTGCACCTGGGGCATGCCTCTGTGGTATATGAATGTGTTCATGTGGACACAGGGTGTTGTCTCAGTGGGTGGAGACCCACAGAATAACCGACAGAATATTGAATTCCCATCCTGGGGAGTTCTGCTACATTCTCTCATAGAATGGCAAGAATCTCTAGAGTACATGGGCAGTGCTTAGCAAAGGAGGACAGATCAATATGCCAGACCCTTGATATTGATTGATGCTTGTACTTATGAACCTTGTTCTTGTGAAATTGAAACTTACCCTAGTAATATATATTGCCTAAGAGTTACCTCTTGAAAGCCTCCTTGTTGCTCAAATGTGGCCTCTCTCTATGCCAAACTCAGCATATAAATTCATTACCTTCCCCCAAACGTGGTACATGACTCCCAGAGATGAGCCCCCCTGGCACTGAGGGATTATTACCAAGTGCCAACTAGCGATGCATTTGGAAAAAGACCTAGACCAAAGGGGGAAATATTAAATACAACTGAGATTTTATGGCTGAGGGATTTCAAAGTGAGTTGGGAGGTCATTCCAAAGGTTATGCTTATGCACATCTCAGGAGATATCACTAATTGATACAGTAAACAATGCCTCAAGCATGGGGTGCTCCTGAGAGCTCTAGAGACATCTAGACACTATAAGCAGGGCAGATAACCGCAGGAAATTGGCACCCCATTGTTGGGCCTTACCTTGGAATATATGATAACCCATCTTCCCAATGTGTCAAAGTTAGAGTCATTTATAATTTTCCTACATATGGTTCTTCTGCCCCGTTTTTTTGAACCTATAATTAGCACTATACCCATTAAATATATGTGACAGAGACTTAAATCTTCCAGCTGTTCATATGCCAGTTGAGCCCTGAATCTCAGCAGAGTTTTAGCCAACATCTATTCTACAGTTCATTGGACTCACCTAAGATGACTAACAAAAGGATGATGATAGACAACGTTCATCCCACAAAACAGAGAGTATCTACAATTGCAAGCAAGACAGTTTCATCCATCTGCCCCATGGGATCTAAGACCCTCTCAATTGGAAGCAGGGTGGGCATCACCATCCCATAATCTTCAAGACTCAGGAACAAACAAACATAAGGAAGGAATGCAACTATGGACTAAAGTAGACTTCTTATTATTCTAGTAATGAACTTGTGACATTGATATTGGTGACTGTGGTCACCAGAGGTTCTGAGGGGAGGGAGAGGGAAGAATATGGGGCATTTTGGGGACGTTGGAATTGTTCTGCATGATATTGCAGTGATGGATACAAGCTGTTATACATTTTGTAATTGTGCAGTGCAAAGTGTAAACCATAATGTAAACTATAGACCATGGTTAGTAACAATGCTTCAATATGTGTTCATCAATTGTAACAAATGTACCACAGTAATGAAAGATGTTAACGGGGGAAAGTGGGGGGGGGAGGATGTAGAGTATATGGGAATCCCCTATATTTTCGATGTAACATTTATGTAATCTAAAGAGCCTTTAAAAATAATGAGAAAAAAAAAAAAAAAAAGATTGTGGGTTGGAGTCCCACCTTGATCAAGTTCTCCTGTTTGTCAGGTACAGACCCCAAGGCTTATGAGCTTCAGTCACAGTAGTACTCACACTGGGTTAGTTTCCTCTTTGGTTTTCTGAGGTTTCAGTTTCTTACTAGAACTTATAAAATTTATTTTTAAGACACTGAGAAAACAAATTATAATTATGGGAAATGTTAATAGCACCACCAATAATTGCTGTAGCCCCTAAACTGTATTTTAGATAACTGGTCTACATTCATCTATGAACCAAGGCTGAAGAAAAGAGTTCTATTTCTTCGTACTACTTCTTAACCTCAATATAAATTAGAATGTGGAGAACAATGGCCCGCAGACCAGTCTCTTAACCACAGCACTATTTGGCAGTTAAAGGTATTTTGTGAGAGAGAAGAAAAATGGGCTGAAATATCATATTTCAACGTTTCATATATTTCTTTCAAAATAAGAGTACACAAAAGAAGTGTCATTATGATTCAGAGAGACAATAATTCTTAAAACTTGTCTGCTGAAAACAGCTCTACTAAAATGTCAGGAAGTTCTAAGTCTCATACTAAATAGGAGTTGCTTGACTCTAATCCAGAGGAATATCTTTCAATATTACATGTAGAATTTCCCTCTGTTCTTTCTTCTCCCTGTGCTGGAAAACAAGAGGAGGAGAATACTTCCTCATCTCTGTCTCAGAGCAGGTCATAATCTAGCCCTCCTTCATCTCCTAGTCAGAAAGTTATGGTCTCTCCACCTCATACCCATCAGGGCATTCACTTTGACTGAAGAGCTGCTCAGTCTCAGGTGGGGAAATTTCCTTTGAGACAAATTCCAGTTGGAATTAATGATCAAGTTAACCCAAGAGGACTTGTCTATGTACACACTCCTTTCTCAACTCCAGATTTATAATTGGAAAAATAATATGCCTTCATTTTGAGATGACCCCAAGAAAAGGAAAAATTTATTTGTTTGTATTTTCTGCTACTTATAATCCTACCTGGGCAGACATCCAAACACTTTTAAATACTCTTCTTACTCCTGAGAAGCATAGGATGGTCATTGTAAAAGCTAGGCAAGAGGCTGATAGACTACTTAACATACAGCCTAACAGCCAACTCCAGCTGCCGGGAGCTTTGGTCATTCCTACACAGAGTCCTAATAGAATCCAAATGACTAGGAAGATCAAACCAAGCTAGATCATTATAAAGGGAGTAAAATTATTAAAATGCAAATGGGCCCCAAAGCCTAAAAGTTTAAAAAAGGTTCAAGAAATTTAATAAGAACCAAATGAAAAACCCTCTGTTTTTCTTGAGCAAATATTTGAAGCATATAGACAGTCTGCTGACTTAGATCCTAAACATCCAGATAATATGAGAATAATTAATATGACCTTTATTAGTCAAAGTGCTCCAGATATAAAAAAAAGAAATTACAAAAACTCGAAGTTGGATTAGGAATGATAATGTCACAAGTAGTTGAGATTGTATCCAAGGTTTTTAACAATCGGGACTAACCAAGAATAACGGATGAAAAGTCAAGCTGCCTTGTTTAGAGCAGCCTTCAGTCAAAGTTTATCCAGACCAAGATGAAACTTATCAACCCAAGGAAAAGACTGATGAAGGGTAAGATCCCTGGAGCCCTCAAGATTAACTGGTCGCTTGGGGCCAAAACAATGTGCCTATTGCAAGGAAAAAGGTCACTGGCAGCAGGAGGGCCTGAATCACCCCCAGCGAGGGGAGGTCCAGACACCTATCAAATGCCTAAACATGCTGGGATGAAAGTGACCAAGAATGATGAGGCCCAGGGGCACGTTCCAACTTTAACAACCACATCACCATTTCCCATAAGGAGCCCCGGGTATCTATACTAGTGGGAAAAAGACTCCTAGTCTTTCTGATTGACACTGAAGCTAACTATTCCATTTTTTAAAAAATTTTATTGACGTCTATCATTCATACATGAACATACATAAACAGTAAGTGTATATAGTATTTGTTGTGAACTTACAAAACAAACATGCGTATCATCATACAGGGCTCCCATACATCACCCCACCACAAACACCTTGTATTGTTGTGAAATATCTGTTCCAAACTATGAAAGGGCATCATCAAAATCTTACTGCTAACTATAGCCCATATCTTACATTTGGTGTATTCCCCCCACAACACCTCTCAATTATTAATAGCCTGAATTAGTATTATATGTTTGTTATAGTTCATGAGAGAACATTCTCATATTTGTTCTTAACCACAGTCCATCTTCCACCACAGGATTCACTGTGTTACACAGACCCATGCTTTGTACAATCCATTCAAAATGTATATTCAGTGGTTCTCATTTTCATCATATGGTTGTGTAATCACCCTCTCAATCAATTTTAGAACATTTTCATTACTCCAAAAAGGAAAATCCCATACCCCCTTGTACCCCTCCTTCTTGTCCCTTTAAATTGATATATCTTCTTTGCCATTGCTGCAAAAATATTACAGTATTGCTGTTAACTATCATCCATAAGTTACATTAATTGTAATTTCCTGTGTATCACCAGATTCTTAATATTTTGTAAAAAAATGACATTCTTATATTTATACCATTAACCACAATCTTCATCCACCACCAAAATCACTATATTATACAGTCCCTAGATTATTCTCTAGCTTCCTTTCAGTTGACATTTATGTCCAAGACTATCCCTTCCAGCCACAATCACATTTATAAATCAGAAGTGTTGGTTATATTCACTATAACCAACTCTATTCATTTCTACACTTTTATAATAAGATTTATTAAAAAATCTACATACATTAAGCATCAGCTCCCATTCTCAACCCACATTCTATCTCCTAGTAACATATTCTACAGTATATGTCTGTGAGTTTACTCATTGTATTTAGTTCATATTAGTGATACCATACAATATTTGTCCTTTGTGTCTGGCTTATTTCACTCAACATAATGTCCTAAAGGTTCATCCATGTTGTCATATGCATCCTGATTTCATTTCTTCTTAAAACTGAATATGGGAAGCGGCTGTGGCTCAATCAGTAGGGCTCCCGTTTACCATATGGGAAGCCCCGGGTTCGGTTCCTGGGGCCTCCTGGTGAAGGCAAGCCTGCCCGTGCAGCGTGGTTAGCTGACCCAGCGAGCACAAGCAGCAAGGGGGGGATAAATGAATAAATAAATAAAATCTTTAAAAAAAAAAAAAAAAAAAACTGAATAGTATTCTATCATTTATTTATTTATTTATTTATTTTTATTTTTAAATGATGATACCCAGGGTATCATCATCAATAGCATTTTATTTATTTATTTATTTTTTTTAAATTTTTTTTTTACCGGGAGGTCCCAGGGATCGAACCAGGGTCCCTCCATATGGGAGACGGACGCCCAACCAGTTGAGCCACATCCGACCCATTATTCTATCTTATGTATTTGCCACATTTATTTTTCCATTCAACTGATGGACACTTGAGCTGTTTGTTTCCATATTTAGCAATTGTGAATAATGCTACTGTGAACATCACTGTACAAATGTCAGTTCACATCCTTGATTTCGGTTCTCCTGAATATATTCCTAGAAATGGGATTGCTGGATCATACGGCAGTTCTATATTCAGCTTCTTGAGGTAACACCAGACTGTTTTCCACAGGGGCTGCCCCATTTTATATTCCTCCCAACAATGAAGGAATATTCCTATTTCTCTACATCCTCTTCAGTAGTTGCCGTTTTTTTTTTTTTTTTTTTAATAATAGTCATTCTGTAAGTTGTAAAATGGTATCTTATTGTATTTTTGATCTGCATTCCCCTAATTGCTAGTGATGTTGACCATTTTTTCATGTGCTTTTTGGCCATTTGTATTTCCTCTTTGGAAAAATGTCTACTCAAGTCTTTTGCCTATTTTTAAAATTAGGTTGCTTGACTTTTTATCATTGAGTTGTATGATTTTACATACGTGGATATCAAATCATTGGATATATGGTTTCCAAATATTTTCTCCCATTGATTAGGCTGCTTCTTTATGTTCTTGACAAAGTCTTTTGAAGAACAAATGTGTTTAATTTTGAGGAAGCCCATTTGCCTATTCTTTTCTTTCATTGCTCGTGCTTTGGATGTAAGGTTTAAGAAACAACTGCCTACTGCAAGATCTTGAAGATGTTTCCCTACATTTTCTTCTAGGAATTTTATGGTTGTAGCTTTTAAATATAGGTTCTTGACCCATTTTGAATTACGTTTGTATAATGTGAGATAGGGGTGCTTGTTCTTTCTTTCGGATATGAATATTCAGTTCTCCCAGCACCATTAATTGAATAGACTGTTCTGGCCCAGCTGGGTGGGCTTGACAGCCTTGTCAAAAATCAGTTGATTATGAACCAAATATATTGTGTAAAAAAAAAAAAAAAATGACCATAGATGTGAGGGTCTATTTCTGAGTTCTTGATTCGGTTCCACTGGTCAAAATGTCTTTGTTTATGCCAGTACCATGCTCTTTTGACCACTGTAGCTAAGTAATATGATTTTAAATCAAAAAGTGGGAGTCTTCCAACTTTGTTCGTTTTTTTTTTAAAGATTTACTTATTTATTTATTTACTTATTTATTTATTCCCCCTCCTTGCCGCTTGTGCTCGCTGTCTGCTTTTTGTGTCCATTTGCTGCGCGTTTCCTCTGTGTCTGCTTGCCTCCCTTTGTTGGGTCATCTTGCTGCACCAGCTGTCCACGGGCGTGAGCCAGCTTGCCCTCACCAGGAGGCTCTGGCGACCAAATCCAGGGCCTCCTGTATGGTAGATGGGAGCCCAACTACTTGAGCCACATCTGCTTCCTTCGTTCTTCTTTTTAAAGACATTATTGGCTATTCGTGGCCCCTTACCTTTCCAAATGAATTTGATAATTGTCTTTTCCATTTCTGAAAAAAAAAAAAAAGAAAAAAGAAAAAAAGGCTATTGGGATTGTGTTGAATTGACATTTTAATAATATTTAGTCTTCCAGTCCATAAACATGGAATGTCCTTCCATTTATTTAGGTCTTTTTTTGGTTTCTTTTAGCAATGTTTTGTAGTTTTTTGAATACTGGTCCGTTATGTCCTTGGTTAAGATTATTCCAAAATATTTTAATCTTTTGGTTGCTATTATAGGGGGCAGATATGGCTCAAATGGTTGGGTGTCCCTCTCCCATATGGAGGGACCTGGCTTCGATACCCAGGACCTCCCGGTAAAATAAATAAATAATAGTTGCTATTATAAACTGATTTTTTTTTCTAACTTCCTCCTCAGATTGTGCATCAGTAGTGTATAGAAACACTATTGATTTTTGCATATTACTCTTGTATCCCAACACTTTGCTGAACTTGTTTATTAGTTCTAGTAGTTATATGGATTTTTTCAGGATTTTCTAGATATAGGATCATATCATCAGCGATTATCAAAAGTTTTACCTCTTCCTTTCCTGTTTGGGTGCCTTTTATTTCTTACTTCAAACACAATGTTGAATATAGTGGTGACAGTGGACATCCTTGTTTTGTTCCCAGTCTGAGTCTGTCACTGTTGGGTACAATGCTAGCTGTGGGTTTTTCATATATGCACTCTACCATGTTGAGAGACCTTCCTTCTATTCCTATCTTTTGGAGTGTTTTTTAACAAGAAAGGATGCTGTAATTTGTCAAAAGCCTTTTATGCATCAATTGAGAGGATTGTGTAATTTTTCTTCTCAAATTTATTAATGTGATTTATTATATTAATTGATTTTCTTGTGTTCAACCACCCTTGTATACCTGGTATAAAACCCACTTGATTATGGTTTATAATCCTTTTAATGTGCTATTGGATTAAATTTGCAAGTATTTTTGTTGAGAATTTTTGCATCTATGTTAATTAGAGACTCTTCTGGAATTTTTTTTCCCCTGTAGTTGCTTTTGGGCTTTGGTATTAGAGTGATGTTGGCTTCATAAAATGTGTTGGGTAATTTTCCTTCCTCTTCAATTTTTTGAAAGAGTTTAAACAGGATTGGTGTTAATTCTTTTTGAAATGTTGGTAGAATTCACCTGTGAAGCCATGTGGTCCTGGACTTTTGTTTTTTGGAAGATTTTTGATGACGGATTCAATTTCTTTAAATGTGATTGGTTTTTTTAGATTCTTGTATTTCTTGTAGTGTCAAGGTAGATTGTTTGTGTATTTCTACGAATTTTTCCATTTCCTCTAGGTTGTCTAGTTTGTTGGCATACAGTTTCTCATAATATCCTCTTATGATCCTTTTTATTTCTGTGGAATCATAGCATCCCCCTTTCATTTCTGATTTTATTAATTTGCGTATTTTCTCTCTTTTTCTTTGTTAGGCTAGCTAATGGTTTGTTAATTTTATTAATCTTCTCAAATAACCAACTTTTGGTTTTGTTGATTTACTCTACTGTTTTTTTGTTCTCAATTTCCTATATTCTGCTCTAATCTAGATTATTTCTTTCCTTCTGCTTGCTTTGGGAACGGTTTGCTCTTCTTTTTCTAGTTCCTGCAATGTTTAGTTCAGTCATTGATTTTAGCTCTTTTTTAAAAAAGTTTTTTACCTTTATTTTGTACATTTAATAATTGAAAACATAAACAATAGTTAAAAAAGAAAAAGAAAAAGGTGAATAAAAGCATACATTTATCATTAAATGTACTGGATATATAAATTTTTTTTTTGAATCATACAACATGTTACACGGTATATTTGGTTCATAGTAACGCAACCATACAGTATTTGTCCTTTTGTGTCAGTCTTGCTTCGATCAATATAATGTCCTCCAGGTTCATCCATGTTGTCATATGCTTTACGACTTCATTACTTCTTACAGCTGCATAATTTTCCATCGTGTGAATACACCACAGTTGGTTTATCCATTCATCTGTGATGGATACCCGGGTTGTTTCTAGCTTTTGGCTATCATGAATAAGGCCTCTATGAATATCGGTGTGCAGATGTCTGTTCGTACCACTGCTCTCAGTTCTTCTGGGTATATACCCAGTAGTGGTATTGCTGGGTCACGTGGCAAGTCTATATTCAACTTCTTTAGGAACTGCCAAACAGTCCTCCAGAGTAGCTGTACCATTCTTCATTCCCACCAACAGTGAATAAGTGTACTTATCTCTCCACATCCTCTCCAACACTTGTAGTTCTCTGTCTATTTAATAGTGGCCATTCTGATAGGTGTGAAATGATATCTCATTGGAGTTTTAATTTACATTTCCCTAATCATGAGTGATGTAGAGCATTTCTTCATGAGTTTTTTGCCATTTTGTATTTCTTCTTTGGACAAACGTTTATTCAAGTCTTTTGCACATTTTTTGTTGTTTTATTTATTTATTTTTACATTTCTCAATTAACTGTAATGGATACATATAAAAATTTTTTTTAATCAAACAGTATGTAACACAATATATTTGGTTCATAATAACGCATTCATGTAGCATTTGTCCTTTTGTGTCTGGCTTGCTTCACTCAACATAATGTCCTCCAGGTTCATCCATGTTGTCATATGCCTTGCGACTTCATTTCTTCTTACAGCTGCATGATATTCCATCGTGTCAATAGACCACAGTTTGTTTATCCATTCGTCTGTTGATGGACACCTGGGTTGTTTCCAGTTTTTGGCAATGATGAATAATGTTGCTATGAACATTGGTGTGCAAATGTCTGTTCGTGTCACTGTTCTCATTTCTTCTGGGTATATACCCAGTAGTGGTATTGCTGGGTCATGTGGCAAGTCTATATTCACCTTCTTTACTCCAGAGTAGCTGTACCATTCTTCATTCCCACCAACAGTGAATAAGTGTACTTATCTCTCCACATCCTCTCCAACACTTGTAGTTCTCTGTCTTTTTAATACTGACCATTCTGATAGGTGTGAAATGATATCTCATTGGAGTTTTGATTTGCATTATCCTAATCATAAGTGATGTTGAGCATTTCTTCATGTGTTTTTTCTTTTGCACATTTTTTAATTGGGTCGTTTGACCTTTTATTGTTGAGTTGTAACATCTCTTTATATATCCTGGATATTAAACCCTTATCAGACATGTGATTTCCAAATATTTTCTCCCATTGAGTTGGCTGCCTTTTCACCCTTTTGACAAAGTCCTGTGAGGTGCAAAAGTGTTTAATTTTGAGGAGGTCCCATTTACCTATTTTTTCTTTTGTTGCTTGTGCTTTGAGTATAAGGTACAGGAAATCACCACCTACTAAAAGGTCTTGAAGAGGGAAACGGCTGTGGCTCAATCAGTGGGGCTCCTGTTTACCATGTGGGAGGCCCCGGGTTCGGTTCCCGGGGCCTCCTGGTGAGGGCGGTCCGCCCGCACGGCGTGGTTGGCTGGCCCGGCGAGCGCAGGCAGCAAGGGGGGATGAATGAATAAATAAATAAAATCTTTAAAAAAATAAAAAAGGTCTTGAAGATGTTTCCCTACATTTTCTTCTAGTAGTTTTATGGTATTGGCTTTTATATTTAGGTCTTTACCATTTTGAGTTAATTCTTGTGTAGGGAGTGAGATAGGGGTCCTCTTACATTCTTTTGGTTATATATATCCAGTTCTCCCAACAACATTTGTTGAAGAGACTGTTTTGTCCCGTTAATATAGACTTAGCAGGTTTGTCAAAAACCAGTTGACTGTATAGGTGAGGGTTTATTTCTGGACTCTCAATTCTATTCCACTGGTTGATGTGTCTATCTTTATGCCAGTACCATGCTGTTTTGAGCACTGTAGCTTTGTAATATGTTTCAAGGTCAGGCAGTGAAATTCCTCCCATGTCGCTCTTCTTTTTTTTTTTTTTTTTTTTTTTTTTACCAGGAGGTCCTGGGGATTGAACCCGGGTCCCTCCATATGGGAGACGGACGCCCAACCATTTGAGCCACATCCGTCCCTCGCTCTTCTTTTTTAGAATGCTTTTGGCTATCCAGGTGCACCTTCCCTTCCAAATGAATTTGGTAATTGCCTTCTCTAATTCTGTAAAGTAGGTTGTTGGAATTTTGATTGGTATTGCGTTGAATCTATAAATCAGTTTAGGTAAGATTGACGTCTTCACGATATTTATTTTTCCAGTCCATGAACATGGAATGTCTTTCATTTGTTTAGGTCTTTTTAAAAATTTATTTCTTTTAGCATTGTTTTGCAGTTTTCTGCATATAGGTCCTGTACTTTTTTGGTTAAGTTAATTCCTAGGTATTAGAGTCTTTTTGTTGCTGTTGTAAATGGAATTTTCTCCCTGATTTCCTCCTCAGATTGTTCAGTACTAATGTACAGAAACATTACTGATTTTTGCATGTTGATCTTGTATCCTGCCACTTTGCTGAACTCATTTATTAGCTCAAATAGCTTTGCCATGGCTATTTCAGAATTTTCTAAATACAGGATCATGTCATCTGCAAACAGTGAGAGTTTTACTTCCTCTTTTCCTCTTTGGATGCTTTTAATTTTTTTTTCTTATCTAATTGCCCTAGCTAGGACTTCTAGTACAATATTGAATAACAATGGTGACAGTAGGCATCCTTGTCTTGTTCCTGATCTTAGGGGGAAAGCTTTTAACCTTTAAACATTGAGTACAATGTTGGCTATAGGTTTTTCATATATGCCTTTTATGATATTGAGGAATTTGCCTTCTAGTCCTGTCTTTTGAAGTATTTTTAATCAAATAAGGATGCTGGATTTTGTCAAATGCCTTTTCTGTGTCGATTGAGATGATCAGGAGTTTTTTTTACCTTCAATTTGTTAATGTGGTGTATTATATTGATTGATTTTCTTATGTTGAACCAGCCATGTATACCAAGAATAAATCCCACTTGGTTGTGATGTGTAAGTTTTTTGATATACTGTTGGAATAGATTTGCAAGTATTTTGTTGAGAATTTTTGCATCTATGTTCATTAGAGACATTGGTCTGTGATTTTCTTTTATCTGGCTTTGGTATTAGGGTGATGTTGGCATCATAAAATGTGTTGGGCAATTTTCCCTCCTCTTGAATTTTTTGGAAGAGTTTAAACAAGATTGGTATTAATTCTTTTTGAAATGTTGGTAGAATTCACCTGTGAAGCCATCTGGTCATGGACATTTCTTTGCTGGGAGAGTTTTGATGATGGATTCAATCTCTTTAAATGTGAATGGTTTGTTAAGTTCTTGTATTTCTTGTAGCGTCAGTGTAGGTTGTTTGTGTATTTTTGGAATTTTCCCATTTTGTCTAGGTTGTCTAGTTTGTTGGCATACAGTTTCTCATAATATCCTCTTATGAACCTTTTTTATTTCTGTGGGGTCAGTTGTAACTTCCCCCTTTTCATTTCTGATTGTATTTATTTGCGTCTTCTCTCATTTTTACTTTGTTATTCTAGCTAGAGTTTGTCAATTTTATTGATCTTCTCAAAGAACCAGCTTTTGGTTTTGTTGATTTTTCTCTATTGTTTTTCTGTTCTCATTTTCATTTATTTCTGCTCTAATCTTTATTATTTCTTTCCTTCTGCTTGCTTTGGGATTGGTTTGCTGTTCTTTTTCTAGTTTCTCTTTAAATCTTTGAGTTTATCTCTTTCCTCTTTTTTAATATAGGCGTTTAGGGCTATAAATTTCCCTCTCAAGATTGCCTTCGCTATATCCCATAAGTTTTGATAAGTTGCATTCTCATTTTAATTTGTCTCAATATATTTACTGATTTCACTTGCAATTTCTTCTTTGACCCACTGAATATTTAGGAGTGTGTTGTTCAGCCACCACACATTTGCAATTTTACTTCCTTCCTCTCTATTATTGATTTCCAGTTTCATTCCATTATGATCTGAGAAGGTGCTTTGTATAATTTCTATGTTTTTATATTTACTGAGAGCTGCATTGTGCCCTATCATGTGGTCTATCCTGGAGAAAGATCCATGGGCACTTGAGAAGAATGTGTAACCCACTGACTTTGGATGTAACTTTCTGCATATTTCTGTTAGGTCTAACTTGTTTATCATATTGTTCAAGTCCTCTGTTTCCTTGCTGATCTTCTGTCTAGTTGTTCTGTCTAGTGATGTGAATGGGGTGTTGAAGTTTCTAATGATTATTGTAGTTTGAGTGGATGTGGAGATATAGGAATGCTTATTACTGTTGGTGGGAATGTAGTGGTACAGTCACTGTGGATGACTATTTAGCAGTGCCTAAAGAAGTTGATTATAGATTTGCTACATGACCCAGCATTACCACTTCTAGGTATATACCCTGAAGACCTTAGAGCAGTGACAGAAACAGACATTTGCACACTGATGTTCATAGCAATGTTATTCATGGTTGCCAAAAGGTGGAAACAAGACAGGTGTCCATCAACCAATAAATGGATTATCAAACTGTGGTGACTACACATGATGGAATATTATACAGCTGTAAGTAGAAATGAAATCATGAATCATATGGCAACAGGGATGAACCTGGAGGACGTTATGTTGAGAGAAGCAAGCGAGACACAAAAAGACAAATACTGTTTTACTGTGCCATTATGAACTAGGTATATGTGTAAATTCACGGAGTTAATAAATGGAATATAGGTCACTAGAAAATAGGAGGTTAGAGAATAGAAAGATTAGGTTTAATCTGTCCAGAATTGGTAAAAATGTTATTTGTTAATCTTTGGAAAAGAATAGAAAAGGTGAAACACATCATAGTGTTTGTACCTAGCAGTGCTATTGTATGGTTATGAGAGTGTTTAAAAGGGAAACTCTACGGTCATGTAAATTCCTAGAAGGAAAGCAAAAAAAAGTCACATGGGACTATATAGTATAGTCAAACCTCATGTGCAATATGAATATGTGTGATATTAAATATATATGATTGTTTTTCTTTGAAACTGAACAAATGTATGTCAATGTTACAAGATGTTAATTTGAGGCAAAACCCCCCACAAACAAACATTATGCTAAGAAAGAGAAACCAGAGACAAAGTAATACATATTGTATGATTCCATTTATATAAAATGTAAATATAGATCTATTTATAATGACAGAATTAGATTAGTGGTTATGTAGGGCTTTGGAAGGATAGCGGGATTGAGAGGTGACTGATAAGGGGTATGGAGTATTTCTTTTTGGAGTAAACCAATTGTTGTAAAATTTTTTGTGATGGTGAATGCACAACACTGTGATTATACTAAAAGCCATTGATTATACACTTTGGATAGATGTGAATATATCTCAATGTATTAGCCAGCCAAAGGGTGCTGATGCAAAGTACCAGAAATCTGTTGGCTTTTGTAAAGGTTATTTATTTATTTGGGGTAAAAGCTTTCAGTTACAAGGCCCTAAAGAGTTCAACTCAAGGTTATTTCCTCACCCAAGCCTGTTGCCACGTGTTGAAGCAAGATGGCTGGTGACGTTTGCAAGGGTTCAGCCTTCCTCTTTTCTCTTAAGACTCTGTGGACCCAGCTTCTTCCGATCTCAGCTGTATGCTGGAGGTCTCCTTTCTTTCTGAGTGTCTCTCCCGGGGCTGTGGGATCCAAGTCCTCTTCCGTGTCTATGGAGCTTTCCCTCTTTTCTCATGTATCTGCTTCTGTGTGTACTTGATTGAGTGTCCATTTATATAACCTACCAAGGGGGCGGGGACTCAACCCTTCATGCCCTAATGACATGGTCAAATCAAAGCCCTAATCTTGATTTAATAAAGTAAATGTAAAGCCTTTGAATTTAAATCACTCAAAGGGTATCATGCCCAGAGGAACAGACCAGTTTACAAACATAATCAGTATCTCTTTTTGGAATTCATAAATAATATCAAACTGCTACACTCAACAAAACTGTTTTAAAAATACACAGTACAGAAAAGTTATGCTAATACCTTAGTTTTTTGTTTTCTTAAAATTTGAAACCTTCAGTCAAGTCCTTTATAAAGACTATAGCAGCGGAAAACAATGTACTTTTAAAATTTGCTGAATATAAAATATTTGAGAAATTTCATTTTCTTCAATGTGTTCAGACACATTAATAATGGGGGAATAGAACAATCAAAACTAACTTTTTAAATAGATAGCCATTACATTTCTTTAAACTGTTTCAATACCAATGTGTATTTTACAAAAGAGAATGGTCTAATAAATTAATTGATTTAAAAGTAGGTGTCTGGGAGTGGATGTAGCTCAAGTGGTTGAGCATCTGCTTCACATGTACCAAGTCCTGGGTTTGATCCTCAGTACCTCCTAAAAGCAACCAAACCAACGAAAAAAAACCAACTCTCATTGGGGTGTGGATGTAACTCAGTGTTTGAGCACCTGCTTCTCATGTATGAAGTCCTGTGTTCAATCCCGGGTACTTCCTAAACAAAACAAAACAAAACAAAACAAAACAAAACAAAACAAAAAAAACTTTTGGGAGCTTATGTGGTTCAAGCTGTTGAGCACCAGCTTGCTTCCCACATGGGAAGTCCTGGGTTCAGTACCCAGTGCCTCCAAAAAAACAAACAACAAGCAAAACAAATGGAAAAACCAACTCAGGGGAGCCGATGTGGCTCAGTGGTTGAATGCCAGCTCCCCACATACAGGGTCCTGGGCTTATTCCCCTACCTCAGAACTATAAAAAAAAAAAAAAGTAGGTGTCAGTATTATATATTTTTTATAAAAAATAAATTTTATTTAGTTAAAAAAATACATTAGAGGAATATAACTGCAGATTTGAACTGGTGGAGGACAGAATTAGTGAATTGAAGGACCAAGCATCTGAACTTGAAAAGACAGGAAAACCAGAAGAGAAAAAAAATGGGAAAAAAAATGGAACAGGGTCTCAGGGAATTGAATGACAGCACAAAACTCACAAACATATGCATTATCAGTGTCCTGGAAGGAGAAGAGAATGGAAAAGGGGCGGAAAGAATATTAAGGAAATAATGACCGAAAACTTCCCAACCCTTATGACAGACATAAATATCAATATCCAAGAAGGACAATGCACTCCAAACAGAATAAATCCAAATAGACGTACTCTGAGACACCTACTCTTCAGAATGATAAATACCAGAGATAAAGTATGGATTCTGAAAGCAACTAGAGAAAAGCAATACATCACGTACAAGGGCACCTCAATAACGTTAAGTACCGACCTCTCATCAGAAACCATGAAGGTGGGAAGAAAGTGGTATGATGTATTTAAAGTACTGAAAAACTGCCAGCCAAGAATTCTGTATCCAGAAAAACTGTCCTTCAAAAATGAGGGTGACTCACTCTCTACCTACTCTTCCCCAACACTGACACATTCACAAATGTAAGGCTTTGTCACAGGGTGGAGTCGGATGAGGGAGGCTTGAGATTCACTGAGTGCTATAGGTAGGTAAAGAAGTCAGAAGGGTTGAGATTCTGTAAGAACTGGCAAGGAGGTAAGCGATGGTAGGGTTTGTTCCTTGATTGAACCAAAGGGTGAGGGGAAAGCCTCAGAATGTATTTTACTACTGAATCTTGAAATCCATGTGAAGGGAAGTATGTTGGGAAAGCAACTGAATCTGGTAGTTTCATAAGCAACAAACCCAACAGCAATGTGGAAGGTTACATGCGGTGAGGAACAAAGAAATAACTTCTTGCTTTCCCAAAAAACAGCCGGAGCCTGTGAGTGTGCATACAACCTTAGTCCCAAGGAGCTTCATGCAGAGCTGTCTCACTCAGAGCCCATGGGCATTTGAGAAATATAACCCGCTGAGTTTGGATGCAACGTTCTGTATATGTCTGTTAGGTCAAGCTCATTTATCATATTGTTCAAATTCTCTGTTTCCTTGTTGATCTGTCTAGTTTTACTATCTAATGATGTGAGTGGGGTGTTGAAGTTTCCAGTGATTATTGTAGAGATGTCTATTTCTCCCTTCAGTTTTGCCAGAGTTTGTCTCATGTATTTTGGGGCAACCTGGTTAGGCGCATAGATATTTATGACTATTATACCTTCCTGGTGGATTGTCCCTTTTATTAATATATAATGGCCTTCTGTGTCTCTTATAACTTTTTTGCAATTAAAGTCTGTTTTGTCCGATATTAGTTTAGTTACCCTTGCTCTTTTTTGGTTACTATTTGCATGGAGTATCTTTTTCCAACCTTTCACTTTCAGCCAGTTTGTATCCCTGGGTCTAAGGTGAGTTTCTTATAAGCAGCATATGGATGGCTCATGTTTATTTATCCATTTGTCAGACTGTATCTTTTGATTAGGAGTTTAATCCATTCACATTCAACGATATTACTGTAAATGCATTATTTACTTCCACCATTTTATTCTTTGGTTTTCATATGTCGTATCATATTTTTGTCTTTTCACTCTTTTGGTTATCCTTACCCTATTCTTTCTTCTATCCTCTCCTCTAGGCCTCTCTCTCTCCTGTCTTTTTATTTCAGGTTCTAAGGCTTTAATATTTCCTACAAAAGTGGATTCTTTTTTTGCAAACTCTCTTAGTTTCTGTTTCTTTGTGAATATTTTATACTCACCTTCATATTTGAAGGACAATTTTGCTGGAGAAAGAATTCTCAGCTGGCAGTTTTTCTCCTTCAGTATCCTAACTGTAACATACCACCGTATGATAAATATTGTACACCATTTGTGTGCATTTCATTGATTAGTTGTCTCAAATCCTGTGTCTCTTTGGGGGCTTTGGTGTGTTCCATTGCTTGGGCCATTTCTTCCATTTTTTAGTATGGCTTGTAATTTTCTGCTGATGTTTAGGCATCTGATTAGGATGATGAGTTTACTCAGATGCTCGATTTCTCTCTTTCATAGGGATTTACTGGTGCGAGGCTGGTGTTACTGCTTTCTTTGATTTTTTTTTTTTTTTAACTTTATTTTGTACATTTAATAATTGAAAACATAAGCAATAAAAAACTAAAAAGTAAACACAGATGAATAAATATATACATTTCTCAATTAAATGTAATGGATACATGTAAATTTTTTTTGTTGTTTTGTTTTTTGTTTGTTTTTTTTTGTGTGTGAATCAAACAATATATTAAACAATATATTTGGTTCATAGTAATGCATTCATACAGTATTTGTCCTTTTATGTCTGGCTTGCTTCACTCAATATAATGTCCTCCAGGTTCATCCATGTTGCCATATGCTTTATGACTTCATTTCTTCTTACAACTGCATAATATTCCATTGTGTGAATAGACCACAGTTTGTTTATCCATTCATCTGTTGATGGACACCTGGGTTGTTTCCAACTTTTGACAATGATGAATAATGTGGCTATGAACATTGGTGTGCAGATGTCTGTTCGTGTCACTGCTCTCAGTTCTTCTGGGTATATACCCAGTAGTGGTATTGCAGGGTCACATGGCAAGTCTATATTCAACTTCTTTAGGAACTGCCAAACAGTCCTCCATAATGGTTGTACCATCCTGCATTCCCACCAACAGTCAAGAACTGTTCCTATCTCTCCAAATCCTCTCCAACACTTGTAGTTCTGTCTTTTCAATAGTGGCCATTCTGATAGGTGTGAAATGATATCTCATTGTAGTTTTGATTTGCATTTCCCTAATCATGAGTGATGTTGAGCATTTCTTCATGTGTTTTTTTGCCATTTGTATTTCTTCTTTGGAGAAATGTCTATTCAAGTCTTTGGCCCATTTTTTAATTGGGTCATTTGTCTTTTTATTGTTGAGCTGTAACATCTCTTTATATATCCTGGATATTAAACCCTTATCAGATATGTGATTTCCAAATATTTTTTCCCATTGAGTCGGCTCCTTTTCACCCTTCTGACAAAGTCCTGTGAGGTGCAAAAATGTTTAATTTTGAGGAGATCCCATTTATCTAATTTTTCTTTTGTTGCACGTGCTTTGGGTGTGAAGTCCAAGAAACCACCACCTACTACAAGGTCTTGAAGATGTTTCCCTACATTTTCTTCTAGTAGTTTTATGGTCCTAGCTTTTATATTTAGATCTTTGATCCATTTTGAGTTTATTCTTGTATAGGGGGTGAGATAGGGGTCCTCTTTCATTCTTTTGGTTATAGATATCCAGTTCTCCCAACACCATTTGTTGAAGAGACCGTTTTTTCCCATCAGCGTGGGCTTGGTAGGTTTGTCAAAAACCAGTTGACTGAATAGGTGAGGGTTTATTTCTGGATTCTCAATTCTATTCCACTGATCGATATGTCTATCTTTATGCCAGTACCATGCTGTTTTGACCACTGTAGCTTTGTAATATGTTTCAAGGTCAGGCAGTGAAATTCCTCCCACATTGCTCTTCTTTTTTAGAATACTTTTGGCTATTCGGGTGCACTTACCCTTCCAGATGAATTTGGTAATTGCCTTCTCTAATTCTGTAAAGTAAGCTGTTGGGATTTTGATTGGTATTGCATTGAATCTATAAATCAGTTTGGGCAAGATTGACATCTTCACGATATTTATTCTTCCAATCCATGAACACGGAATGTCTTTCCATTTGTTTAGGTCTTTTAAAATTTCTTTTAGCATTGTTTTGTAGTTTTCTGCATATAGGTCCTGTACTTCCTTGATTAAATTAACTCCTAAGTATTTGAGTCTTTTTGTTGCTATTGAAAATGGAATTTTCTTCCTGATTTCCTCCTCAGATTGTTCAGTACTAGTGTACAAAAACATTACTGATTTTTGCGTGTTGATCTTATATCCTGCCACTTTGCTGAACTCATTTATTAATTACTTCAGGATTTTCTAAATACAGGATCATGTCATCTGCAAACAGTGAGAGTTTTACTTCCTCTTTTCCTATTTGGACGCCTTTAATTTTTTTGTCTTGTCTAATTGCCCTAGCTAGAACTTCTAGTACAATGTTGAATAACAATGGTGACAGTGGGCATCCTTGTCTTGTTCCTGATCTTAGGGGGAAAGCTTTCAACCTTTCCCCATTGAGTATGATGTTGGCTGTGGGTTTTTCATATATGCTGTTTTATCATATTGAGGAATTTTCTTTTTATTCCTATCTTTTGAAGTATATTTATCAAAAAAGGATGTTGGATTTTGTCGAATGCCTTTTCTGCATCTATTGAGATGATCATGTGGTTTTTTCCCTACAACTTGTTAATGTGGTGTATTACATTGATTGATTTTCTTATGTTGAACCAGCCTTGCATACCAGGAATAAATCCCACTTGGTCGTGATGTATAAGTCTTTTGATATGCTGTTGGATTCGATTTGCAAGTATTTTGTTGAGAATTTTTGCAACTATGTTCATGAGAGAGATTGGTCTGTAATTTTCTTTTCTTGTGGAATCTTTATCTGGCTTGGTATTAGGGTGATGTTGGCTTCATAAAATGTGTCGTGTAATTTTCCCTCCTCTTCAATTTTTTGGAAGAGTTTAAACAGGATTGGTGTTAATTCTTTTAGAAATGCTTGGTAGAACTCACCTGTGAAGCCATCTGGTCCTGGACTTTTCTTTGCTGGGAGATTTTTGATGACGGATTCAATCTCCTTAATTGTGATTGGTTTATTAAGTTCTTGTATTTCTTGTTGTGTCAGTGTAGGTTGGTTATGAGTTTCTAGAAATTTGTCCATTTCATCCAGGTTGTCTCGTTTGTTGGCATATAGTTTCTCATAATATCCTCTTATGATTCTTTTATTTCTGTGAGGTCATTTGTAATTTCCCCCCTTTCATTTCTGATTGTATTTGTTTGCATCTTCTCTCTTTTTTTCTTTGTTCATCTAGCGAGGGCTTTGTCAAGTTTATTGATCTTCTCAAAGAACCAGCTTTTGGTTTTGTTGATTTTCTCTATTGCTTTTTTGTTCTCATTTTCATTTATTTCAGCTCTAATCTTTATTATTTATTTCCTTCCTTTTGCTTTGGGATTGGTTTGCTGTTCTTTTTCTAGTTTCTCAAGTTGTTCATTTAAATATTTGAGTTTAGCTCTTTCTTGTTTCTTAATATAGGCATTTAGGGCTATAAATTTCCCTCTCAAGACTGCCTTTGCTGTATCCCATAAGTTTTGATATGTTGTGTTCTCATTTTCATTTGTCTCAATATATTTACTGATTTCACTTGCAATTTCTTCTTTGACCCACTGAATATTTAAGAGTGTGTTGTTCAGTCTCCACACATTTGCAAATTTCCTTTCTTCCTGTCTGTTATTGATTTCTAGTTTCATTCCATTATGATCTGAGAAGGTGCTTTGTATAATTTCAATCTTTTTATATTTATTGAGAGCTGTATTGCGACCTAACATGTGGTCTATCCTGGAGAAAGATCCATGGGCACTTGAGAAGAATGTATAATCTGCTGAGTTTGGATGCAGTGTTGTGTATATGTCTGTTAGGTTTAACTTGTTTATCATATTGTTCAAGTTCTCTGTTTCCTTGTTGATCTTCTGTCTAGTTGTTCTATCTAATGATGTGAGAGGGGTGTTGAAGTCCCCGACGATTATTGTAGAAATGTCTATTTCTCCCTTCAGTTTTGCCAGAGTTTGTCTCATATATTTTGGGGCAGCCTAGTTAGATGCGTAGATACTTATGACTGTTATATCTTCCTGGAGGTTCGTCCCTTTTATTAATATATAATGGCCTTCCACATCTCTTATCACTTTTTTGCATTTGAAGTCTGTTTTGTCTGATATTAGTATAGCTACCCCTGCTCTTTTCTGTTTACTATTCACATGGAGTATCTTTTTCCAACCTTTTACTTTCAGCCGGCTTGTATCCTTGTGTCTGAGATGAGTTTCTTGTAAGCAGCATATGGATGGCTCATGTTTTTTCATCCATTCTGTCAGCCTGTATCTTTTGATTGGGCAATTTAATCTATTCACATTCAATGATATTACTGAAAATGCACTATTTATTTCCTCCATTTTATTCTTTAGTTTTCATATGTCATCTTATTTTTGTCTTTCTTTTTACTCTTTTGGTTATCCTTTCTGCTTTTCTTTCTTCTATACTCTCCTCCAAGCCTCTCTCTCCTGTCTTTTTCTTTCAGGTTCTAAGGCTTCCTTTAATATCTCCTGCAAAGGTGGATTCTTTTTTTGCAAACTCTCTTAGTTTCTGTTTGTTTGTGAATACTTTATATTCACCTTCATATTTGAAGGACAGTTTTGCTGGGTAAAGAATTCTCGGCTGGCAGTTTTTCTCTTTCAGGTTCCTAATTGTATCATACCTCTGTCTTCTTGCCTCCATGGTTTCTGAAGAGAAATCTGCACAAAGTCTTACTGGACATCCTTTGTACGTGATCGTTTGCTTCTCTCTTGCTGCTCTGAGCATTTTCTCTTTATCTTTTACATTTGACATTCTGAATAATATGTGTCTTGGCATAGGTCTATTTGGATTTATTCTTATTGGGGTACGGTGTGCTTCTTGGACATGAAAGTTCATTTCTTTCGTGAGAGTTGGGAAATTTTCAGCTATTATTTCCTCAAATACTCTTTCTGCCCCTTTTCCTTTCTCTTCTCCTTCTGGAACTCCAATGACACGTATGTTCTTGCGTTTTGTGTTGTCATTCAACTCTCTGAGCCTCTGCTCAATTTTTTCCATTCTTTTCTCTCTCTGTTCTTTACTCTCTTCAATTTTAGCTGCTCTGTCTTCAGTATCACTTATTCTTTCTTCTATCATTTTGAGTTTGCTGTTGTATGCTTCAAATGTATTTTTTACTTCACCTATTGTGTCTTTCATTCCCATGAACTCTGTTACTTTTCTGTTCATGATTTCAAATTCTTCTTTACGTTCACGCAATGACTTCTTTTTTTTTTTTTAAAGATTTTATTTATTTATTCATTTATTCCCCCCTTGCTGCTTGTGCTCGCTGGGTCAGCCAACCACGCCGTGCGAGCGGGCTTGCCTTCACCAGGAGGCCCCGGGAACCGAACCTGGGGCCTCCCATATGGCAAACGGGAGCCCTACTGATTGAGCCACAGCCGCTTCCCTTACGCAATGACTTCTTGATGTCATTGATCTCTTTAACTATATTCTCTTTCATCTCATTAATTTGATTTTGGAAATGTGTACTCATCTCACTGATTAGTTCTCTCAAATTCTGCATCTCTTCTGGGACTCTGCTATATTCCTTTTCTTGGGCCATGTCTTCTATTTTCTTAGTATTGCCTGTAATTTTTAGTTGGTGCTTAGGCATCTGGTTAGTTTGTGTTTTACTTAGATGCTCTATCTCTTTCTCTTTTATGGGGTTTTAGTGGCAGGAGGCTGTGAGTTACCACAGCTCTTTGATTTTTGGCTCAACCTTGATTGTTAGGATTGTTCTGCTGGTTGCTCAAAACTGGGCACTGGACCCAGTAATTGGTTGTAGAGTCGTTTCTTAGGGCCTTGGGCAGGGAGGCTATAGAGGCCAGGAAAAGACTCTCTTACTTATTAATTTTCTTATGTGTACTTCCTTGGTCTGCCAGGAGATGGCGCTTGTTGGCTGCTCGTAATTCAATGCCTTGTCGGAGCGTATTTGTTGTGACACAGACCAGATCAATGTGATAGAGCTTCCTGTCTGGGGGCTAGGAGCCCTGTGATTCAAACTTTCTGAGACAGTTCTCCAGACTTCTCTCGTAGCGCCCCCCTTTTCCCAGCTAGGAAATATTTCCACTCCCTTCTGAATCCTCAACAATCGGTCCCTGTTAGTAGAGGATGAGATTGGGAGGTTTGTATATCTTTAGCCCCTTGCAGGTTCCAAGGCAAACAATGGCGCAGCCCCACCCAGCCTGGAAGGGCTCTCGGGACAGGGCAGACCAAACCTGGGAGTCCAAAGCAGGGTCAGCCCCAGGCTCTCTCTCCCCTCTCCTGTGGTTTCCTCAACAATTAGTCCAGGCTAGAAGAGAGGGAGGTTGTGAGGATCGGATTTCTCCAGTCCTTTCCGGGCTCCCAGGGCTAACCGCCGTGTGGAAGGGTCCGTGGGGCTCTGCAGCCCAAATTTCAGGTCCGAACCTGAGTCAGACTAAGGCTGTGTCCCTCTCTCTCCCCTTTCCGGGAGTGGCAGATCCCTGAAGCCCCCTTTGTCTGTGGTGGCAGGCCCAGGGGCCCGAGAATTCTGAAGAGTGTGGGGGAGGGTGCTGGCAGCAGCAGAAGCTGCTACTTGCACCTCACAGTTCTGTAGTCACGATTTCCCTCTTCTGTCCCTCTCTCCTCTGGGTGGTGTGCAGCCTTCACCTGCTGACCTAAACCCTAGAAGATCTTTTTCGGGGCTGTTTCAGCTTGTCCTCTAGCTATTTTTCTGGAGAAGAGATTCCCGTGTCTTACTAGTCCGCCATCTTCCCGGAAGTCTTTCTTTGATTCTTGATTCAACCTGTTCTGGGTCTTTATGATTGTCCCTGTTATTTGCTCAAATCTGGGCCCTGGACCCAGGAATGGATTTCAGATCTACTTCCAAAGGCCTTGTGGAGGGAGCGTATAAAGGCCAGAAAAAGCTCTCTTGTTATTTTTTCTTCATAATGCACTTCCTTCGTCCACCTGCAGGCGGTGCTCTTTGGCTGCCATCTCAGTTCAAAGCCTGTTCAAAACCTAGTCCAAGCATGTTCGCTGCAACAGGGATGGTATAAATGTGATGGAGGATCCTGCCTGGAGGCTAAGAGCCTCGCATTTCATACTTCCTCAGAGGCAGTTTTCCAACTTTTGCTGGCAGTCCCCTCCTATTTCCCAGATTGAAATAATTCCACTCCCCTCTGCGTCATTAACATCCAGTCCTGTTCAGTAGAGTGGGAGAGTGAGAGGGTCGGATATCTTTGGTCCATTGCCAACTCTAAGGCAAAAATTGCACAGCCCTACCCAGCCTGGAAGGGTCGTGGGGCACAGCAGCCAAAGTTGTTGGTCAAAATCTGAATCAGCCTTAGCTTGCATCCCTCTCTCTCCTGTTTCCTGGGAAGGTAGATCCCTGCAGCCCTCTCTGTCCATAAATGCTGGCCTGAGGGCAGAGGATTCAAAATTGTCTGCTCAGGGGATGGGGGAAGGGTGCCAGTGGCTGCAGCTGCAGGTTCTATTCATGGTCTTTCCACTGAGATTTGTATCCTGTGTCTATCTCTCTTCTGAGTTGTGTCCAGCCTTCCCCTGTGTCCCAAACCCTAGAACATGTTTTTTTCCAGGCCTTCTCTGCTTGTCCTTTATCTATTTTTCTGGGAGAGATGAGACCTGTCTCTCTAATCTACCATCTTCCTGGATGTCCTCAGAATATATTTCTTATCTTTGTCTTTGCTCTTGCTTTTCCTTTTGTCCTTTCACTTTGATGGCATCTTGGCTCTGTATGGTCCCGTCTGTCACTGCCACCAGAATGTGAAACCAGAACGTGAAACTTCTGTTTTTTTTTTGTTGTTGTTGTTTTTTTGTGGTACCGGGGCTGGGGATTGAACCTTGGACCTCATATGTGAGAAGCTGGTGCTCAATGAATGAGCCACATTGATTTCCCTGAGTTGTTTTTCTCATTTGTTTTGCTTGTTATTTTTGTTTTTTCAGGAGACACTGGGAACCAAACCTGGGACCGCTCATGTGGGAGGTGGGTGCTCAACCGCTTGAGCCACATCCATTCACTCTAATGTATTTTTTTTTAAGAGATTTATTTTATTTATTTCTCCCCACCCCCTTGTTGTTTGCACTTGCTGTGTCTGTTTGTCTTCCTTGTTTCTTTAGGAGGCATTGGGAGCTGAACTTGGGACCTCTGATGTGGAAGCGAGGTGCCTAATCGCTTGAGCCATCTCTCCTCCCTGCTTTGTTCTCATTATGTTTTTCCTCCCTGCGTCTCTTGAGCCATTTTGTTGCGTCAGCTCACTGTATTCTTTTAGGAGGCACTGGGAACCTCTGCTCCCTGCTTTGTTCTGTCTCTCATTATGTTTTTTCTTCTTGTGTCTCTTGTTGTGTCAGCTCACCATGCCTGCCCGTCGCTCCAGCTCACTGTCTTCTTTAGGAGGCATCAGGATCCAAACCAGCGACCTCCCATGTGGTAGGCAGGAGCCCAATTGCCTGAGTCACATCTGCTTCCCTCTCTAATGTATTTTTTTTTTATTTTTTTTACCGGGAGGTCCCGGGGATCGAACCCGGGTCCCTCCATATGGGAGACGGACGCCCAACCAGTTGAGCCACATCTGACCCCCTCTAATGTATTTTTAATCTCATCCATTTTGTCTTTCCTTCCCATAAGCTTTGTCACTTTTTTTTTTTTTTTGCAGGCTTTCAAATTGTTTTTTATGCCACCCAGTGTCTTCTTAATGTCCTTTATCTCTTTGGTCATATTTTCCTTCAACTCCTTGAATTGATTTAGGAGATTTATGTGATTATCATTGATTAGTTGCCTTAAATCCTGTGTCTCATCAGGATTTTTATTTGTTCCTTTGGCTGGGCCAGCTCTTTCTATTTCTCAGTATCTTGTAATTTTTTGTTGATGTCTATGCATCTGAATATGTGTGTGAATTTACTATGATGTTCAATTTCTCTCTCTTGCCTAGTGGTTTTGTTTCATAGCTCTTCTTTTTTATTCTAAGTTTTAAAATTGCCCAGCTTAAGTTATCAAAATAGAGTCAAGGACTCACTAATGGGGAGCATATCTGATTCAAGGGGTCTGGGATGAGAGACTCCAAAAAAGTGTTTTTTCTCCTTGCAGTTTTCTAGCTGGGCAATAGATGGTGGTCATCAGCAAATCGTTCCACTGAGGTGTCTCTTTCAACTTCCACTTGCCCGTGATTCTGGTTTGGCTAGAGCCAAAATTCAAAGGGGGCTCTGCTGGCCAAACTCACTGAAGAGAAACCACTCTCCGCTCTCTGCCATCCCCTCTCTCTTTCTATGTAGAAAGACGTTTGTTCCCCTCTCAGTTGGCTGCAATGAGCCACAGGTTTATCCAGGATGTTCACCTTGAGGGTGGAGGATGGTTGCCATCCCAACTGTGGGGGCTAGTAATTCAGTTTTTGTTTCAGCATCTTTGTGTCTCTATTCCTCACCCTTCAGGAGGATGTGCAGCACTCTCCTGGTCTGCAGATCTCCAAAGCAGCTTCTTCAGAGAGTTTTTTGCCTTTCCTCTGTTGTTTTTGTGAGAGAGTTGAGCCCTGCATACCTACCCTGATGCCATCATCCCTGAAGTCCTATCTATTCCATTTAAAATGAAAAGCAGGGAATTCTTCCCCCCAAAAACAGTTTCAATAATTGGAGTATCTGTAGCCTCTAGTAACAAACCTTTTTACAGCCTCTCAAATGCCAGCTAGGAAATACTCATTCAAAACATAATGTTTTCTATATGCCTGATTGTCTCATGCCTCAGCTTGGACAGGACCTACTAACCAAACTAAATGCACAAGTAGCTTTCTCAGCAGACACACTGAACATTGAAGTTCCTCCAGACCTGGCCTGTGCCCTCCAGTCTGTCCTACTGCACCTGGGAGAAGTTCTATCTGAGATACCTAAAGCAATCCTTTTAAAGGTAAAATCAGAAGTATGGACAGATAGAATGGTGGGAAGAGCCACAGCTGCAGAACCAATCCAGGTAAAACTCCAGTCTAGCACTCCTAAAACAAAAAGGGGGATCCTGGCTTACTTCTGGAAAAATTAAGCAAATATCAGGATATTTTATTAGACAATCCCAATAAAAGCAGTGTCTTGTTTAAATCCTGCTGCTTTACTAATAATCAAGAGGAGCCAATACATGACTGTAGCAGTTTGGCAGTTTGATATAGTTATGAATTCCAAATATTGATATTGGATTATGCTTGTAAACTGGTCTGTTAATCTGGGCATCATTAAGTTATGATTAGGGCATTGACTGGGCCACGTCAGTAGAGTGTTGAGCCCCACGCCTTGGTGGGATGTCTTGCTCAGCAGCTGTCTTGCTCCAACACGTGGCAATGGACTTTGGTGAGGAAAGATACTTACACTTTATTGGCCTGGTAACTGTGGACTTCTACCCCAAATAAATACCCTTTATGAAAACCGATTTCTGGTATTTTTCATCAGCACCCCTTTGGCTGACTAATACAATGACCATATACAAATAACTGAAGAATTTTTCTTCAGCTGTCCTGATCTCACAGATCAACCACTGGATTACTGTGACCTAGAAATGTTCACAAATAAAAGCTGTTGCATGAACCAAGGACATCAGAAAGCTGAATTTGCTGTTATAATCTTACAGTATGTAATGGAATCAGAAACTCTCACTCCAAGTACATCTGCACAACATGCAGAACTCATAACACTCAAGAGAACATTATACTTAGGAAAACAAGTACATTTAATTCACATGAAATATCAGATTAAAGAAACACCTCCACCTACATTTATTTTCTTTGGTTTATTCGGTTGGCTCCCTTCTGGTACTGGTTCCAGGTTAGAACTATGCTACAAAGAGGCATATCGATTTTTATATTACTCATTCTCAATGTTCTTATTTTTAAATGTTTGTTGTATATTTTATCTGGAGGCTGTTAGAGTAAACCTAATAATAACAAAATGATGCTCTCACAATTGTCTCAATGTCAGAACCGAGCATATCACTCTATTACAGGAGACAAACCAAATAACTCTGGCATTGAAGACAACCGACTGCCTGGACCCAAAAAAAGTCTTTCATATCATGCTAAAATATTCCATTCCTCAAACCCTGATCGTTGCCCATAACCAGTAGGAATTAGCCAGAGTGGTCATGCTCCTTATCCCTCAGGACTGAGGAATATATAACAAAAAGGGGGGATTGAAGCTGCAGCTTCTCTAACTCCTAACAGAAGTAATTTCTTACTGATTTATTAAAGTTTTTATTTCCTTAGTTTCAAAACTCCATCCTCTTTATGCATATTAATAGGAAATTTCTCTTGCCTTAAGTACAGCACTGAGACTATTAGATGATCTAATCCCAAGATCCGGGTTAGATCTTGTTTTTGTCTTTCACTTTAAAATTGGAATAAACTGGTTCTAGCAGCAGAAACATGCGCAGTAAGAGAAGCTCGAATTAAAAGTTACCTTTGCTTCATTATAATAGTAAATTCTTGTTCAATTGTATTTTCTTCTCCCTAATCCTGGGTTTCTTTTTTTTTTTTTTCCCCCAAGATTTATTCCCCCGCCCTCCCCCCCTTTGTTTTGTGCTTGATGTCTGCTGTGTGTGTGTTCTTCTGTGTCTGCTTTTCTTCTCTTTAGGCAGCACCGCGAACCCCAGAGTGGAGAGAGAGAGAGACACTGAATCTCTTGAGCCACTTCAACTCCCTGGTCTGCTGCATCTCCTATTGTCTCTCTTCTGTGTCTCTTTTTGTTGTGTCATCTTGCTGCGCCAGTTCTCTGCATGGGCCAGCTCGCTCTGCGGGCCAGCTTGCTTTTTACCAGGAGGTCCCAGGAATCGAACCCTGGACCTCCTATATGGTAGACAGGGCCCAATCATTTGAGCCACATCCACTTCCTCAGGATGTCTTATTTATTGCTCTATCCCTACTTCCTTGAGAAGAATAATTTACAAGGTTTTAATGATAATTTTCGAATGGGAATACATTCATTAAAAAGTACCAAGGGCATACAATGCAAGGTCTTTCTTCCAAGACTTGTTTCCCACAAACCTAGTTCACCTAGTACGTACTAATCATTAATTTCTTCAGACCTGAATTTCTAATCTGTTTTACGCAATTTATAATTTCTAAACCCTGGGGATATACTGGTGAGCAAGTACTGTTCTCCGGTATTTAACTGCTTATCAGAACCCTCTAAAACAAAACCGGCCAGCAATCTTAATAATTCCTGTAAGGACACCAGATAGAGAAAAGCACATAGTTCTGCGTCCCAACTTCCGGTTCCCGGGGAACCCAGGCTCTATAGCTTGGCAGTTACCATGGCTCCAGGCGCCGTGCCTTTGACATCATTCCGCTAGTATTGCGGCGGTGGATGATGACGCCTAAGTTCCGGCGCCCTCCCAGGGCGGTGGAGCCGGGTAGAGGGAGAGATTTAACTATTAATGTAGTAGAGTCATGAAGAAGAGGCGGCGGCGGGAGGGAGGAGAAGGTGGCGGGGGCGAGCAGCTGCGGTAGCTGCCCTTTGGGCTGGTGGTGCGGCTTCGTGGGAAGGGCGTGCGATCCTAACCCCCATTCCAGGTAGCATCCGGGGCTCGGGGTTGAGAGCGGCCGTGGGGCCGCCTCCCCGGGCCCCCTGGCTCCGCCATGTTCCGCAGGGCACGCCTTAGCGTGAAGCCGAATGTTCGGCCTGGTATAGGCGCCAGGGGCTCTACAGCCCCTAATCCCCCGCGTGGACCGGAGGCTCCCAGGCCGCCGGAACCTGTAGCGGCCTCTCCTCCGAAGCCAGCGGAGCCCACAGATGTGCCCGTGGCGGATTTCGGGGAAGTGGTGCTCCAAGAAAAGGCTCCCAGGAGCAGGTAAGAGCTTGTGGAGCCGAGCATTTTTATTTGCCCCGCCCCTCCGGCCTTGTCACCTGGAGGTTGAGCAAATTAGCTTTACCGTAGATATGCTCTCTCGCTTGCAATAAGCCTTTCGGTTCAGACCCGATGAAACTGCTTCAAACTGCAGTTTGTCTCTCTCACCAAAGGGTGGCTAGTGTGTATTTTGTTGTGGTCTCTAGATTCTCGGGGCAGGGGGAGGAAGGATGGACCATGTCTCCAAGTGGTGGTGGGGAATTCAGGTGTAACATTCCTGAAGTCAGGAATATCCATGCGTGGTGCTATTCATTGGAAAGTTTAGGTTGCCGTGGTTTTCATTCTTCTGGAGTACTTTGAGAGGAAAGTAGTTTTATTTTTTAATTAAAATTTTTTTGTTTATCTTTAAAAGGATAAGGCCCATGTTGCTTTGGTTCTGCTAATTTATGGCAACGGGAGGGAGATCTGATTACTTGCTTTGGTTTCACCACTTTGAAGGTGTGTCCCTTTAGCTATGGTGACCATGTTTTCTGAACGGAATAGCATGGCTTTAGCGTCATGTACCAATTTTGGATTCTGTACGTTTGTACTTCATTTAATAACTTAGTAGATTTTTCCCAGGCAGAATTCATTCATTTGTAAATAGGGATAACAGTATCCACTTTGGAGAGTTGTTATGGAGTTTAGAGACAACCCATATAAACCATCTTGCAGAGGACATTGCAGAATAGTTGCTGGAAAAAAGTTATTTTTTTAAAGGTTGATCAAGCAAAGTAATTAAAGTTAAGACATGTCAGGCTGATATGGTCTTTGTTTCTTTCATATATATATATAAGTGATAGGTGACAGTGAGCTGGTACAAATTCTGCTTATGCTGTGACAGGAAGCTAAAAAAATTATTTCTTTTTGGCTCAACTTCTTTTGTTGACCTAAACTGATGCTTAGTGTAGGGTGCTTATTTTGTTGATAGCTTACTGACAGGTAATTTCCAAGTTTCTTACACGAGTCTGTTTCAAAATGTCTCCAAAGATGGAGCTACAAATACTAATCCCTGTTAAAGTTTGCAGAGATCCTGTTAACCGTATATGAATGCATGGTGATTGATAATGTAATAAATTTCCAGAGACTGTAGTCTTGAAACAGTTAAACTTGGGGATATTTAATTGTTTTCTTAGAATTGATATTTAGGTGGTATACATACTTTGTTTTTTATCTAATGTTTTCATTTTTTTTGTCTGGGGTTTTATGTGTTGTAAAAATCCAAATCTTATAGATTCTGCCCTTAGGCATTCAACATAATTGGGTGAAATGCAAGTGGTGCATCTATCACATTGTTAGAAGGACTGAGATAAGAATTTAAATCAGAGAAGATGTCCTAGAAAAGGTTATTCTTACATGTTTAGGGATTTTCCATTTTTAGGTAAAACTAATTTTAACATATTAAAAACAGGCTCTCTACTTTTAATTCTTCACTTATAATTCTTCTTTTCTTTACTTAATTTGCTTTCAGCCCATTCCTCAAATATTTATCCAATCTAAACCATATCTAGTATTTAATTTAGAGAGATTGAGTCCTTTTTTTTTTTTTTAGTAAACAGTTTATTATATTTGTATAAGTAGAGGTGTACCTAACAAAAGATAAATGCTTTCTGCCTCAGACACATACTACAGTACAAATATTTCAAAGATTTGGAGTTTTGCACAGTTGGTTTGACTAATCACAGATTGATAAAGTAGAAGGCCAGTAATTTAGAACACTTTAGGGGAATGTAAGTGTAAATTAAAAACTTAATTAAAAAACAAACAAACTTAGTTATCTAGTAATTCAAATTAGGCTAATAATTAAGCTTTGTTCTGTAACATCTTTTTTTTTTTTTTTTGAGTGGTCTAAGCATAAAATTATGTGCTCCAGTGTGTCTAGACCAGGGGTTCTTAACCAGGGGTCCACGGACCCCCCAAAATTTCAGGGGGTCCATGAGCTTGAATTGAAAAAAATCGACTTACTGTATTTTCTCTGACCTCTAACTGAAATCTAGTATTTCCTTTATTTATGAATGTATGCAATCAATAAATTACAATAGTATTCATTTTACTCGACTGGCAGAGGGGTCCATGTAACAAAAAAGGTTAAGAACCCCCGGTCTAGACACTTGAAATTTGAAAAAGAATAACAGTTTTCATTAGAATTTGCATGACTGTTAAAAAGTTGTACTACACAAACTTTTTATTGTAATTTCTGTCATTATTTACAAAGATCTCATCATGAATTTTTCCCCCTTTTTTATTGTAAACTATACTTAAACTTATCTTAACTATTTAAAAAAGTTCTACTAACCATCACCACTATTTTCAGAACTTTTTCATCATCCCAGACAGAAACTCCATACCATAAGCAATAACTCTCCATTCCCTTTCACTCAGCCCCTGGTAATCATCATTGATTTTTTAATAAGTAAGACTGTACTGTTTTGAATTTCATCAGTAGAATAACTAAAAGTATTTTAAAGTAGAATAACTAAAAGAAGATTCATTGTGCTTTGTTTTCCTTTTAAAATGTCAACAGTGATGAAAAGACTGATGGTGAGAATGATGTTGAAGAATCCAGTAAGTCTTCCTTTACTGTTTCAAAGAGAAGAAAACGAGTATCAAGTACTTCTAGCCTGGTTAAACCTAGTGTCAGTGTTCCTTCAGAACCTCATCCCTTATCTACAGTTAATCAAGAAGTTCCACAGCCAAGCACCATTCCAACAAAAGAAAAACAGCTATGCTCAGACAGATACAGAATATATAAAGCCCAGAAACTGAGAGAAATGTTAAAAGAAGAATTAAGAAAAGAGAAGGTAAGGGAGAAAAATCAGAATATTGACTGTTACCTGCTAAATTTCTGTTTTCTTTTAGTAAGGCATCATTTGGAAGGAAAAGAAGCATGTAGAGCATTTTTTCCACTCATTAAATTTTACAAATTTATTAATCTTTTTATTTCTTTATTTTTGCTGAAAGCCACAAATAGAAGTTTTTTACACACATGAGCAGATACATACACAATTATATTTGTAATATAAACCTTCAATCAGATTTTTCATATAAGGATGTCTAAATGATACGAGGTATATTTATTTGGATTAAATATAGTTTAGCAAAATTAATTGGTAATATTTTCTAAATTGACAATATGGAAAATTAATTGGGAAAAAAAATTGTGTTGATGCATATAGTAAAATCCATGTTATTTTTAATCTTGAAGATTGATGTGAAGATTCATTTTTCTTTCTGTGAGGGCAGTATAATAGTAGTGAAGCATGCAGGCTCTGCAGTTAGATATCTGAGGTTTGAATCTTAGGCTCACCCCTTACTAGCTGTGTTACCTTGGATAATTTAATTAACCTCTTCATGTCTGTTTCCTTATCTATAAAATAGGGCCAATAATAGTATCTACCTCACTGGATGGCTGTGAAGATTAAATGAATTAATAAATGCAAAACAAATTTAGACTAGTGACTGGCCAATAATAAGTGCCCCCAAAATGTCAGCTTTTATTATTAGTTATAGAATTTTTTTTTTAGGAGGTACTTGGGGTTGAACCTGGGACCTCGTATATGGAAGCAGGCACTCAACCACTGAGCTACAGCACTTTGCATAGTACTTTATATCCACCACTTCATACCACTGTGTGAAGTAGATATCGCTATTTTACACAAGAGGAAACAAGCTCTGAGAGGTTATTTGCTTTGTGTCAAACATATAGTGGAGAATATGGGATTTGAATTCACATATGTTCAAATCTAACCTAAAATGATCTAGTCTTACAGAATCTGCTTAATTAAATTTATTTTAGGGAATTAAAAATATTTACCTCAAGAATTTGGTAAAATACACAGAATTCCAATTTACTATGGAATGAACAAAAGTTCTGTATTGACAGATTTTCAGTAAACCATTGTGCTTAGAAAGTATGAGTAGCATGATTTTTTTTTTTTTTTTTCAGGTACCAGGGGCCAGGGATTGAACTTGGGACCTCCTATGTGGGAAGCCTACCAAGCTCATTCGCTGAGCCACATCCGCTCCCCATGATTTTATACATTGAGCTTTTATCTAGTCCTAGTACCCATTTCTTTAAATTGGAAGTTTTTAAAATTCCTTAGTGTGCTACATGTTTTTAATATTCAGTTTATAAAATTTTTCTCCCAAATTATGGATTATTGTGATAGGAATAATATTTGCAATGAATGTAATAGCTGTTTACTTGGATATAGTACATCTGAAATTTTTCTATATTTATTAAATGTATGTGAATCTGTGTGTGTGTGTGTGTGTGCATATAGAAGCAATGGAAGAACAAATATGCTATAAATGAAAGTCAGAGGCCACCAGATCGTTCAAAAATGACTATGAGAGACTTCATATATTACCTGCCAGATAACAATCCAATGACGTAAGTATAATTTCTTTCTGCTTTACTTTCTTTAGGTATGTAGTATCACTTTTAGATCTGTGCAGTTTCATATTACAAAAAGCATGTTGACAAAATTTATAACACATATGATGTCCTTTTAGTTAGAAATTTTTTTGTCACTTTTAGAGCAGTTGTAAGATTTATGGAAAAATCATAGAGTTCCCATACCTACCCCTACCCCTCAATTTTCCCTATTAAAATTTTACATTAGTGTGATACATTTGTTAGAGTTGATAATTATATTATCAAAGCCCTTAGTTTACATTAGGATTCACTGTGTTGTACAGTTCTATGGCTTTTTGATTTTGTTTTTTTAAAATCATGTTAACATATATACAACATAAAATTTGGTGGTGTTAATTGCATTCACAATGTTTGAGCTGCCATCGACACCATCTATTACCAAAGCTAGATAGAATTTTATAGCAAAAATAAGTGATGTTTCAAGTAACTGCTTTCTTGGGGTGGTGAATGATGCCCTTTAACTATGAGATTAAAAACGTTTCCTTTGCTACATTAATTACCAGGATATAGTAAGACCATCTAAGCAATTTTTCTTTAATTAAAATTGCAATTTCTATTTCTAATACACCAAACCTGATATAAAAGGGTGAGCTCATTTTTATGCTCTACTTCATAATTAAATTCAGGGGCAATTTGACTTTGTCTCCAAGGACAAAGCTTCTATTTTTTTTTTTTTTTTTATTACATTTCTCAATTAAATGTACTGGATACACATAAATTTTGTTTTGACTCAAACAATATTTGCATAATATATTTGGTTAATACTAACGCATTCATACAGTATTTGTCCTTTTGTGTCTGGCTTGCTATGCTCAACATAATGTCCTCCAGGTTCATCCATGTTGTCATATGCTTTACAACTTCATTTCTTCTTTTTTTTTTTTTTTAACTTTATTTTGTACATTTAATAATTGAAAACATAAACAATTAAAAACTAAAAAGTAAACAGATGAATAAATATATTCATTTCTCAATTAAATGTAATGGATACATGTAAATTTTTTTGTTGTTTTGTTTTTTGTTTTTGTTTTTTTTGTGTGTGTGAATCAAACAATATATTACACAATATATTTGGTTCATAGTAATGCATTCATACAGTATTTGTCCTTTTGTGTCTGGCTTGCTTCACTCAACATAATGTCCTCCAGGTTCATCCATGTTGCCATATGTTTTATGACTTCATTTCTTCTTACAGCTGCATAATATTCCATCATGTGAATAGACCACAGTTTGTTTATCCACTCATCTGTTGATAAACACCTGGGTTGTTTCCAACTTTTGGCAATGGTGAATAATGTTACTATGAACATCGGTGTGCAGATGTCTGTTCGTGTCACTGCTCTCAGTTCTTCTGGGTATATACCCAGTAGTGGTATTGCAGGGTCACATGGCAAGTCTATATTCAACTTCTTTAGGAACTGCCAAACAGTCCGCCATAGTGGTTGTACCATCCTGCATTCCCACCAACAGTGAAGAAGTGTTCCTATCTCTCTACATCCTCTCCAACACTTGTAGTTCTCTGTCTTTTTCATAGTGGCCATTCTGATAGGTGTGAAATGATATCTCATTGTAGTTTTGATTTGCATTTCCCTAATCATGAGTGATGTTGAACATTTCTTCATGTGTTTTTTTTTGCCATTTGTATTTCTTCTTTGGAGAAATGTCTATTCAAGTCTTTGGCCCATTTTTTAATTGGGTCATTTGTCTTTTTATTGTTGAGTTGTAACATCTCTTTATATATCCTGGATATTAAACGCTTATCAGATATGTGATTTCCAAATATTTTTTCCCATTGAGTTGGCTATCTTTTCACACTTTTGACAAAGTCCTGTGAGGTGCAAAATTGTTGATCCACTGATCAATGTGTCTATCTTTTTGCCAGTACCATGCTGTTTTGACCACTGTAGCTTTGTAATGTTTCAGGGTCAGGCAGAGAAATTCCTCCCACGTTGCTTTTCTTTTTTAGAATGCTTTTGGTTATTCGGGTGAACTTACCCATCCAGATGAATTTGGTAATTGCTTTCTCCAATTCTGTAAAGTAAGCTGTTGGGATTTTGATTGGTATTGCATTGAATATATAAATCAGTTTGGGTAAGATTGACATCTTCATGATATTTATTCTTCCAATCCATGAACATGGAATGTCTTTCCATTTGTTTAACTCTTTTAAAATTTCTTTTAGCATTGTTTTGTAGTTTTCTGCATATAGGTCCTGTACTTCTTTGCTTAAATTAAATCTAGGTATTTCAGTCTTTTTGGTGCTATTGAAAATGGAATTTTCCCTCCGATTTCCTCCTCAGGTTGTTCAGTACTAGTGTACAAAAACATTACTGATTTTTGCGTGTTTATCTTGTAACCTGCCACTTTGCTGAACTCATTTATTAGCGCAAGTAGCTTTGTCGTGGGTACTTCAGGATTTTCTAAGTACAGGATCATGTCATCTGCAAACAGTGAGAGGTTTACTTTCTCTTTTCCTATTTGGATGCATTTAATTTTTTTTTTTCCTTGTCTAATTTCCCTAGCTAGAACTTCTAGTACAATATTGAATAACAGTAGTGACAGTGGGCATCCTTGTCTTGATTCTGATCTTAGAGGGAAAGCTTTCAACCTTTCCCCATTGAGTATGATGTTGGCTGTGGGCTTTTCATATATGCCTTTTATGATGTTGAGGAATTTTCCTTCTATTCCTATTTTTTGAAGTGTTCTTATCAAAAAAGTTTGCTGGATTTTGTCGAATGCCTTTTCTTCATCTATTGAGATGATCATGTGTTTTTTTTTTTGTTCATTTTGTTAATGTGGTGTATTACATTGATTTTCTTATGTTGAACCAGCCTTGCATACCAGGAATGAATCCCACTTGGTCTTGATGTATAAGTCTTTTGATATGCTGTTGGGATTCGATTTGCAAGTATTTTATTGAGAATTTTTGCATCTATGTTCATTAGAGAGATTAGTCTGTAAGTTTCATTTCTTGTAGAATCTTTATCTTGCTTTGGTATTAGGGTGATGTTGGCTTCATAAAATGTGTTGGGCAATTTACCCTCCTCTTCAATGATTTGGAAGAGTTTAAACAGGATTGCTTTTCTTTCGAAATGCTTGTTAGAATTCACCTGTGAAGCCATCAGGTCCTGGACTTTGCTGGGAGATTTTTGATGACTGATTCAATCTCCTTAAATGTGATTGGTTTAAGTTCTTGTATTTTTTTGTAACATCAGTGTAGGTTGGTTGTGCCTTTCTAGAAATTTGTCCATTTCATCTAGGTTGTCTAGTTGTTGGCATATAGTTTCTCATAATATCCTCTTATGATTCTATTTTTTTTTTTTTTATTATGGGTAAAAATCAAAATTCTCACAATACATACAAACATTTGCAAAATGATATATAAATATATATGCATATATCTTATGATTCTTTTTATTTCTGTGGGGTCATTTGTAACTTCCCCCCTTTCATTTCTGATTGTATTTATTTGCATCTTCTCTCTTTTTTTCTTTGTTAGTCTAGCTAGGGGTTTGTCAATTTTATTGATCTTCTCAAAGAACCAGCTTTTGGTTTTGTTGATTTTCTCTATTGCTTTTCTATTCTCATTTTCATTTATTTCTGCTCTAATCTTTATTATTTCTTTCCTTCCGCTTGCTTTGGGATTGGTTTGCTGTTCCTTTTCTAGTTTCTCAACTTGTTCAGTTAAATCTTTGAGTTTAGCCCTTTCTTGTTTTTTAATATAGGCATTTAGGGCTATAAATTTCCCTCTCAAGACTGCCTTTGCTGTAACCCATAAGGTTTTTTTTTTTTTTTTTTAAGATTTATTTGTATTTATTTATTTGTTTATCCCCCCCCCCCGCCTTGCTGCTTGTGCTCTCTGTGTCCATTTGCTTTGTGTTTTTCTGTGTCTGCTTGTCTCTCTTTGTTGGGTAATCTTGCTGTGCCAGCTCACCGCACTGTCGGGGCCATCTTGCCCTCACCACGAGGCCCCGGGAATCGAACCCAGGGCCTCCCATATGGTATACGGGAGCCCAACCAATTGAGCCACAGGGGTTTCCCTCCCATAAGTTTTGATATGTTGTGTTCTTGTTTTAATTTGTCTCAATATATTTACTGATTTCACTTGCAATTTCTTCTTTGACCCACTGATTATTTAGGAGTGTGTTGTTCAATTCTCCACACATTTGTGAATTTACTTTTTTCCTATCTATTATTGATTTCTAGTTTCATTCCATTATGATCTGAGGTGTTTTGTATAATTTCAATCTTTTTATATTTATTGAGAGCTGCGTTGTGACCTAACATGTGGTCTGTCCTGGAGAAAGAGCCACGGGCACTTGAGAAGAATGTATAACCCGCTGAGTTTGGATGCAGTGTTCTGTATATGTCTTTTAGGTCTAACTTGTTTATCATATTGTTGAAGTTCTCTGTTTCCTTGCTGATCTTCTGTTTAGTTGTTCTATCTAATGATGTGAGAGGGCTATTGAAGTCTCCAACGATTATTGTAGAAATGTCTTTTTCTCCCTTCAGTTTTGCCAGAGTTTGTCTCATATATTTTGGGGCACCCTGGTTAGGTGAGTAGATATTTATGACTTTATATCTTCCTCGTAGATCGTCCCTTTTATTGATATAAAATGGCCTTCTGTATCTCTTATAATTTTTTTGCATTTACAGTCTGTTTTGTCTGATATTAGTATAGCTACCCCTATTCTTTTCTGGTTACTATTTGCGTGGAGTATCTTTTTACAACCTTTCACTTTCAGCCAGTTTGTATCCCTGGGTCTAAGGTGAGTTTCTTGTAAGCAGCATATGGATTGCTCATGTTTTTTTATCCATTCTGTCAGCCTGTATCTTTTGATTGGGAAGTTTAATCCATTCACATTCAATGATAATTACTGTAAATGCACTATTTACTTTCTCCATTTTATTCTTTGGTTTTCATATGTCATCTTGTTTTTGTCTCTCTTTTTACTCTTTTGTTTATCCGTTCTGCTATTCTTTCTTCTATACTCTCCTCCAAGCCTCTCCCTCCTGTCTTTTTCTTTCAGGTTCTAAGGCTTCCTTTAATATTTCCTGCAAAGGTGGGTTCCTTTTTACAAACTCTATTAGTTTCTGTTTGTGAATATTTTATACTCACCTTCGTATTTGAAGGACAGTTTTGCTGGATTAAGAATTCTCAGCTGGCAGTTTTTCTCTTTCAGTTTCCTAATTGTATCATACCACTGTCTTCTCTCGCCTCCATGGTTTCTGAAGAGAAATCTGCGCTAAGTCTTTCTGGATGACCCTTGTACGTGATCGTTTGCTTCTCTCTTGCTGCTCTGAGAATTTTCTCTTTATCTATGACATTTGACATTCTGAGTAGTATGTGTCTTGGTGTAGGTCTGTTTGGATTTATTCTGATTGGGATATGGTGTGCTTCTTGGGCATGTAAGTTCATTTCTTTTGTGAGAGTTGGGAAATTTTCAGTTATTATTTCCTCACATACTCTTTCTGCCCCTTTTCCCTTCTCTTCTCCTTCTGGAACTCCCATGACACATATGTTGTTGAGTTTTGTATTGTCATTCAACTCTCTGAGCCCCTGCTCAATTTTTTCCATTCTTTTCTCTCTTCAATTTTAGTTGTTCTGTCTTCGGTATCCCTTATTTTTTCTTCTGTCATTTCTGGTCTGCTGTTGTATGCCTCAAATGTGTTTTTGATCTCACCTATTGTGTCTTTTGTTCCCATGAGCTCTGTTACTTTTCTGTTCATGATTTCAAATTCTTTGCGCTCGCTCAATGTCTTCTTGATATCATTTATCTTGACAAAGCTTCTTCAATCAAAGTTAGGCTGAGAGACAGAAGTTTTATAATAAACTGCAGTCTTCTCATTGTTTGTTCCTGATGATTTAGCAGATGGAGATAGCATTAATGGCATATTCTTTAGTATAGGTCTTTTTTAGATTTACCAGTTCTTTGGCCCAGTTGAGGCAAGGGTCAGAAACCTAGGTTTTGAGTTTTTGACATCTAGTAGAGACAAGCTACCTAGGTTGCTTCATGCCTCAGTACTGGGAGCCTCCCTTCACTGAGGAATAGAGGGTAAGAACATTCCCTGCTTAGGGCCTTATAAATTATTTGAACTTGGCAACAGAAATTTTTGGTTGAAAAATTCTTTATTGGACCACACCCTCATTAACTGAATGAAATTATTTCAACTTCCATTTAAAAAAACAAAACAAAACATGGAAGTTGAAATAATTTCCTTCTTGCCTTTGGATAGAGTTGACAAGATATAAATTAATTTATTAAAAATGATTCTATTATTTGTGTTTAATAGTTCTTCACTGGAACAAGAAAAGAAAACTGAAAAATTGATGCCAATCCAGGCAAGAGAGTAAGCATATCTCATCTTATTCCTTTTATTGAATATAGTGTTTTGGGTACATTATTTTAAAAACTGATATTAAATTGTGTTTCCTGTATATAGTAAAATTACATTTGATAGGGTTTTTTTTTTTCTTTAAATATGTCATTTCATTTCTAGTCCATGCATATGTATATATTTTTTCTCATATAAGTTAAGATACTATGTACACTGTAATAGGTATAGCTTTGATTCCACTAGATAGAGCCTATTTGTCATAAAATCTCCCTGTTATCTTCCACCTTTCACTGTCATAAGTTAACTTATTCCCAAGAAATTCCTCCAAGAGTCCAGTTAGGAAATTATTGTAGCCTTTTACTTCAAGGCAGGGAATTGCATGTATATTGGTAGAAATATTTGGGAGTTTTCTGATTGTCATTTTGAGTGTTGGTTGAGTAGTGATTACTATTTTGCCTAGGATCCATATTTTTTTAAAGCAGAATTCTGAAGCTTAAAAAAATAGGTTACGTTTCATAGGTTTATACATTATGGTTGCTTCAGTAAAACCTTACGGAGATAGAATAATGCAATGTGAAGTGTATAGGATTTGAAGTCAGTATTTGGAAACCTGTCCTTGACTTCTGGCTCAAACCTTACTGTTGTGTAACTTAGAGCAAAAATATCTTCACTAAGCTTCAAATGGGTATGAAAATACTAACCCCAAAGAGTTGTTCTGAAGAGTAAATCAAATGATTTGGAAACTAATGCTCTATTACTTTAAGGTGTTATTATTGTTAATTCCACAATAACTGGATGGTTTTTATTGATACTCTATTAAGATAGAAAAGATGAACTTTTATTTCTTTTTATTTTGAGAGCGAGAGAGAGTTAATGACTTCTTACTAAATGCCACCAGAATGAAATTTGAGAAAAATCTTAAAACCATGTCCCTAACAACACAGTATTTTCAAGTAGATTATAAGGAAAGTTGGAAACAGCTAGAAATTTCTTTTAGAAGTTCATATGATTCAGGAAGCATTCCTCATAACTATATGAATTAAACTATCTTTACTTTTGGTAGACAAGAAGGTAAGGGTACTACTGATGCTGATGATAATGAAGAAATAGAAGAGACTGATGATGGGCCATTGCTGGTTCCTCGAGTAAAAGTGGCGGAAGATGGTTCTATTATTTTGGATGAAGAAAGGTAACTAATATATATATATATATATGGGAGGGGGACGGGCATTGTGGTTTCATGAGAACAAATATGCTTTGTCTAATGAGAGAGATCAGGTTTCTCCATCTGTTGTCATTACTTGGACCCTGATAATTCTTTTTGCATATGGATATGTAACTGGAAAGGTGGTTTAGATTCTTTTATAATTTTTATTTATTTATTTTTTGTATGGGTGATGGTACTGCTGATATATCATCCATTAACCTTACACCATTGTTTCCTAACTTTTATTGGTAATTGGATTGAACTTCTGAACTAATCCTATGCTGTCTGCTACTGCAGATAAATTTCTAAGATTAATTCACAGTCTTGAAGTCAGTATTCAAGTTTTCATATTATTAATCAGTACCATATTCTGGTGTGTGGTGATAACTAATGTATATGCAGGGAAACATAGATTTAATGTATTTTATGATTTTTGTTTTGGTGAAGTTTAATTCATCTTCTGGTTTAATTTCTCAGTTATCACATTAAGTTCCTTAAATTTGGCAATGTGGAATTTTAGTTGTCTTTTCAAATGTATTTTTTTTTAAAGAGGATAAGTAAGTAAATGAAAGAGGGATGGAAAGTATTTTGACATTTTAATTATAAAAAATAACTATAACATTTAAATTCCATGATAACTAAACATAAATGTAATGCTCCTAGTAATAGTAGTTTTTGCATGCTGTTTTCCATTAGGTTGTGATGATGTTTTTATTGATCATTAAATATTTTAAAAGTATATTTAACTGCTTTGACTGCAGGAATGTAAAATATAAAATACTTACCTCAGTATCTCTCCTGGGCCTCACAAAAGTCAATAAAATTATTTTTTTTAGGTGATTTAAAGATATTTTGTAAATTTTATATTACTGTTATAGATGCTGAAAACCAGATAGCATCTATTTCTACCTCCTGGGAATTATATTATAAGTGAAAATTAGCAGAATCTTGGAAAATATGCGTACTTCATGTGTATGTTATTATGCTTTTGATATGACAATGCCATGGTAAATTTCAAAATTTAACCATTCAGGTCTCATTTGCTGTTTGTTTCCTTACTTGTTTTTAGTGTGGATCTGTTTGAAAATGTGTTTCTTTCAGTTTAACTGTAGAAGTTTTAAGGACAAAAGGCCCCTGTGTTGTTGAGGAAAATGACCCTATATTTGAGCGTGGTTCTACAACTACATACTCCAGTTTTAGGAAAAACTATTACTCTAAACCATGGTCAAATAAAGGTAACTAATTTTCATTTTAAATTGTGCAAGATATTTAGTTGAAATGAAGTGGACTATTTCCTATGTTTCTGAATTAAACTAGGTCTTCCCTAAGTAAGTAAATACAAACTATCATTGTTTTCTCTCAAAAGTTTGCAGCCAAATTTATTAGCAACTATCTCACTACCTGCCATAGAATTGTATATCGGACTTTATCTTAGAAATTTTAGAAATTAGCTTTATGGTTATTTTGGCTGGAATATTCCTCTGTGCTAAATCCCTGTAACATAAACACCATTTTAATGAAAAATTATCAATATTTCTAATGCTCATAATAACATTCTACCTCAGGTAGTATTATATAATAAACTTATCTATAGGTAAAAGTTACTCTGTTAGAAAAAGTATATAATACCTACCTGAAGTTTGCTGTTGCTTAGGTTTTTTTATTTGTTTTTGAGGTACTGGGGCAGGAGATTGAACCCCAGACCTCATATGTGGGAAGCCAGCGCTCAACCCCTGAGCCACATTGGTTCCCCTGAGTTGGTTTTTTTGTTTGCTTGTTTTTGTTTTTTTGTTTCTAGGAGGCACTTGGACTGAAGCCGGGACCACCCATGTAGGAAGCAGGCACTCAACCACTTGAGCCACATCTGTTCCCTGTTGCTTTTCACTATTTTTTTTTTTTAATTTTTAATTTTTTAAGAGAGGCTGGGGATTGAATCCGGGACCTCATATGTGTGAAGCAGGTTCTCCACCACTGAGCTACATCCACTCCATGGTTATTACTTTTTATTATAAAAGTAATAGTTTTGGGAGAAAATTCAGACACAATAGAAGAATACAGAGTGAAAAGAAATATTCTGTACCTCCCTTCTCCAATTTCCCTATTAACAGTTTCTTGCCTATCATCCTAGCTACTTTCTTTCACATATTGCTTAATTGCTTATGTAGTGTAACATTTCTGACTAGAACTGATACTTTTCTTCAGGGCATTGTGAATGAGGGAGAATGTCTTTTTTGTTTCTTTGTTTTTTTTTATGTTCAAGCTGCTTTGGTATGAGCATGCAAATATATTTTTTTTGTGTTTTGTTTTTTTTTAACAAATCAGTTTTATTGATACCTATTAATAAAGCACACAATTCATCCAAAGTATACAATCAGTGGTATTTGGTATAATCACATAGTTGTACATTCATCACTTCAGTCATTATTAGAGCATTTTCATTATATCAATACTACTACTAATAAAAAACAACAAGAAAATTCTTCACCTTTCAATCTCTGTATGCATCTCTTACTGTACATAGCCGATAATTCTGGCTATTCTTGCTCATTTATTTTTTTTAAACAGTTTTATTGAGATGTATTCACATACCATATGATCTATCCAAAGTGTATAACCAACGGCTTTTAGTATAATCACAATGTTATTCATTCATTACCACAAAAAATTTTAGAACAGTTTTGTTACTCCAGCTAATATCCTATAGTATGTTTTTAAAAAAAATGGTTTAAAGAAAGTGTTTTTAGAAGACCATGAAGTTCTTTGCAGTAAAATGGAAATATATATGATTCTATGACTAAGGATTTATTGGAAGTTAGTACTTAAAAAAACTATTAAGTACTGTCAAAATTATTTTTAAATCAGAATGTATACTTATATAAGTTTTTTCCTTTGAAATATTGAAAAGATTAATTTCCAGTCATTTTAAAACTTTTATTTTTACAGAAACAGATATGTTTTTTTTAGCCATCAGCATGGTAGGAACGGACTTTTCTATGATTGGACAGCTTTTTCCTCACAGAGCAAGGATAGAAATTAAGGTAAAGTAAACCATTACATTTGTTGATTTGAAAGAGACCAAAGAGTACTAATATTTTTTTATTACCTTTAATATAAATTTTGGTTCTTTTTCACTATTATATTTTTGTTATATTCCTCTTCATTATTGCTTGAAAAGTAATATATTTCTCAATTCTAATAGGGGTACAATCTACTTTAGTATTATATTTTCTTATTTATATCTTACCCGTTTTAAAAATGGATCTGAGGGAATACCAATAAAGTTGCTAAAACTAGGATAAAAGAAGAATTAGATAATGAAGAGGGAGGATAAGTGTAATAGAATACTTGGGTTAAGGGTAACATTTGAACACATTTATTTCTAATTTCCTAGGAAGACCAAAGGGAAATATGCTAAATTGCATAGTTCTCGTTATCTGATCTAACTCTTGCTTTCCTAGGCCACCTTAATTTTGGTGACAGCCAGTGGCATTGTTAACAATGGCAGTGATATTAATTAGTGCTTTAATATTCCTGAGAGGATGACCTTTCTCTGTTTTATATATAGTTCCCTTTGCTTAGAAACTTGATAGAAGTTCCCCGTGTTTGACTACATTTGATTGATATCAAACTCTGTTGCCATAATGCATGCTACTTCATAGAGGGGTCTTCACCCAACCGTTGGGCTTTTTTCTTCATTTCCCGTTGCCATGATGTTCATTACCTTAAAACAAGGAACTATTAGGAAAGATCAACCGTTTTTTTCTAGAACTAGACTATGCATGGATTGTCTTGGGATCTTATGTAGAGAGCATTGTATAGCATAATGAAATAGTCTTACTACATTTGCAAGAGATGAGGGACTGTTTACCTGCTTGATATTCATTTTCTTATGTTGATAAAAAGAGAATAAATTGTAAAATTGAAGTTTTGTGGAGGTTTGAAATTAATATTGTCTATGTTTAGAGCTTTATGATGATCTGAGGAATTATTGATAAATTTGTCCCACTAGGTTATTTCTCTCGAACATTATTTAGTCTAGTGTGGTTCCAGCAGGTCTTTGGGCAAAGTGTTGAAAAGTAAAAATTAACTTTATTTAAGGCCTACTGAATTACATTAGTTTTCAAAAGTTGAAACAACCTTGTTTTCTTGGGATTAACCCCATTTGGATTGTATTGTTCTTTAATGTGTTACTAAATTTTATTCATTAATATTTTCTTGGAGTTTTGTTTACATCTTTGTTCATGAGGGATATTGGTATGTAATTTTCTTTTTTTAAAAAAATTCTGTACTTTTTTTTTTTTTTTTTTTTTTCCTTTATTAGGGAAGTTGTGGGTTTACAGAAAATCATGTATAAAATACAGGATTCCCATACACCACACCACCAGCAGCACCTTGCATTGATGTGGAACATTTATTACAATTGATGACAGCACATTTTAATAATTGTACTACGAGCTAAAATCCATAATTTAACTTAAGGTTCACTGTGTAGTGTAGTTCCATGTTTTTTTTCCTTTAATTTTTATTTGTTACCATATATACAATTTAATATGTCCCCTTTTAATCACGTTCAGTTATATATTTCAGTGCTGCTAATTGCATTCAAAACATTGTGCTACCATCACCACCATCATTACCAAAACATTTCCATCATTCCACATAGGAACCCTTTCGTTTTAAGCCTTAACTTCCCATTCCCTATCCTTATCCTGTCAGCTGGTAACCTATATTCTAGATTCTGGCTTTATGAGTTTGCTCATTCTAGTTGTTTCAAATCAGTGAGATCATACAATATTTGTCCTTTTGTGTCTGGATTATTTCACTCAACATGATGTTTTCAGGGTTCATCCATGTATCCGGACTTCATTCCTTTTCATGGCCAAATAATATTCCATTATATGTATACATCACATTTTATTTATTCATTCACTGATTAATGGACACCTAGGTTGCTTCCATCTTTTGGCAATTGTGAATAATGCTGCTTTGAATGTTAGTGTGAAAATATGTGTTTGAGTCCCTGTTTTCAGTTCTTTTGGGTATATACTGTGTAGTGTGATTGCTGGTTCATATAGATATATATAGGTTTCTATATATATGTTTCCGAGGAACCGCCAAACTGTTTTCCATGGTGGCAGCACCATTTTACATGCGACCAGCATTGAATGAGTGTTTCTATTACTATGCATCCTCTCCAACACTGGTTATTTTCCATTTTTTAAAAGTAGCCACATAATGGGTATGAAATGGTATCTCGTGGTTTTGATTTGCATTTCTCTGATGGCTAATGATGTTGAGCATCTTTTCATGTGCTTTCTAGCCAATTGTATGACTTCTTTGGAGAGTCTTTTGTCCATTTTTAAATTGGGTTGTTGGGCTTTTTCTTAAGTTGAAGGATTTCTTTGTACTGGATATTAATCCTTTATTGGATATGTGGTTTCCAAATATTTTTTCCCGTTGTGTAGGTTGTCATTTTACTTTTATGATAAAATCCTTTGAGGCCCCAAATTTTAAATTTTGTTGAGATCTCACTTATCTATTTTTTTCTTTTTTTGCTTTTGCTTTGGGTATAAAGTCTAAGAACCCATTACCTAAAAGAAGGTCCTGAAAATGCTTTCCTACATTTTCTTCTCGGAGTTCGATAGTTCTAGCTCCTTTATTTAGGTCTTTGATCCATTTTGAGTTGGTTTTTGTATGCGGTGTGACATGGGGAATCCTCCCTCTTTTTTTTTTCTTATTTTAAAAATTAATTTTAGGGGAGTGGGTGAAGCTCAGTGGTTTGAGCGCCTGCTTCCCATGTACAGGGTCCTGGGTTCAATCCCTGGTACTGCTTAAAAAAAAATCAATTTTATTGATACATGTTAATAAAGCATACAATCCATCCAAAGTATATAATCAGTGGTATTTGGTCTAATCACATATTTGTGCATTCATCACTTCAATCAATATTAGAGCATTTTCATTACTCCAATAATAATAATAATAATAAATGAAAAATAGAGAAACAAAAAAACTCTACCCCTTAATAATCACCTCTTAATTTCTCTATCCTTTCCCTGCCATACATACCTGCTATTCTGTTTCCTTCCCTCTAAATTATTTGTAATTATATTTTATGTAGGTGGAGTCAAACAATATGTAGTATCTTTTGTCAAGTGTCTTTTACTTAGTATATTTTCTTTCTTTTTTTTTTATCCTTAGTGGAAATTATTAATATATTATTGTTCCCTACTTTCCATAGTTTGCTTTGGTTGTATTTTTTGCCTGATATTTACATCTTGTAACATTAACATACATTTGTTCTGTTGCAAAGAAAGGCAGTCTTATATATGAAATATTACCCATACTTGTATTTCATATGAAGTTTCACTATGTTGTACAGTCCCATGTTATATTTTTTAGCTTTCCTTCTAGTAATATAGAGGATCCATGTATTAGCACTTCTACACTATGATGTGCTTTCACCATTTCTATTAATTTCCAAAGATTTACAAACAACCTTTTACCAGTTCTGCACAGATTAAACCTCAGCTTTCCAGTCTCTGACCTCATTCTATATTCTGGTGACCTGTATTCTAGTTATTAACTCCATGAGTTTATTTTAATATGTTAGTTCATAATAGCACAATCATACAGCATTTGTCCATTTGTGTCTAGCTTGCTTCACTCATCATGCCCTCCAGGTTCATCCATGTTGTCATATGCTTCACAACTTCATTTCTTTTTATAGCTGAATAATATTCCATTATATGAATTCGCCACAGTTTGTTTATCCATTGATCAGTTGATGGATACCTGGGTTGTTTCCATCTTTTGACAATTGTGAATAATGCTGCCATGAACATCAGTGTGCAGATGTCTGTTCATGCCACTGCTCTCAGTTCTTCTTGGTATATACCTATTAGTGTTATTGCCGGGTCATGTGGCAAGTCTATATTCAACTTCTTTAGGAACTGCCAAACAGTTCTCCACAGTGGCTGTACCATTCTATATTCCCACCAACAGTGAATAAGTGTTCCTGTCTTTCCACATCCTTTCCAACACTTGTAGTTTTCTGTGTTTTTAATAGTGACCATTCTAATAGGTGTGAAATGATATCTCATGGTTTCTAATTGAAGAAAGTTCCATGGGCTCTTGAGAAGAATGTATAACCTGCTGATTTGAGGTGCACTGTTCTTATATGTCTGTTAGGTCCATCTTGTTTATCATATTGTTCAAATTTCTCTGTTTCCTTGTTGCTCTTCTTTCTAGTTGTTCTATTGATGTGAGTGGCATGTTGAAGTCTCCAACTATTATTGTAGAGATGTCTGTTTCTCCTTCAGTTTTGCTAGAGTTTGCCTCTTGTATTTTGGGGCACCCTGCTATGTGCATAGATATTTATGACTGTTATTTCTACCTGGTGGATTGTCCTTTTCATTTATATATAATGGCCTTCTGCATCTCATTACTTTTTTGCATTTAAAATCTGTTTTGTCTGATATTAGTATAGCTACCCCTCCTCTTTTTTGGCTACTGTTTGTGTAAAATATCTTTTTCCAACCTTTCATTTTCAGCCAATTTTTATTCCTAGATCTAAGGTGAGTCTTTTGTAGATAGCATATGGATGGGTTATGTTTTCTAAACCATTCTGTCAGCCTGTATCTTTTGACTAGGGAGTTTAATTCATTCACATTCAATGATAGCACTGTAAATGCATTATTTGCTTCCACAATTTTATTCTTTGTCTTTCATATGTCATATCTTATTTTTGTCTGTCATTTTACCATTTTGGTTATTCTTTCTGAAAATCTTCCCTTCTACACTCTCTTGCAAGCCTGTCTCTTTTCCTTTTGGGCTGTAGGGCTCCCTTTTAGTGTTTCTTGCAAAGCTGGATTCTTTTTTATAAACTCTCCTAGTGTTTCTTTGTGAATGTTTTAAGCTTACCTTCATTATTGAAGGTAAATTATTGAAGAGCAATTTTTGCCAGATAAAGAATTCTTGGTTGGCAATTTTTCTCTTTCAGTACCTTAATTATATCATACCACCCTCATCTCGCCTCCATGATTTCTGATGAGAAATCTGCACTAAGTCTTACTGGACATTCCTTGTATGTGATGGTTTGCTTCTCCCTTGCTGCTTTCAGAATTTTCTCTTTATCTTTGACATTAGACATTGAGTAGTATGTGTCTTGGAGTAGGTTTGTTGGGATTTATTCTGATTGGTGTACTCTGTGCTTCTTTTTTTTTTTTTTTTTTTTTTTTTTAAAGATTTTATTTATTTATTCATTTATCCCCCCCTTGCTGCTTGTGCTCGCTGGGTCAGCCAACCACGCCGTGCGGGCGGGCTTGCCTTCACCAGGAGGCCCCGGGAACCGAACCCGGGGCCTCCCATATGGTAAACGGGAGCCCTACTGATTGAGCCACAGCCGCTTCCCATACTCTGTGCTTCTTGAACGTGTAAATTCATGTCTCGTGAGAGTTGGGAAATTTTTAGCCATTATTTCCTCAAATACTCTTTCTGGCTCCTTTCCCTTCTCCTCTCCTTCTGGAATCCCCATGACAAGTATGTTATTGTGATTCATGTTATCATTCAACTCCCTGAGCCCCTGCTCATTTTTTTCTGTTCTTTTCTCTCTGTTCTGTCTCTTCAATTTCAGTTGTTCTTTTTTCATCATCACTTATTCTTTCTTCTATGATTTTGAGTTTGCTGCTGTATGCCTGTTTTTATATATATATGTGGAGTCAGTTTTATTGTCCCCCTTTTCTTCCCTGGTTTTTTTTTATTTCTTTGAAACAATGGCAGCCTTCAGAGCCGGTTCCCAATTGATCTGAAGACACTAATCAAAAATCGATATCTGGGGGCGGATGTGGCTCAAATGGCTGGGCATCCGTCTCCCATATGGAGGGACCTGGGTTCCATCCCCGGGACCTCCCAGTAAAATAAAAAAAAAAAAAAAAAAAAAAAAAAAAAAAATCGATATCAGTGGTCAGCTCTGCTCATTCCTCTTCTTGGGGATGAAGATTTTTATGTCCCTTTCTGTCACCACTGATTAGCCAGGGGCTTAACCCCAATGGCTGCTTGCTGTGAGAGTGGAGACTGGGTGCCAGTAGCTGCCGTATGGAAAGAGTAATATACTGTTCTTTACTGTAATTTATCAACCCATTTCTCTCCCCCTTCCCTGGATGTTCTACAGTGTTCTGGCCTCTGGAATTTCAAAATATTTGTTTCAGACAGTTCCTTCCTGTTTAATAGTTGTTCTGGTGAAAAACTGGGTTCTGGAGCTCCCTACTCTGCCATCTCCCCACAATCCTCCCTATTATTTTCTTTTAATTTGCTTGTCCTGTTTTGGTATCAGGATAATGCTGACCTCAGAAAAGAAATTGGCAATTGTTTCCTCTTCTGGTTTCTGAAGACTTTAAGATTAGTACTATTTCTTCAGTGTATGAATTCACCAGTGAAACCTCTAGTTTTCTTTAAAGGAAGGTTTTTGATTACAAATTCAATTTCTTTAACAGATATAGGGATACTCAGATTTTCTTTTCCTTCTTGTGTCAGTTTTAATACTAAGTTGTTGAAGTTCACATATTCTCATTTCTTTTTTTTTAATTTTAATTTTTTTCCTATATATTTTTTCCCCATTTCTCTTTAATGCTTGTAGACTCTATAATGATATCCCTTTTTAATTGATAATTTGTATTTTCTCTCTTGTTTTCACTTGTCTGTCTTGCTAAGGGTTTATCAACTTTTAAAAATGACTTTGAAGAACCAACTTTTGGCTATGTTGATTCTTCATTTGTTTGTGTGTTTTCTCTCTCATTGATTTTCACTCTAACATTTCCTTTCTTCTATTTACTTTGGGTTTAATCTTCCATATTTTTTTCTGGATTCTTAAGCTGAAAACTTAGAGCATTGACATTAAATTGTTTTTTAATGCAGATATGTAAGTCTACATATTTCCTTTTAAGTATTGCTTTAATGTATCTGCAAATTTTGATACGTTGTTTCATATCATTCAATTACAAATATTTTCTAGTTTTTCTTGTTATTTCATCATTAACTTGTGGATTATTTACAAGGGTGCTTTAATTTCTAAATATTTGGGCCATTTCTAAATATCTTATTGTTAACTGTTGTAATTCCATTCTGGTCAAAGAACATAATCTGTAAGATTTCAATCTTTTTGGAATCTATTGAGATTTATTTAAGGACCTTGTATAATGTCATTTTGGTGATTGTTTCAAGTGAACTTGAAATGAATGTATATTCTATAATTGTTGTATGTCATGTTGACTAGTTCTGTCAGTTTCTAAGAAAGGAATGAAAATCTCCAAACATGATTATGTATTTGTCACTTTCTCCCTTTAGATCTGTCAATCTTGCTTCATGTATATTGAAGCTGTTTTATTAAATGCATTCATATTTAGCATTATGTCTTCTTGTTGAATTCATCCTTTTATCATTAGGAAATTCCCTTTTCACCTCTGGCAATAATCCTTTTCGTGACTTCTTCGTTTTCAGTTATTAGTACAGCAATACTGCCTTTACTCTGCTTACAGTTTGCATGATTTCTTTCCTATCTTTTACTCTCAACCTATCTGTGTCTTTAAATTTTAAGTACATCTTTGTAGACAAATATAGTTGGATCTTGCTTTTAAATTCAGTTTGCAAGCTCTGCCTTTTAATTAAATTTAATTATGTATTCCTTTTCTGCAAGAGATAAGGGAATGTTTATTGGTTTTATGTTCATATTCTTATGTTGATCCTTGATAAAAAGAGAAAAAAATGTCCATTGTGCACTTTATATAGTTATTTAGCTCATTTATAGTTCACGTTATAATTGATTGGGTTAGGGTTAAGTTTACCGTCTTACTATTATCCCCTTATCCCATGTGCTTTTTAATTCCTCTTTCCTGCCTCATTTGGGTTAATCAAATATTTTTTATCATTGTATTTTGTTTTCTCTATTGTACTGCTTTACTCTTCACACTTCATACTTCACACACACAAAAAAAAAACTCATAAAAAAGTGTAATTCTGTTTACACTCCCATCCTTTGTGCTGTTTTAAATATTCTGTATACCTTATCAACCCCACCTTAACAATGAACTCCTTTTTACTTTATAAATGATCTCTTTTTTTTTTAAAAAGAGGAGTTGTGGGTTTACAAAAAAGTCATGCATAAAAAGTCTTTTGTCTTTTAAGGAAATTTAGAAGAAAACAGAAGCTAGTCTTTAATACTTAGCCACATATTTGCCATTTCTGGTGCTTTTCATTCCCTTCTGTAGGTCTGAATTTCTGTCTGGTATCAATTTCTTTCAGTATGAATAGCCTCCTTTAGAAAATTTCTTGTGGTATAGGCCTGCTGTTGATAATTTCTCTCTGCTTTAATTTATCTGAATGTCTTTTTTTCAACCTCATTTTTGAAAGATTATTTTTTTCCAAATCTGGTTTGACAGTTGTTTTCCTATTTGGCATCCATTGTCTTCTTGCCTCTAGTGTTTTTGAGGAAAAGTTAGCTGTCATTCATATACTTTACTTGTATGTGATGAATTGTTTTTCTATGGCATTTTCAGGATTTTTTTCTTTAATTTTGGTGTTCAATTAAATTTTCTTTAATTTTTCTTTAATTTACTGCTAATTCTGCTTGATACTGTCAAGACTTAGTTTTATGCTTTTATCATGTTTATCTAGACTGATTCTTAGTCTAGGATGTCCTTTCTCAAGTGTGGTTTTCTTACTAGAACTACAGAAAATACTTTGAGTTACTATTTTCTGTGTTCTCTGATATGCCTAGGTGTGGTTTCCTTTGTGTTTATACTGCTTTGGGTTTCTTGAATTGGTGGGTTTATATTTTTTAGTGTATTTGGGAAAATTTTAACCCTTACTTCTTTTAATATTTTTTCAACTTCATTCTCTCCTTCTGGGACTCCAAAGACATGTTTGTTTTTTTTTTTTTTTAAGATTTTATTTATTTATTCATCCATCCCCCCCTGCTGCTTGCGCTCGCTGGGTCAGCCAACCACGCCGCGCAGGTAGGCCCACCTTCACCAGGAGGCCCCAGGAACCGAACCCGGGGCCTCCCATATGGCAAACGGGAGCCCCACTGATCGAGCCACAGCCGCCTCCCACAAAGACATGTTTTACCCTGCTTGACATTGTACTATAGGTTATTTTTTTCCCTAGTCTTTTTCTCCTGTCTACTTCAGTTTGGATAGTTTCTATTACTATGTCTTTTGGTTCACTGACCCTGTCTTCTGCTTTTTTCAGCCTATTCAGTGAATGTTTCATTTCTTTTTTTTTTTAAATCAAGTTTATTGATACATATTAATAAAGTATATAGTTCATCAAAGCATACATTCAGTGGTATTTGATATTATCACATAGTTGTGCATTCATCACTTCAATCATTATTAGAGCATTTACATTATTTCAATAATAATAATAAACAAACATAGACAAACAAAGAAGAAAATTTTCACCTCTCAATCTCTGTTTCCCCTGCTGTACATAGCTACTATTTCTCTATTCTTGCACAATTATTTCTTTATTAAGCAGTTTTATTGAGATACAGTCACATACCATATTATCTATCTAAAGTGTATAATCAGTGGCTTTTAGTATAATAACAATGTTGTGCAGTCATCACAAAAATTTTTAGAATAATTTCAATACTCCAAAAAGAAAAACTCTACACCCCTTAGCATGCCTTCCTTAGGCCTATATAACCACTAATCAAATTTCATCTTTATAAATTGATTTATATTTAAATTTTATATAGATGGAATTATACAATATGTTATACAATATATTTAGTTCATAGTAGTGCAGTCATACAGTATTTGTTTTACCGTGCTTGACATTGTACTACAGGTTATATTTTTCCCTGATCTTTTTTCTCTGTCTACTTAAGTTTGGATAGTTTCTGTTACCTATGTCTTCTGGTTCATTGACCCTGTCTTCTGCTTTCCTCAAGCCTATTCAGTGAATGTTTCATTTCTGAGAATATATTTTATTATATTTTTCATTTCTGTAATTTCCACTTGGTTATTTTTCAGTTTACATTTCTCTTCTCAGGTTCCCTATCTGTTCACTTCATATTTCCTTTTAAATCCTTGTAAATATTTATAATAGCTGCTTTAACTTTTTTGTCTGACAATATCAAATCTGGATCATATTGGACTTTTTCTTAACTGTGCATCACATTTTCCTCTTCATTTTATATCTTGGAGTTTTTCTTTTTCTTTTTTTTTTTTTTTGTTCCATGTCAGACATTGTGGATAATATGTTGTATGGTGTCTGTATTATGTTTTCTTTCCTTTAAAGATTGTTGAGTTTTGTTCTGGAAGGTAGTTAATTTACTGCTAATTCTGCTTGATACTGTCAAGACTTGGTTTTATGCTTTTATCATGTTTATCTAGACTGATTCTTAGTCTAGGATGTCCTTTCTCAAGTGTGGTTTTCTTACTAGAACTACAGAAAATACTTTGAGTTACTATTTTCTGTGTTCTCCCAAGGATGGTCATACTAGTACCATTCAAAAAGCATAGGAGAGCAGTTAATTCATTACATACAGTATATCCCTTAAGGTATTAGGGCTTATTTCTCACCTTAGAATCCTGAAAAAGGCTATTGTAGGGTATGGTCCTTACCTCCAAATGGCAGCCTTTCTGGTTTCTCAGGTGAATGCCTGGATATTAATGAGTTCTTTCTATTCGGCTAGAGTAGAACTCCGTTATCTTCCAGCTTTACGTTACTGCCTCTGTTCTCATCTCTGTAGCAGCTGCTCTCTGATAGGTCTCCTTCCCTGGGAATATGCAACCCAGACTTAGGCCAAGGACCCATGAGAAAATTCCAACATCTTGTGAGTCCCTCCTTTACACAGTTCCCTTCTTTCCAGAACCCTGTTCCTAAAAATTTTCTACCTTCTCAGCTAAGCGGGAACTCTGCTCTACTTGGCTATCACTTTCCTTTCCTTGATTAGGATAGTGACCTTAGGCAGAGAGCCAGGGGGAATGAGACGGCTAGGGAGTGGGAGGGAATGGACATCATGTGTGTTTCCCTTCCCTTGGGGATTGTAGTTTTCCTCTGCCTGTAGTCTAGTGCTTGGAAATAGTTGATGGATATGTTTTGTTCACAGTTAAAGTTATTTATGGTGGGAGGGGTGGTGGGGAACAAGTCTGTAACCAGTTACTTTATCAGGATTGGAGGTGAAATTTTTTGCATTTATTTTGCGATCATGAAATTTAGCTTAAAATAGTTCCTGATTTTGAACTCAATGACTGAAATCAATGTATTCTTCTTCAGAAAGTTTTAAATTGCTCTAAATTATTTTCCCAGTTAGGTAAAATATAATAGGTAAAGTATTTTAAAATAGAATAATGTCTGAATACTATTGGTATTTCTCTCAGAACTTTAAATTTAGTGATTATAGCCTTTCACTCTTTGTGGAGGTAATTTTTGTTAATTTTTGAGATGTTTAATGAATAAAATGCTCCTTTAAGGGAGAAAGATGGTCATCCTGGAAAACTTGAGTATTGCAGGGTATTTTTAATGAACAAAAGTAGAAGAAAAAGAGGGGGATCATGTACAATAAAAGATGTTAAAGTCATCAAGTTAACAAACAGGCAAGGCTAAACTATGGAGTATATATCTATAACTGTAGAGTTTATACATTGCCCAAGATACACAATTGGGTGATAAAATGATAAAGAAATGTAAGGAATTTGTTGCTTTAAAATTCAGGTTAATGGTTAGTTATTTTGAAGGGAGGAAGTGGACCAAGGGCAGTTAATTTGTTTTGTGTGTTTCTTCTATTTGTATATTTTTTTGGCAATAAAAGTTTGATTCTTGGTTTTTTAATAAAAGCTGATTATTATTATTATTATTGGAATAATGAAAATGCTCCAATAATGAATGAAGTGATGAATGCACAAGTATGTGATCATACCAGATAACATTGATTGTACATTTTGGATGAATTGTATGTTTTATTAATACGTACCAATAAAATTGATTTGTTTAAAAAAAAAAAAGCTGATCAACCACCGATCTGTCAAGGGTGTGATTGGCTTATTGTTCCCTCTCTCAGGATATGTATTTGTTATTTTTTTATTTTATTTTATTTTATTTTATTTTATTTTATTTATTTATTTATTTTTTACCGGGAGGTACCAGGGATCGAACCCTGGTCTCTCCATATGGTAGACGGACGCCGAACCTCTTGAGCCACATCCGTTTCCCTGTATTTGTTATTACACATTCTTAGTCACAAGCTTTTATGCTCTCAGATTTCCTTTGTAGTTGAACTGAGGGTAGGGATCTTTGGTGGCAAAACAAACATGAGGAAATGTGTCTTGATATATAGAAGTTTCCAAAAACAATCTTTGCCTGCTTCATAATTTTGCTTGATGGTTTTTCTACAGTCTCACCTGCATGCCATTTGGAACTTGAAAGAAAAGTAATGTAAAAGATTTAATTTGATAGGAATATATTCATTTTTAAAAAATTAATATTGGTTAGCTTAGTTGATTTTAGATTTGATCTGTTTCCATAGTGCTTGACTTAATTTTTTTTTCTGTCCCCTGTAAACTCACCTTCCATTGCTGATTCATGCTACTGATCATAAAGAAGATCATAAATCTTTCATCCCAACTTTTAAAAAACTACAGGTTTAAACTTGCCTTTTGGAAAGACATTATTTAGTAAAGGATAATTTGTTATTCATAAGAGCATCATTTTAATGCTGTTTTAAAATTATTTATTTATTTATTTATTTCATTAGGGTTTAATACTGTTTTAAAAATAATCTCTTAGTGGGAAAAATTACTATAGTTTTTTTTTTTTTTAACAGAATAAATTTAAACGTGAAGAGAAAACAAATGGGTGGAGAATAGACAAAGCATTCCGTAAGTATTAAGACTTTTTTACAAAGTGTCATTTGGAGATTCTTTAAAATGACCAGTGTTTTGTATATGACTCCAGTGTGTTTTATGATTTGTTTTTTTTTTTTTAAAGATTTTATTTATTTATTCACTCACCCCCCCCTTGCTGCTTGCCCTCGCTGGGTCAGCCAACCATGCCGTGCGGGCGGGCTTGCCTTCACCAGGAGGCCCTGGGAACCGAACCCGGGGCCTCCCATATGGTAAACGGGAGCCCCACTGACCGAGCCACAGCCGCTTCCCTATGATTTGTTTTGTCCCTATATTGACATAGGAAGAATGACTAGAAAGTTTTCTATTTAGCTACAAAGTTATAGGCAAGAAATTAGCTAAAACAGCAAAAAACTGGTAAGCAGAGTTCAGAGTCCAAGAAATATAGAGGGACTGATGATACCACTTCTAAGTATACTTTATTATGATGGAACTATATTCAAGAAAGAGTTAATTGTTTCTGTAAGATAGAGTACTATAAATGGTTCAATTCTGTAGTCAGTGCTTCATTCAATCAACAGTATTGACCACTGGCTATGTGCTAGTCAGTGTTCTTGGCATTGAGGATACAATAGGGAATAGGGCAGATAAGAAATCGGCTTTTAGAGTCTTAAATCTAATTTGGTGGGGGAAGGGATATAGTTGATCAGCATAATAATTTCAGATAGTGATTAATTTCTAGGAAGAAGGAAAAAAGAGGCAGTTAGGGTAGCTGTTTAGATTGAGTGTCACCAAATGTCTGAAGAGGTGACACTTGGATTTAGACCTGATTTGAGGAAATGATATATATACTTTTCAACTTCTAACTAATAGCCTCATTAAAATGAACATTTTATTTTTCTCTTTTAAGTCCAGAGAAAGACATCAAGGGATCTGTAAACCTGGGAGTGGGTATAGCTCAGTGGTTGAACTCCTGCTTTACATATATGAGGTCCCAGGTTCAATTCCTGGTATCTCCTTAAAAAAAATTAAAAAAGTTGGGGGAACTGTAAAGAAAAAATTAAACGTATTGCTTAAAATAGTTCCTGTGTTCTTTGTTTGGAAGATATGTATTTTCCATGGACCTCTAATTATCAGATTTCTGTGAATGTATTCAGTGTCCATTTGCCATAATGCTAATCGTGAAAAAAATCTAAGTGTGGAGGGATCTTAGGTTGTGTGGCGTGTACGCTTATTTTATGGGTAGACACTAAGATAGGTGAATGGACTTTATCCCCAGTGTTGTATTGGGCCCTCTTTTAGTTTGTTAGGCTGCTCACAGCAGATACCATGAAAGATGTTGGCTTTAACAGTGGGAATTCATTAATTTATAAACTTACACTTTTGAGGGTGAGAAAAATGTCCAAATCCGGGCATCATCAAAGTGATGTTTTCTTCCTGAAGACTGCATGCCAGTGATCCTTTGCTCTTCTGCCACATATTAAGGCTTATGGCGGCATCTGCTGGTCTGTCCCTTCTCTTCCATGTTTCATAAATTTGAGCATCTTGGTTCTGTGGTTCTCTCTCTGTATTCATCCCATTTATAAAGGATGCCAATAAGAGGATTAAGATCCATCCTGAATGATGTGGGTCACACCTTAGCTGAAGTAACCGCATCTTAAGATTCTAGGTCCAGTGGGTCCACAGCCACAGAAATGGATTAGCTTTAAGAAGATGCTTTTCTTGGATACATACAGTTCCAAACCACCACACTCCATCTTTTGGACCCCCAAAAGAGCTGTTCTTTCCATATGCAAAATACATTCATCCATCACAATATCCCAAAAGCCTTAAATAATTTCAGAAACAATGTTTAGTACAAAGTCTCATCAAAATTGGTTATAGGTGCAGACTGTCCTGAGGCACAATTCCCCTGTCTATGGACCTGTGAAACCTAGAGAACAAGTTATCTCCTTCAAGTATACAGTGGAGGGACAGTCATAGGATAAACATTCCCATTCCCATCAGGAGAAATTTGAAAGAAAACAGGCATCATAGGTCCCAAACAATTTTGAAACCCTGCAGGGCTTTTTCCTTATAGATTTCAAGGTCTGTGTGTCATCTGTGGAACAATGTTTTGTCCTCTGGATCTGATGAAACAGCAGGCCCACCTTATCCAAGTGCTTCCATAGTGGCCATCCTCTCCCCAGATACTGGGGTGAAGATTCCACCCTTGTCAAGCATTGGAATGGTGGCTAGGCTCTAGGCTCCATCCTCATCAAGCATTGGGGTGGTGGCTAGACTCTCCACAATCTTCCAGGCATCTGAGAAAACTGGGATGGTAATGTTCTTCCTGAACAATGGGTTGGAAGGCCCTCCCTCTCCAAGTGCTGGGGCATACTCACCCTTTCTACACCCATGGGTGGGCTCACACTCTTGGCCTGAGAAGATGTCTTTGATCCAGACTTCAGCTTCTGTGGTCTGCCTTTGAAGTCATTTTTCCTTCAATCTGTCCCTTTTCTGTCCCCTTTAGTCCAGGCTGGCAGTGGTTCCATTCATATAGATCTTGTAAAAAAGAAATTGTCAGTTTCGCATGTAGCACACAGGGGTCCAGACCATCAGACAAAAGAACTTTCCACAAATCCTATCTGGATAAACTGCATTTATGTGCATTTAGTTCACATCCACAGAAATGGATTTACTTTAAGAACATACTTTTCTAGGGTACATATTGTTCCAAACTACCACAGGCCCTCAAGTAAACTACTTCTAGGATTGGCTCCTGGAAAATTTGGAATATGATGGTCCTCACTTGTCTCCATTTTAGAGAAGTGATCCTGTAACTTTTTTTTTTTTTTTTACAATTAGCACATTAGAATCAGAAAAGAATCCATTAAGCTATCGATAATCTATTTGAGGTGTGGATCCTTTGTTAAAACCATTTCAATAGCTGATTGTGGTGCTTCTTGTGGAAAATATTTTAAAATTTAAAACTCTTTTTTTTTAACATTTGGTATTCATCTGAGAATCATGTAGTGATCATTTATTGATTATTTTAGTATGAACTGTATTTTTCAGTATCATTTTTGTGGAGGATTGGAATAGATAAAGCCTGGGCTAGATAATAAAACAGGACTTTCAGGAATCCCAGGGTCGGACTTGGTTTTCTGATACTAATTTATTTTTGTTTTATAATAAATCTCTATACTAAAGCCATCTTGTAACCAAAACAGTCTTGGGCTGTGTGTCCTGTTGAGCTAGGAGCAAGACTCACCCCAAAAGAAGAAATAGTTGGAGACCCCTTTGGGACTGCCTCAAATTACCCCACAAAGGGGCCTATTGAGAGAAGAAAGAGGTACCAAATGCCAGCGTGATCAGTCATTAAGCATTTATTAGGGGAACATACTTCCAGAGAGATGCACCTACTAAGTGATGGACAACAAGATGGCATTAAAGCAGATCAGGGTGGGGCTATATTTGCCTTTTTTTTTTTTTTTTTTTTATTTTATAAAAGAAAGTTTTTTTTTAATTAAATCAATTTTAATACATATTAATAAACATACAGTTTATCCAGATATATACAGTCAATGGTATTTGCTATAATCACATAGTTGTGTGTTCATCACTTCAATCATTATTAGAGCATTTTCATTATTTCAATAATAATAATAAACATAAAACAGACAAGAAATTCCTCACCTCTCAATCCCTCTTTGCTTCCCCACTGTACATAGCTGCTGTTTCTGGCTATTATATCCAAAGTGTATAATTAATGACTTTTAGTATAATCACAGTGTGGTACATTCATCGTCTCAGAAGTTTTAGAACAATTTCATTACTCCAAAAAAGAAGACTCCACACCCCTTAGCATTTCTTCCTCAGGCCAATTTAACCTCTAATCTCCTTTCATCTTTATAAATTGATTTATATTTACATTTTATTTATCTGCTTTAAAGTACTAAAGTACTTCTTAGTCACCTTAGCCCATTTACTTTTTTTTTTTTTTTTTAACTTATTTATGATTATATACAGTGCAGTGTGTAGCATGATGAGTTTAAACAAATGAATACATCTGTGGTAACTACTACCCAAAACAAGGTGTAGAATATTTTCATCACTCCAGAAAGATTCCCCTATGTTCCTTTCTTATCAATCTCTACTTTTGTCCTCCTAGCCCAAAGCAACCACTGGTTTCATTTTTATCACCATAGATTGGTCCAGCTTGTTTTAGAATACCTTATTCATGAAGTCATACAGTATGTACTTTTTGCATCTTCTTTCACTCAGCATATTTTTGGCATTTATTCATATTTATTGCATGGGTCAGTAGTTTGTTCCTTTTTAATGCTGAGTGGTGTACTGTTGTGCGACTATACTGTAGTAACAAGTTGTTTATCCATTCTCCTGTTAATAGACAAGCCAACTTTCTTTTGATTTTATGATGATTTAAAAAAATAGAAACTTGAAAGTTCTTTTCCTTATTTTTTTTTAAACAGAGGAAAAGCGCCCTTTTGACTTCGATTTTTTTGCTCATTTGCTTCAGAAAGTTCTTGCTGAAGAAGAGAAAAGAAAACAAAAGTCAGTTAAAAATCAGTCTTTAAAAGAGAAGAAACCCTCAAAACCACGGAAAAAAGTGAAAGGTATTTGTTTTAAACGAAATTATGCTGGGGGTCGGATGTGGCTCAACTGGTTGGGCGTCCGTCTCCCATATGGAGGGACCTGGGTTCGATACCCGGGACCTCCCGGTAAAAAAAAAAAAAAGAAATTATGCTAAATTAAAAAAAAAAGAAAGAAATTATGCTATTTTCCTTAGCAGTAATAGACTTGCAGTATTCCTCAAGTCTTTGGGAGTTCATGTGTCATTCACATAGTTAGGATCATCAGTGCATCCAAGGAACAAATTGATTTTTCTTTAATCTTCTAACTATCTGGGCCAAAACAGCAGCTTCCTTTTAAAGTTTATAATTGACCTGGCAGCACTTTTGACATCTTTCTATCATGTAGATCACAGTTGTAGCTAATAAAACACAATCAGAATTTTGGAACGTCAAGTTTCATGTTTGTTTTTTTATTATTATTTTCCTTTGGAAAACAAATCTATAACAAAATATTAATATTTTTTAAAAGTGCAACTATAATATTTTGACATTGTGACTAGATAGTATTGTTTGAGCACAACTTCTTTCTGAAGGTTAATGCTGACTTGAACCAGATGCAGATTTTGTTAGTATGTATCTATATCTGGTTTTAGGCTTATATTTTCCTAATTTTTTTTTTTTTTTCCCTGAGGTACCAGGGGCTGGGGATTGAACCCGGGACTTCTTATGTGGGAAGCTGGTACTCAACCACTGAGCCATCTTGGTTTCCCTTAGTTGGTTTTCTCGTTTGTTCTGCTTGTTGTTTGTTTTTGTTTCATCAGATTCACTGGAGTCTGAACTTGGGACCTCCCATGTGGGAGCCGGGTACTCAACTGCTTGAGCCATATCTGCTCCCTTCCTATTTTAACTCTGAACTAAGAGAACAGTGTTGAGCTATAATCACATAACTTAAAGAATCTTGGCACTACAGGGAACCTTATATATTAGGTAGTCTATATCCCATCCCCTTTTACATTTGTTTTAATCACACAAAAACAGCCCCAGGGATCCCAAGCCACATTTTCCTAAGGCTCAGAGTATTAGTAGAGTTATAGGCAGGACTGAAACTTAGGACTATGAGACCTTAGGTTCAAAGATTCACTAGTAGGATTCAAAGGACCCAGCATATTGTTGTAATCATTGTAAGATTGTTTTACAGCAAAAGGTTACAGTGTAAAATCAGCAAAGGGAAACCGTGCATTAGGCAAAGTCTAGGGGAAACTAGATGTAAACTTCCAAGGATCCTTGCTCAGTGGAGTTGTACAGGATGCACTTAATTCCTCTAGTAACAAATTGAGATAACGTGTGAAATTTTGTCTCCCAGGGATGCTCATTAGAGACTTAATGCCCAAGGTTTTTATTGGGGACCAGTTGTATAGATACCCTCCACCTGGCAGGTACCAAAATTCAAGATGCCCAGAAGGAAAGCAGTTGTTCGCCTTGAACCACATTTTTTATGCGAATGGTTTAGGGATAGTGAGCTATTCTTATAATTTAAGGTGAAAACCCTCCCAAAATCCAAGTTCTCAGTTGCCAGCCAAGGGCCAACCTTGTTAGTAGGCCTTTCAAAGGATAGCATTCAGGCCTGCTATGATAACTCTTTCCTGTATAGAGCCAATCTAGACTTTCTCTCTCTGGAGCATGGCACGTGTATCTTTTTTTTTTTTGTAATTATAAAATTTATTTTTAGAGAAGTTTTAGATTTACATTTATAGAAAAATTACACTGAAAGTATAGGGAATTCCCATTACCACCTTCCCTCCCCCTGTTTCCCCTGTTATTAACATCTTACATTAGTGTGGCACATTTTATTATAATTGATGAACCAATACTGAAGCATTGCTATTAACCATAGTCTATAGTTTACATTATCATCTACACTTTGTGCTGTATAGTTTTATGGGATTTGGCAAATGTATAATGCCATGTGTCTGTTATTGCAGTATCATCCAGAACAAGGATAAACCTCATTGGCTACGATACTGCCACTATACAAAACTACTTGTATCTTTTTTTTTTTTTTTTTTTCTTTTTTTTTTTTTTTTTTTTTAAAGATTTATTTATTCTTGTATCTTTTTAAAAGTAGTTTTGGTAGCTGCAAAAGTTATTTTCATTATTTAGCCTTTTTGTAATTGTTTCCTTGCTATCTGTATTCCTAAGACATAGCTATATTCTTGTGATTTATAGGTGATAGTACAAGTAATACAAGTAACTCATTATATCTTATTTAATGTAAGAACTTTTCAGATATATTATTGCAAGTCTCAGAATTTAAAACTTTCTGCCTTATTAATCTGATAAAAACTAAATCAGGTCTTATTTTCTTAGTTTTAAATTTTTGTTTTGACTTTAAAAGAAAATAAATGACATTATTATATAATCTTTATATAATGTAATTGTTTTGTTTAATAAAAATGAGATCATTATGTGTTGTTCTACAACTTAATTTTTTATTGCAACACAATGTTTTGAAAATCTTTGTCATTACTATATATAAACCTACCTCATTATTGTTATTGGCTGCATGGATTTTTATAGCATAATGTATTACAACTTAGTCATTTTCTATCAGATGTTTTAGGTATTTTTAATTGTTTTGTTCATAAAAATTTTTGTATTTTGCTCATACAAAAAATACTTGACTATTTACCTTCTCTCCTTTTAAGAATTTTTCTGCGGATTGTTTATAAATTCACAACCAATTCTCTTATTTTCAGTGAAAAAATTTGCCAGTGAAAGAGTGAATGATGATCCAGATGAGTCCATGAGTACTAATATTTCAGATACAGAAAGATCTCAGAAGGATGTGCAAACAGTTGAAGAAGAATCACAGTCTGTGACGTTAGCAGGAGAGAATTCAGGACAGATTGCATTAGAACCAGATCTAAATCAAAAGAAAAGGAGAAGGAAGAATCAAGAGGAAACTGATGAACAGGAAGTAGAAAATCTTTCAGGAAATGCCACTGTTCAGTCAGACTGTTTTAATGGAGAAAAATACAAGAGTAAGTTTCTTAGTACACTTTAATAGCCCTATCTTACCTGAGAAGACATGTAATATTCTGTATAACTTAAATACTTTTCTTCTGAATAGTAGCAATTAATAATGTTTATTAATTGGTTTTGTGTTTATGATGATGTGTTAAACCCAGTTACTTTAAATTAAAAGGATAAAAAGCTTATTTGTTAAAAAAATTGAAGTGATGCAGGGAAATTTTTCTCAGTTTGTCTGTAAACTGTATTGCCTCCTATGTACTCTCATTAATAATGATTGGAAATCATGTGTATAGTTAAATGTACGTTGCTTATGAATTTTAATAGATCAGAGGATTTTATGTTTGACCTCTATAAAGCACTTCTGAACCCACAGGGGGTGTTTAATTTCTGTAGAAGAGATACTTGAATAAGTTTTCTTTCAATTTCCCTTCCTCCTTCCCTCCCCTCCTCCCTCCCTCCCTTCCTCCCCTCCCTTCCTTCCTCTCTTCCTCCTTTCCTTCGAAGAAGTATTGACCCTTATTAGTTCCCAGGGAATGAAGGCTAAGAGTTTAGAGAAGGCTTGGTCTCTTCCCTTAAGAGTTCATATTCATAGATTACTTAAAGCCTGATAGTCAAGAAATATAGGAAAAAATGATAGCACACCAGAATAAGACACCACAATATTATGCTCTTTTATGGCTTACTCTTAGAGACATTTCATGTGAAGCAGAATAGCTTGATGATTAAGTCATTGGACTTTGAAATCAAACAGACCTTATTTTAAATTCTAGCTATTTTACTTGGTAAATGTATGACCTTGGGAAAGTCACTTAAGATCAATAAATTCAGTTTCTTCTCTATGATGGGAATAACATTAATACCTTTTAATAGGTGTTTTGATTATTAAATGAGATAATGCATCAGAAAGACTTATCAGAGTTCCTACCAATTTATTAGTCAATAAATTATAGGTGTTACTGTTATTAACTATGACACTTCTGAAAGAGTGGAAGAGTAGCCAAGTCCACTTTCAGTTGCCTCACCAGACGTATAAAAACAAGTTAATTTAACCACCTACAGTGTAAGCAAGATAAAAGGAAGAGACTTCAAATTGTCTAGGAAATGTAGACTGAGCTTTAAAACACAAGCAGTTATAAATTGATTACATTTTCATTATGTTATAAAATAAGATATGACTTGAAAATTGAGTGAATTAATGTTTTGTAGGAAAAGACAATGTTATATAAACTCCTTTGTTCTTTAAAAAATAATGGAAGAGGTATTTTTGTGTTTTTTTTTTTAGACTAACATTCACTTTGTATTCATAGATGAATGTCAGTCTATAAGGCCTGAGGTAAATGAAGGTGATTACAATAAGGAACAGAACATAGATGACAATGTGGGCTTACCCTCCAGTGAAAGTGTTGCGAAGACAACTGACCCTATCCTTTCATCAAGGTATTTTCTGTTTTTACTGACTTTACATCTTATATTGATTACTGAGAGAGGAGTATTGAAGTCTCCAACTATAATTGTGGATTTGGGTTTCGCTTTTCAGTTCTGTTTTTGCTTCATGTATTTTGAGGCTCTGTTGTTAGGTGCATATACATTCTAGAAATGTTGTATCTTGGTGAAATGACACTTTTATCATTGTGTAATGTCCTTCTTTATCTCTGGTAATGTTCTTTGTTCTGGTGTCTACTTTGTCATGATAGCTTTCTTTTAAAGATGGCTTTCAGGCACATGTACTTGGGTTTTGCTTTTTTATTTAAGCTGACAATCTCTCTTAATTGGTTCGTTTAGTCCATTCACAGTAAATTTGATGATTGATAGGGTTAGATTAAAATCTGCCATCTTGGGAAGCAGCTGTGGCTCAATCAGTGGGGCTCCCGTTTACCATATGGGAGGCCCCGGGTTCGGTTCCCGGGGCCTCCTGGTGAAGGCAGGCCCGCCCGCACGGCGTGGTTGGCTGACCCAGCGGGCGCAAGCAGCAAGGGGGGGATAAATGAATAAATAAAAAAAATCTTAAAAAAAAAAAAAATAAAATAAATTAAATTAAAAAAAAAAAAAAAAAACCTGCCATCTTGCTTGTTTTCTGTTTGTTCCATTTGTTCTTTTTTTTTTTTTTTAAGATTTATTTTTATTTATTTATTTATCCCCCCCTTGCTGCTTGTGCTTCCTGTGTCCATTTGGTTTTGCATTTTTCTGTGTCTGCTTGTCTCCCCCTGCAGAGTCATCTTGCTGCGTTGGCTCACCCACAGCGGGGGGCCGGCTTGCCTTTACCAGGAGGCCCCGGGAATCAAACCAATTGAGCCACAGCCGCTTCCCTCCATTTGTTTTTTATTCCTTTTTTCTGACTGCTTTTGGATTGTTTGAGTATTTTTTATTATTTATGCCCCCTTTTAAAATTGATTTAGTTTTTCTAGAGTTTCAATGTCTTTTAATTCACAGAATAGTTTTATATTTCTTCATTTGTAGTGTAAGAATCTCACAACAATATATTACCAATTCCTCCCTCTCATCTTGTGTTTTGTGGTTGACCTATATTTTATTTTTTACATACACTACAAACCCACAATACGTTGCAACTATTTTTGCTTTAAACAGTCAGTTAACTTTTAGAATGATTAAAAGTGATTAAGTCTTGTAATACCTTCATTTTCACTATCTTTGTGAAGAGTTTATGAAGAGCTTTCTTTAGTATTTGTACTGCAGATATGTTCAAATTTTTTTTATTCCTCCGACTTCTCCTAAGATTTTCTCTTATAATTGATTTTTAGTAGTTTGAATATGCTGTGTCCTGGTGTGTGGGTGTTTTTTTTCCCCCAATTTTTCTCATATCCTGTTTTGTTTTGTTTTGTTTTATCCTGCTTGTAGTTCTCTGAGTATCTTGGCTCCATGGTTTGATTTCTTTTGTTATCTTTGGAAACTTTTGGCCATTATCTTTTGTTTCTTTTTGTTTTTCCTTAACTTTTTATTTTGCAAAAATTTCAGACCTATAGAACAGTTGCAAAAGTAATACAAATCCAATACAGATGAAATAAAACAAAAACAAACAAACAAACAAAAAAATCCCTCTCTGCCCTGATACCAAGATCCACCAATTTTAACATTTTGCCCCATTTGCTGTATCATTCTGTCCATCTGTCAGTTTTCTAAACATTTGAGCATAGGTTGTATACATCATGCCCCTTGAACACATAGTACTTCCTTCTTAATTTCTTAGAAGTATATTCAGTTATGTAACCACCTTAAGTACAGTTATCAAGTTCAAGAACTTTAACATTGATATAAAACTTTCAGTCTATGTTATGTTCTGATAATGTCCTTTTGGGCATTTTCTCTATACAGTCCGTGATCCTGTATTGTATTTAGTTGTCATTGTCGCTTTTTTATTTTTTTAAAGATTTATTTATTTACTTTTATCCATTTTTACCCCCTCTCCCCCTGTTTTTGCTGTTTTTGTGTCCATTCGCTGGGCAATTCTGTGTGTCTGTTTCCTGCCCTCTCTTCTCATCCTTTTCCTGTCTTCACCAGGTTTCAATCATTGGAACCTCCGATGTGGGAGATAGGCGTCCTACCGCCTGTCCCACCTTAGTTCCTAGTTTTTTGGCGTGTCTTGTCTTTGGCTCTCCCTTGTGTCACTCTCCTGTTACGTCACCATTTTGCTGAGTGGCTCAGCGGGGCCTGACTGTGCAGCTGCATGTGGGGCCTGGGGGTCTCACCTGCTTGCCGGGCCTGATGGCCCACGTGCCTTCTATATATTTCTTTTTTTTTCTTTTTACTGGGAGGTCCCAGGGATCGAACCCAGGTTCCTCCATATGGGAGACGGACGCCCAACCATTTGAGTCATATCCACCCTCCTGCTGTATCTCTTAAGGTTGACCAAAGATACCTGGAGTTACAGTCATTTCCCATACAGCATGGTCATATAATAAATCAGGCTTGGTTTATCACCAGCATTCTAAAAGCCAGGCCTAGGGAGAAAAACTAGGTCTGGGGACACATGCATGGTTTCTAATATAGTGAATGTTTAGCCTACCCTGATTATCACAAAATCAGGACAGCTAGAATATTTGCATTGCCATTGTCTCTTTAGTCTCTTTTTTAAATTGTGGAGTCATATATACAACCAAACATATATACAGTATCTCATCTACTTCCAAGCATACCATTCACTGGGATTAATCACATTCACAAGAAACCACTTTCTTTGCACACCCATAAGAAACAACAACTTATCCATTCAAGTTTTATCATGAGATTGCAATAATTCAGTCAAGTCTTAAGGCTGTCTTCTCATTCTAATTCTCTTGCTCTTTCTACCACATCTGTAGTTACTTCCTCTACTGATGCCTTGAACCCCTCAAAATCATCCAGGAGGGCTGAAATCAAGTTCTTCCAAACTCCTGTTAATGTTGATGTTTTGACCTCCTCCCATAAATCATCAATGTTCTTAATGGCATTGAGAATGGTGAATCCTTTCCACAAGGAAATTTCAGTTTACTTTGCCCAGATCCATTAGCGGAATCACCATCTATGGCTGCTTTAGCCTTACTAAATGTATTCCTTAAGTCATAATATTTGAAAGTTGAAATAGCTCTTTGATCCATGGGCAGCAGAATGGATGTTGTGTTACAGGCATGAAAACAACATTAATCTTGTACATCTCCATCAGAGCTCTTATGTGACCAGGTACATTGTCAATGAGCAGTAATATTTTTGTTTTAATTATTTATTTTTTATTTATTTTTAAGCAGTAACATTTTGAAAGGATTTTTTTTTTTTCCTGAGCAGATCTCAACAGTGGGCTTAAATATTCAGTAAACCATATTGTATACACATGTTCTATCATCCAGGCTTTGTTGTTCCACTTATAGAGCATAAGCGTTGTAAATTTAGCATAGTTCTTAAGGGCTCCAGGATTTTTGGAATGGTAAATCAATATTGGCTTCAACTTAAAGTCACCAGTTGCATTAGCCCCTAACAAGAGAGCCAAACTGTCCTTTGAATCTTTGAAGCCAGGCATTGACTTCTCCTCTAGCTAGGAAAATCCTAGATGGCATCTTCCAATGTATGTCTGTTTTGTCTGAATTGAAAATCTGTTGTTTAGTTAGCCACCTTCATCAGTTATCTTAACTAGATCTTCTGGATAACTTGCTGCAGCTTCTGTATCAGCACTTGCTGCTTCACCTTGTACTTCATGAACCAACTTCTGCTAGCTTCAAACATTTCTCCTGCAGCTTCTCTATCCTTCTTTTTGCCTTCACAGAATTGAAGAGAGTTAGGGTCTTGCTCTGGATTAGGCTTGGGCTTTTTGGAATGTTGTGGCTGGTTTAATCTTCTCTCCCGACCACTAAAACTTTCTCCATGTCAGCAATAAAACTGTCACTTTATTATCATTCGTGTGTTCACTGGAGTAGCACTTTTAATTTCCTTTGCATTCACAATTTGGCCAGATGTTTGGTACAAGAGGCTTATTTTTCATCTTTTCCCAGCTTTCAACATGCCTTCCTCACTAAGTGTAATCATTTCTAGCATTTGACTTAAAGTGAGAGACATGTGACTTCCTTTCACTTAAACACTTAAGAGGCTTTTGTAGGTTTTTAAATTCAATATTGTTGTATTTCAGGGAATAGGGAGGCCCAAAGGAGAGGGAGGGAGGCAGAAGGAACATCCAGTTGCTGGAGCAGTCAGAACACGCATAAGTTTGCTGTCTTATATGTGTGCAGTTTGTGGTACCCCAAAACAATTACAATAGTAACATTAAAGATTACTGATCACAGATCACCATAAAAGATATAATATTAATGAAAACATTTGAAATATTGTGAGATTTACTAAATGTGACACAGAGACATGAAGAGCACGTGCTAATGGAAAAATGGCATGGCGCAGATAAACTTGCTTGATGCAGGGTTTCCACAAACCTTCAATTTGTGAAAAACAACAACAGTATCTGTAGAGTGCAATAAAGCAAAGCACAGTAAAATGAGGTATGCCACCTTTAATCATTGCTATTAGTGATTCTCATCTTTTTATGTCATGGAATATTTTTCCAAAATTTGATGAAAGCTATTTATCCTTATATAGGAAAAACATGATAGTTGATCGTTGACAGCTATCTAAAATATGACTTCAGAGAAACAGTGAATTTCATAAGCTATACACAAAGACATACTCCTAACTTATTTTTATTTAGGAGAAAAACCTGTCCTGTAATGACTAGTAAAATCCCACTGGTTTTGAAAAACTGATTGTAAAATGTTTATGTAAGAGTAAAGGATAGTAAATGATAAAGAGAGTTTCAGAAAACCATGGATCTGGGGAGGGAACTTACTAAGACTTACTCTAAAGCTAGAGTAATTAAAGCAGTGTGATACCTGGTTCAGGAAAAGATAATTGATTTAGTGAAACTGAATGTAGAGCCTAGGGAGAGACATTTAGGAATCTGGCAGAGGTAGCATTAGAAATCACTGGGCAAAGACTGAACTAACTATTCATTAAATGGTACTGAGATATGAAAAAGATGTTAAATACAAGCATACCTCAGAGATATTGCGGGATTGGTTCTAGACCACTGCTATAAAGCGAGTCACACAAATTTTTTGGTTTCTCAGTGCATGTAAAAGTTATATGTATAGTATACTATAGTCTGTTAGGTGGGCAATAGCCTTATGTCTCAAAAAAAACCCAAGCTACATACTCTAAAATGTCACAGACACAGAGTGAGCACATGCTGCTGGAAAAATTACGCTGATAGACTTGCTTGAAATCTTCAATTTGTAAAATTGTAGTATCTACAAATCTCATTAAAGCAAAGTGAAAAACAAAAACAAACAAACAAAAATGAAGTGCAATAAAATGAGATATACCTGTATCTATTTCATGCTGTACACTAAATTCCAGGTGAATTAAAAACTGCTTGTATAAAGCAAATCTTTAAACTTTTAGAAGAAAAAAAAATGTAGGAAAATATATTTGATGTCAATGTATACAGGGATTTCTTTTCCTTTTTTTTAAATCAGATCATGGGAAGCGGCTGTGACTCAATCAGTGGGGCTCCCGTTTGCCATATGGGAGGCCCTGGGTTCGCTTCCCGGGGCCTCCTGGTGAAGGCAAGCCCGCCCGCGCGGCGTGGTTGGCTGACCCGGCGAGCACGGGCAGCAAGGGGGGGATAAATGAATAAATAAATAAAATCTTAAAAAATAAATAAATAAATAAATAAATAAATCTCAGGATGTACAAAGTTCTCATATACCCTCTGCCAACATGCAGTTTTCCCTATTATTAAAATTTTGCATTGGTGTGATACCTTTGTTACAAGTGGTGAACCATTATTAATATTCTATTATTTACTGTAATCTGTAGTTTACATAGGGTTCATTCTTTGTGTTGTATAGTGGTGTTTTTTGGGGGATTTTGGGTCAAAAAGTATAACATATTCTTTATTTTTTACATTTTTGAATTTTTTCATTTTTAAACAAATCAATTTTATTGATACATATTAATAAAGCATACAGTTCATCCAAAGTATACAATCAATGCTATTTGGTATAATAGTTTTAACTGCTTTCTTTTTTTTTTTTTTTTAAGATTTTATTTATTTATTCATTCATCCCCCCCTGCTGCCTCTGCTCGCTGGGTCAGCTAACCACGCCGTGTGGGCGGGCTTGCCTTCACCAGGAGGCCCCGGGAACCGAACCCGGGGCCTCCCATATGGTAAACGGGAGCCCCACTGATTGAGCCACAGCCGCTTCCCGTAACTGCTTTCAAGTATATAATTCATTGGTAGTGATTATATTCACAGTGTTGTGCTACCATCACTATTGTCCATTACCAAAACTTTTCCATCACCCCAATCAGAAATTCTGTATCAAGTAAGAATTAACATCCCATTCCCCACCCCCTCCCACCCCCACCCACCCCCACCCCTACCCCTGGTAACCTGAGTTCTCATTTCTGACTGAATTTGCATATTTTAATTTTTTAATCATCAGTACGATCATACAGTATTTTATATTTGTCCTTTTGTGTCTGGCTGATTTCACTCAACATAATGTCTTTGTTTTTTTTGTTTTTTGTTTTTTTTTTAAAGATTTTATTTATTTATTCATTTATCCCCCCCCTTGCTGCTTGTGCTCGCTGGGTCAGCTAACCATGCCATGCGGGCGGGCTTGCCTTCACCAGGAGGCCCCAGGAACCGAACCTGGGGCCTCCCATATGGTAAACGGGAGCCCTACTGATTGAGCCACAGCCGCTTCCCTCAACATGATGTCTTTAAGGTTCATCCATATTGTAGCAGTGTAGGCAAGTATTTTTAAGACCTATAAAGCACAGGCTTTAAAAGATAAGGTTGATAAATTTGCAGTAAAATTAAATGCTTCTGTTAATAAAAGAGTCTGTTAAGAAAGTAGAAGACAAGCTACGAATTGGCAGGTTTTATGTGTAACTTCAAGCCAATAAAGAATATATAAAGAACTCTTACTGATGAGTGGAAAAGACAAACATCCAGTAGAAAGAAATGTCATAAAGAAAGAACAAAATGTGAATTTGGGTTGAAATTTGGTGCTGGTTAGTACATGGCTGTGAATTATATAATTGTTAGTTAAAATATTTCATAATACAGTAGTCCTCATTTTGGATAATACACTGTCAACTGTAATGCATGCATTGGAACTGTGTCCTTGCTTGATTTGACTTTTGATTAACACATTACTATGCAAAGCAAGGATTGCCTGTATAAAATTTTAGAGAAAAATGATTCTTAAATATTGTTAAGAGTTTACATGTACATTTGATTTATGAACCCCATGTAATTATCAGTTTTTCATTTTGTGCCTTCTTGAGCCCTTCCCAAGCCTTTGCTCTATTAATTTGTGACATGCTATTTACATGAAGGATCTTAGAGAAACCACAATGTCAGTTTTGATTATTCCATAATATGAAGGATTATCTTCCAAAGTGTTGGTTTTGTGTATTTAAAAAAAAACTTGTAAATATTTACTGTTTAAAATATATATATATGTGTGTGTGTGTGTGTGTATGTATAAAACTAGGATTATTTGCCCCCGATATGTTTTCATTTCTTAGTAGTCTACAAGATGCCATGTCAGTAGCAACCAAGTCTTTAGAATTGAGCACTTCAGATTTGCCTTCTTCAGAAATTGGAACTAGAGCCTTGTCTGAGGTGAATAATGTTGACAGTAATTGTACAGAAGAAAGATCTGTTGACCTAAAAAATAAGTCACTGTAAGTATTATACATGGTAGGATTTATTTACTTTTATTTTGACTCGATTTCCAAAATTTTAATGAGGTTCTTTAATAAAATTATTATTGTTTCCTTTAGGGGTTGGAAGGGGACTGCATGTTAAAAGTGAGATATTAAGGTTTCTTTCCAAATAGGGCAGTTGTGGACTTGTATCTGAAATAACCTTGTATTGAAAAGCCATACTTATGATTAAATATTTAACAGTCACTTTTTTGGTTCCCCCTCCTTAAAACTCTCACTAATAATGAAACTATTTAGTCCTGTTTGGGCTATAGGGGAGCTGATTCATGTTTCTTATCACAAAAATCCTCCTAATGTCAAATTGCCCAGCAAAAATAAAACTTCCACAGTAAAGTGGGAAGACACACTAACCAGAGCAAAAGATTGTGAAGTTGGGAGAATGAAAGAAATAAATGGATGGAATGTACAGTTTACCTCCCTCTTTTCTTTGCTAAATTTAAAGCATTTCTTTTTTACTTTGTATCATTACAGAAAAATTGTCTTTCATATCTTGTGTATAATAATGAAATGAGTTTTGGCAGTGTGGTAATTTTTGTGAAATTCTAAAAATAATTTGGAAGTCTAAATATTTGCTATGAGATTTTACTTGTACTTAGTTTTAATTATTTTTCATGCCTGGTGTAAAAGTAGTAAATTTTGATATTGATGACTTTCAAGGAGGTGCTTTTCTTCCAGTATGCAAATACTTGTTAAATTAATATCTTCAGTTAAAACAGGGAGAAAACACTACAGGAATTTCCTTTTGAAGAGGTATCTCAAGATTTCTGTTTTATTTTTTCCTGTTCTCATAACTTTACCTCATATGGGCTTAAAAGCTGTTTAATTTATAAATTACTTATGTTCAGTAAAGGAAAGTCATCTGAAATTACATTTTTAATTACATAAAATATTAAGTTAGTTTTTAGAATAGATTCAGACCATCCATGTGGTCTGAACTTCAAAATATATATATATAAAATACATAAAAAGATAGAGTGAAGTCTCCCATCTTCACTCTAACAAGTAACCAATGTCACTCATTTCTTGTGTTCTTACAGAGATTTTTAAATGTTTATTTAAGCTAATACATATATGAACTCTTTATGTTTTTTGCACTATATAAAATAAGTGATAACACCCTATACATACCATTTTGCAATTTGGTTTTTTCTCTTGTATCTTTTCATATCTTTACATAAAGACCTTTTGAAAATTGTGGTCATACATATATATAGAAAACAAAATTTTCCATTTTAAACATACTTTAAGTATACAATTCAGTGTCATTTTTACAATGTTTTGCTGTGATTACCCTTTCCATTACTAAAATTTTTTCATCACCCAAAACAGAAACTCCTTATCATTTAAGCAATAGTTCCCATTCCCCCTTCTCACAACCTTTGGTAACCTCTAATTTTCCTGTTTTTGTGGATTTCTTTATTCTAAATATTTCAAATAAATGGAATCATACCATATTTGTCCTTTTGTGTTTAGCTTATTTCACTCAGCATATTGTTTTCAAGGTTCAGCCATGTTGTATCATGTGTCAGAACTTCAGTCTTAATTATGATAAATAGTATTCCATTTAATGAATATACCACATTTTGTTTATCTCTTCATCTGTTGATGAACACTTCCATTGCTTCCACCTTTTGGCTACTGTGAATAATTCTGTTAACATTTGCATCCAAGTATCTGTTTGAGCCCTTGCTTTCACTTCTTTGTGGTATCATTGATCTTTTTTATTGCTTCATAGTGTTCTGTTATTTGGATGTATCACAGATTTATACAATCAGTGCCCTATTGGTGGATATATAGGTTGTTTTTACAAATAATGCTTTTTTTTTTACTTTATTTTGTACATTTAATAATTGAAAATATAAACAAAAACCAAAAAGTAAACACAGACGAATAAATATATACATTTCTCAATTAACTATACTGGATATATATAAAATTTTTTTAAATCAAACAATATGTTACACAATATATTTGGTTCATAGTAACAAATTCATACAGTTACAAATAATGCTTAAACTACTACCTTGTATCTATATCCTTTAACCTATGTGCAAGTATATTGGAGGGTAATTTCCGAAAAATGGAATTGCCTGTTCAAATATGTATGTTCTTTGATTTTGAGTTTTATGGTTCTGGTTCTTATATTTAGGTCTTTGGTCCATTTTGAGTTGATTTTTGTATATGGTGTGAGGTAGGAGTCCACCTTCATTCCTTTGCACAAGGACATCTAATTTTCCCAGCACGCATTTAAAGAGACCATTCTTTTCCAAATGAGTGAACTTGGTACCCTTGTCAAATATCAGTTGGCCATAGACGTGACAGTTGATTTCTGAACTCAGTTTGATTCCATTGGTCTATATGTCTGTCCTTATGCCAGTACCATGCTCTTTTGATTACTATGACTTTATAATAAGTTTTAAGATTGGTAAGTGTGAGTCCTCCAACTTTGTTGTTCTTTTTCATGACTGCTTTGGCTATTTGGGGCCCCTTAACCTTCCATATAAATTTGATGATTGGCTTTCCCATTACTGCAAAGATGGCTCTTGGAATTTTGGTTGGGATTGTATTGAATATGTAAATTGCTTTGGTTTGATGTCAACATCATCACATTATTTATCTTCCAATCCATGAAGATGGAATATCTTTCCAATTATTTAGATCTTCTTTGATTTCTTTTCCTCCCCTCCCCCTCCACATCCCCCTCCTCTTCCCCCTCCCCCTCCCTCTCTAAAAATATATATAACAAACTTTATTTTTAAAGAGCTTTTAGATTACAGGAATTTACGTCACAGTGTAAGGGATTCCCTGAATCTCAACAGAGAGTTGCAACACCTACTCTCCAGTTCATTGGACTCACCCAGGACAACTAACAAGGAGATGATGACGGACAATGAACATCCCAAAGAAGAGACATCCTTCATTAGTGTGGTACATTAGTTACAGTTGATGAAGACATTTTGGAGCATTACCACTAAGCGTGGATTAAAGTTTACATTGTAGTAAACTGCAAGTAACTGAAAGCTTGATAGTTTCATCCATCTGCCCCATGGTTTCTAAGTGCCATCTCAATAAGAGGTGGAGTGGACATTACCATCCCCGAATCCTCAGGATTGGGGAATGAACAATGGACTAGAGTAGACTTACTGGTATTCTACTATAGACTTATTGTGATTCTAGCAATGGAAGAACTTATATCATTGATGTGGAGGCAGTGGCCACTGGAGGTTCTGAGAGAGGGAGAGGGAAAAACAGGCGTAATATGGGGCCATTTTTGGGACTTGGGAATTGTCCTGAATGCCATTGCAATGACAGATACAGGCCATTATACATCTTTTTTTTTTTTTTTAAGATTTTATTTATTTATTCATTTATACCCCCACTTGCTGCTTGTGCTCGCTGGGTCAGCCAACCACGCCGTGCGGGCGGGCCTGCCCTCACCAGGAGGCCCCAGGAACCGAACCCGGGGCCTCCCATATGGTAAACGGGAGCCCTACTGATTGAGCCACAGCCGCTTCCCTTTTTTTTTTTTTAAATATCTATTTTATTTTTATATATTTATCGCCCCCCTGGCTGCTTATGCTCGCTGTGTCTATTTGCTGTGCGTTTTTCTGTGTCTGCTTGTCTCCCTTTGTTGCGCCATCTTGCTGCTCCAGCTCTGAGCCACGCGGGCCAACTTTCCTTCACCAGGAGGCCCTAGGAATCAAACCTGGGGCCTCCCATATAGTAAACCAGAGCCCAACCACTTGAACCACATCCGCTTCCCTCATTATACGTCTTGCCATAACTTACAGAATTGCATGGGAGAGAGTGTAAACTACAATGTAAACTTTAATCCACGCTTAGTAGCAGTGCTCCAAAATGTGTTCATTAATTGTAACAAATGTACCACACTAATGAAGGATGTAGTTAATGTGGGAAAATGTGGGAGGGGTGTAGGGAGCGGGGCATATGGAAATCCCCTATATTTTTTGTGACATTTATGTAATCTAAGTATCTTTTTAAAAAAAAATAAAGTATATTAAAAAAAAAAGTATGAGGGATTCCCATAACCCCCACTGCCTCCCCCTCCCACATCTTTGCCTATTAATAATATCTTGCAGTAGTGTGGTACATTTGTTACAATTGATGAATAAATATTGAGCATTGCTGCTAACCAAGGTCTGTAGTTTACATTGTGGTTTACACTTAATTCCAATGCCCTAAAAATGCCCTATGCCCCACCTTTTATTCCCTGCCCTGCCCTTCAGAACCTCTGGTAACCACTATCTTTATATTACTGTTATTAATGTTACTTGTTCTTCCGTTACTACAATATTAATAAGTTTACTTTGTCTGTGGTTGCATTCCCCCCTTAGTCTTCAACTTTGAGGATTTGGGGATGGTGATGCCTGCTCTGCCTCATATTTAGCAGGGGCATAGATCTTATGGGGCTGATGGAAGGAACTGTTTTGCTTGCAGTTGTAGATACTCTCTGTTTTTTGGGATGGCAGTTGTCCATCATTACCATTTTGTTCGTTGTCCAGGCAAGTCCGATGAACTAGAGAGTAGGTGTTGTTCGCAACTCTTCTGAGAGTCAGGGCTCAACCAGCATATGAACAGACCAAAGATTTAAGTCTCTGAGATATATATTTCATGGGTATAGTGCTAAGTATAGGCTCAAATAAAAGGGGTAGAAGAATCGTGTAGGGAAATTATAAATGAGTCTAACTTCGTTACATTGGGGAAGTCAGTTGTCGTATATTCCAAGGTATGGCCTACTGACAGGGTGCTGATTTCAAGGGGTTATGTGCCTTGCCTCTACTGTCCAGATTGCTCTAGAACTCTCATGAGCACCCCCATTTGAGGCTTTGTTCGCATGGCAGTTAGTGAGATATGCCTGAGACATGTATAAGTGTAACCTCTGGAATGATCTCCCAACTCATTTTGAAATCTCTTAGCTGTAAAAACTCTTTTGTATTTAATGTTTCCCCCTTTTGGTCAAGGTTTTTTTTTCAAAATGCATCATTGGTTGATATTACTCCATCGGTGCCTGGGAGGCTTATCCCTAGGAGTCATGTCCCATGCCGAGTGGAAGGTATTAAGTTTATTTGCTGAATTTGGCTTAGAGAGGCCACATTTGAGTTACACAGTTTTCAGGAGGTAACTCTTAGGCAACAGTTATTGTTAGGCTAAGTTTCAATTTTGCAAGAGCAAGGTTCATAGTTACATGCATTAATATTGAGGGCATGGCATATTGGTCTGTTTTTTTTTTTTTTTTTAAAAACAATTTTTTTTTTTTTTTTTTTTTTTTTCTCCCCCCCCCCCCCCCCCCACCTCATTGTTTTGCACTTGCTGTCTGCTCTCTCTGCATTCTTCTCTGCTTGTCTTCTCTTTAGGCGGCATCAGGAACTGATCCTAGGACCTTCGGGAGTGAGAGAGAGGCGCTTAATCTCTTGTACCACCTCAGCTCCCTGGTCTGCTGTGTCTCTTATTGTCTCTCCTCTGTGTCTCTTACTGTTGCGTCATCTTGTTGGCGCTAGCTCTCCATGCAGGCCAGCACTCCATGCGGGCCAACACTCCTGCATGGGCCAACATTCTGCACAGGCTAGCACTCCGTGGGGTCCAGCTTGCCTTTCACCAGGAGGCCCCGGGAATCAAACCCTGGACCTCCTTTATGGTAGATGGGAGCCCAATCTCTTGAGCCACATCCATCTCCCAGTCTGTTTTCTTTTATTAGGCACTGCCGATATACTTGATAGATTCTTGGCCATCTATCTTCATTGATTTTTTGTTGGTTTTGTTTTAGGAGGCACCGGGGGATTGAACCTGGGACCTCTTCTATGGGAAACAGGTGCTTAGTCACTGAACTACATCTGCTCTCCCTTTCTTCTTTGATTTTTTTTTTTAGCAATGTCTTGTAGTTTCCCTTCTCCACCTCCCACCTCCATTGGTATCTTCATCTGGCTTGGATATGAGGGTGATGTTGGCCTTATAGAATGAATTAGGGAGTGTTATCTCTTCTTCATTTTTGTTTTGGAAGAGTCTGAGCAGGATAGGTGTTTATTCTGGGAACATTTGGTAAAATTCACCAGTGAATCCTTCTGGTCCCGGGCTTTTATTTCTTCAGAGATTTTAGATTACTGAGTCAATGTCTTTACTAGTATTTGATTTGTTGAGATTTTCTTTTTATTCTTGAGTCAATGTAGGTAGTTTGTGTGTTTCTAGGAATTTGTCCATTTCCTTGAGGTTATGCAATTTGTTGGCATATAGTTGTTCATAGTATCCTCTTATACTCCTTTTTATTTCTGTGGGTCAGTAGTAATGTCTACCTTTTCATTTCTGATTTTAGTTACTTGTGTCTTCTCTTTTTCTTTGTCAATACGGCTAAAAGTTTGTTAATTTTATTGGTCATTTGAACATGACTGTATGTTGGATAAAATTTAAATAAATGTTAATTTTTTTAGGGAAAATGATCAAACAGAAAATATTAAACCGATGGTGAGAGGACGACTCCAGAGACCTAAACCAAATTTATCAAGAGCAGTTGGGAAAAAATCAGTTCTTTCACAAGGTAAAACAGATGCAGAAAACAAGAGTTCACATTCAGAAACTTCAGGTGCGAAGGTATGGAGTAAGAGTTTATGGAACTTATGAGAAATTTTCCTGAATAGTTCAGTGTAAAACTTTTTAGCTTGTAATTACAAAGTACTGTTCCTGATAGTAAGACAAAGATACATGGACTTATTATTTATATTGTAATATAATTTTTCTTATCTTATTAGCCTCCCATTTATGTGTTTTCATTAGAATCTGACATGTGATTTCAAACATCCTCAATGGTGATAAATTTGTTCTGTGTGTATTTACATAAAATTTGTATGCAAATTAATTTTAAACCATAAAATTATATCCACAACCCTCTCATCTAAATAGCATTCAAATAGCTGTGTTTTCCTTTGCCTCTGTCTCTATGTATTTGAAAATTTCTGTAATCTTCATTTTTACTGTGTATAATATTTAAAATTTTTCTCTCTGACAGCATTCATTTAGTCTTTCTTGAGTCTAACTGACCTTTTTGATTGCTGTTTGATGTTTGTGTATTATTTATTTACCTAACCATTCCTAAAATGTTGGAAGTTTAGGTTGTTTCAATTTTTTAAAAAAACTATTTTAAATAAAAGTAAATATTTTTGTAAATAGGGCTTTCTTAAGTTAACAGGCAAAGGATAATTTCCAGAGGAGTTGGGTTTAATGAATGGGTCAGAGTATTTCAAATATTTCTTTGGTTCTTATTATGCTTTGTCAAATTAACATTTACAAAAGTGAATCTAGGGGGGCGGATGTGGCTCAAATGGTTGGGCGTCCGTCTCCCATATGGAGGGACCTGGGTTCGATCCCCGGGACCTCCCGGTAAAAAAAAAAAAAAGTGAATCTATTTACGTTGTTTAAGCATTGTAGGAATGCTGTTATTCCCTTAAATCCTTACCAGTACTATATTGTTACAAGTTTTTAATTTTTTTCTAATACACTTTGAAAAATGTTGGTCTGCTATAATCTTGTAAGATGTTTTTAAATTCTAAGACAACTTGGAAAATACAGATTCATAAAAAAATTAGGACAAAATTTATTTGTAATTTCATTTCCCAGATGTACCCATCCTTTTAGCATATCCTTTCAGCTATTCTTTTACAAAACTGAGCAGTAATATTAATTTAGTTTACTTATTTATTTATTTGAGGTACCGGGGCCAGGGATTGAACCTGGTACCTTGTATGTGGGAAGCTGACACTCAACCACTGAGCTATATCAGCTCCCCCAGTTTGGCTTTTTGGTTTGTTTGCTTGTTGTTTGTTTTTTGTTTGCTTGTGTTTTAGGGGGCACCGGAAACCAAACCTGGGACCTCCCATGTGGGAAGCAGGCGCTCAACAGCTTGAGCCACATCTGTTCCCCATTTAGTTTTTTTTTTTTTTTTTTTTTTTTCAAAGATTTTTATTTATTTATTCATTTATCCCCCCCTTGCTGCTTGTGCTCGCTGGGTCAGCTAACCACGCCGTGCGGGTGGGCTTGCCTTCACCAGGAGGCCCCGGGAACCGAACCCGGGGCCTCCCATATGGTAAACGGGAGCCCTACTGATTGAGCCACAGCCGCTTCCCCCCCATTTAGTTTTGTATTCTGCTTTGGTACTTAATATTTCGTAAATATTTTTCTATGTCATTAAACGTTTTTGAAAACATGTTTTTTGTTGCCTTCATAATATTCTGTCATGGATGTAACCAAATATATTTAGGTATTTACATGTTATTGGATATTTTGTCTAAACCATTGTTTGTTATTTTGCATAATGTTCCAGTGAACATACTGATCCTTAAATCTTTGTCTCGCTAATCCTTTTCCAAGAATAGTGTCTTACAAATGTTATTACTGGGTCAAAAAGTATGAACCTTTTATTTTTTTTATTTTACCGGAAGGTCCCAGGGATCGAAACCAGGTCCCTCCATATGGCAGACGGACGCCCAACCATTTGAGCCACATCCGCCCCCATACTTTTTTTTTTTTTTTTTAAATGAACCTTTTTAAGGCTCTTGATTTATGTTGGTAATACGTCTTCTAGAAAGGATATACCAATTTGTATGATATGATCTGTTTTATTATATTCTATTTGCATTTAGGATTTTTTAAAAATCTCTATTTAGAAATATTAAAAAAATAGCATTTTATTGGTTTCTTTTCCATTTACTTGATTATTATAAAGTTAGAACTTTTTTTAATATTAGATAGATTAACTGTAAAAAATTCAATTCATAGAATCGTCCAGAGAAGGATAAAATGAATACATTTGACATTTTTGGGATGGAGAATACAGAAAGAGAGAACACAGAAGCTGAGATTGTATCTAAGTAAGTATTTAGGAAGTAGAAGAAAAAATAGTATGTCTCGGAAATGACTGTACTGACTTGTTTTCTCCTTGATAACATCTAAATTTTATTTTCAGTTAGCGTATCTTAAGCCTATTTTCAAGAATAGGTGTTGAAACATTTATAAAATACTTTCCATGCTTGAAATTGTAGGAACAAATTATGGTATGGGTTCATTGAATTAGCAATAGCATTTCTACCTCAACTCATTAACAAGACTTTAACAAAGTTTCTCTAAGTAAATTAATGACTAAGAGATAGGCTTCTTAATAGTTTATTTATAGCAATGGGTTTCAAAAAGGAATATTTAACTTTGGTTTTAATATTTGGAGATCTGGAACACGCCTTACTCCAGTATGAATCTAAACAAGTAGATTCTATTCTGTACCAGGATTACTGTTTACACCCGAATCTGTGACTAACGCCATGCATTACACAGTAGTACTCTGAATGCAGAATAGTATTGCACGCTTCTCGGGTGTGTTTTGTTTCCAATTTTGTAATGAAAATTTGATTTAAAAGTGCTTTTTATATTCAGGCTTCCAGGATTCTGTTCCAAAAAGTGAAGTGTAGTTGTATGAGTGTGCTTGAGGATGTTCTTGAGGACACTTGTGAATTATTTTGTATTCCAAATGGTTGACTTATTCATACCTGGGAGAAGGAGATCCTGAGGACAAGAATATGTGAATTCACAATAAACAATGAATTTGCTTCTTTGCAATTGTTCTAGATTAAGTGAAAAAATATGTCTGCAGGAAGATAATCAACCAAAGACTTTCATACCTGCACGACTAGTGAGGGGCCGATTGCAAAAGCCACAGCCAAATGTTGGTAAAGCTGCAGAAAGAAAAGAAATTCTGGCATCACAGGAACCAATTAGGGCCAATGAAAAAAGGAATGAAAATGATTCCTGTATTGATAAAGATGTAAGTACTCTGATATCTCCTCTCCAATTTTGTTTAAAAAGTGCACTAGCCTCCCATCACCCCTTTTTAAATCAGCAATACTGTACAATTTATCTTTGTGGATCATTTATTAAATTTATAGTCAAAGTTTCATAGTCAACTGCTTTACTAATTGTAAAAATTGCTCTCAGCTCCCTGGATTGTAAGTTTTTGCATATTACCTTACTTGCTTACTTTACCTCATATTTGGGCTTGCTTTTCCCTTCATTCAATGAGTATTTGAATTACCATTCCCTTTTGGAAATATAGCTAGAAATCTGAATTTAACATTGGCTTAAACAGAATAAAATATAAAAACTCCTACTGAAACATAATTCCAAAGACAAAGATATCATGAGTTATAGATTATTTACATAATAACTAGTCTTCATGGTAAAGGTAAAGTTGACATTATTTTAGATATTTTTAGATATATTAGATATTTCTTCTGTTTTAGTTCCCAAAGTCTATAATGTGTTTATAATAATCAGAAGGGCTCAAAAAAAATATACCCCACAGGGTAACTCCAACTGATCAAAATGAAGTGGTTACTTGCTTTGGGAGGAAAAGAATGGGGACTTTTGATGAGGTAAAAGTGTTACTTATGAAATTTTAAGATATCTAACAAAAACACATTAGAAAACATCCCTTATATTTCATTTTTTAATATTCAGCTATTCTTTTTTTATCATTTTCCTTCTACTCAAATACATTGGATAAAACATTCAATGAAATATTTTATAAATGTATGTTTTATGATGAAACCTAAAACTTGAAAAAACAAATTTTGTTATTAAGACTCCTGAACAAATGGAAGATCAATCATTTAAAAATTTTGATTGTGGAGACATCACATCGCTGTCTGAGAAAAAAGAGTTTTCATTTAAAAATGTACCTCTAGATGAGCCCAAGACTCTTAATGAATGTCTAAGGTAAGCATCATTTTATTAGTTATATAATTTTTGGATTTTTTATAAAGTTTTTATAATCTGTTAATTTTTTAAACAAAATATCTGTTGCAAGATGTTTAAAATATATCTTCACTTTCGTGGCATTTGTCATAATCGTGTGGATTTCTCAGTTATGAGTGGCTTGAAGAGCTAGTAATTATAAATTAGACATGTATATTGTGATCAGTTAAATTAGATATCTATGTCCAAATGTGAAAACTCTACTTACTTACTATTTGTTTCTTTGGAATTAGGATGATCATGTAGTGCCTCTATTAAATTTTATGTAAAACCTTTACTCTTGCGAGCAAATGCTCTTTTTACTTGTTATTTCTCTTCAGGAGGATACCAAACCAGATTTATAGAATTATTAGTAAACTTTAAAAAAAAAAATTCAGTTTGGAAATTTTCAATGTGCACAAAAGCAGAGAAAGCAGAATAAATGACTCCCATGTACCTAATATCCAGTTTCAACAATTATTAATATTTCATCAATCTTTACATTTAAAGTCTGGCCTATGCTATAATTTTCTTACAGTTTTTTTAGCCTGTTTAAATAGTACCTGACCTGAGAGCAAATTTAGTTTTCTTGACCTACCTTAATCTTTATTAGAAGTAAGAAAAATTCCTTTATTCTTTGCTTCCTCTCCTTCTCTTTGCTTCTTACTTCCTCTCTCTTCCTCCCACCCCTCACCAAAATATGTTACTATTCTGCCACAGAATCTCTGGGAAGAAGCCCTGTACATATTATATTACTTGTTACAGATCTCTGATATAGATATTAATTACAGGTATCTGGCAGTTTGACTTCTCAAAAAATTTCATTTAAAAAAAATTTAAGGCAAACTCCATTTAATACAGTTTTTTTAGCTCAGTAGAAAAATAGGTATTTCCTGAATGGCCTCTGGGTTTTAAGGCTCTCATTTATGTTGTTTATAATTAATATCCAATCTACTATCAACAATTTTTCTCTCCCAGGGTTGTGTCCTCCTGCTTCAGCATCAGGCCTTTCTGGGCTTTCAATCTCTAAGGTCTTGAAGAACAATCCTAAGATTCTGTGTTTTACCAAATCATACTCCTATGTATATCTAATAGGGAGTTCCTTTCCTCAACCCCATTCCCCCACATCCCAAACACTTTGGTCTGTTCAGAGTGCTATGTAAGTGAAAGATAATAGGGGAAAATTCTGAAATGAATGAATTAAAAATTCTGCTTTCCTAGATAAATTAGTGAATGTTTCTTTGAAACTCATTCTTCTAGGTTAATGTTGAATCCTAGCTACTTCATGTAAATATTTTGAGGTTTGTGTCACGGTTGATGATTTATGTTATGCACGTTTTCAGATACTCTGTGGGTTCTTATATCTTAGAAAAACACATCTGTGGGCCAGGAAGCAGATTTATAGTTTTGTGTCCATTCCTTCTCCTACTTTCTCTGATTGTGTTCCTCTTTCTTTATTAGCTTTTGTCCTTAAATTCTGTGATCTTAGGAGAAAAATTTTCTGTGTCAACTACATATCTGATTTCTCATCTCACATTCAGACCTTCGGTTAATTATGCACCTGATATAAACTCTGAGAGAAGGCCTATATTGTTCACCATTGTGTTCCCAGTTCCTGGCACATGCCTGCCTGGCACGTGCCTGCCTAGCATGTAATCAGTTCTTAAAAAATATCTGTTGACTGATTGTTCATGAACTATAAGAAATTTGACATTTGTTTCTTATTTATCTGTGAAAATTAAACTTATTAAAGTCCTTTTATTACTTAGAAACAATCTAAGCACCTAGAATATAATTATGATGCTGTATATAAAATCTATCCCCCCCCTGCTGCTTGTGCTAGCTGGGTCAGCCAACCACGCCGTGCGGGCGGGCTTGCCCCCACCAGGAGGCCCCGGGAACCGAACCCGGGGCCTCCCATATGGCAAACGGGAGCCCCACTGATTGAGCCACAGCCGCCTCCCTTGACTGACCTTCTTAATAAATATCTTTGTTTACAAATATCTATGTCTAAATAGATAATAGTTAACTGTTTTAAAAATTACTATAATCTCCAAAAATGAGATTTTTTTTTTCTTCCCTTTTAAATTTTTTTAATTTATTTTTTTATTATTATTTTTTTAGGAGGTATCGGGATTTGAACCCAGGGCCTAGTATATGGGAAGCAGGTATTCAACCACTGAACTATATCCACTCCCCAATTTGAGTTGGTTTTTTCATTTGTTTGTTTTTTAGGAGATACTGGGGATTGAACCCGGGACCTCATACTTGGGAAGTAGGCGCTCAACCACTTGAGCTACATCTGTTCCCTCCCCTTTAATTTTTAAATTTTACCCAGAGATTCTTGGGGCTTCCTTTCTTTTTTTTAAATTTGAGAGTTCCTGGTGCTTCAGTAGTGATTTCTTAACTATTGTTTCTTCACCTGGCAGTCTGGTTTAAAACTGAATTGTGTCTTTTTTATAGCATTCAAGAGGATAATAAAGCAAATACACTCAAACAAGTCCCATTTCCAAGGACTCGATTTCAGAAACCAAAGCCAAATATAGGAAGAGGAACTGGAAGAGGAGACAATTCTTCAAGGCAAAGGGTACCAGAGACTTTTCCCTCTAGGGAAATGGAAGCAGGTTTGGGAGAAATTGCAAGTCGGGAAACCTCTCCAAGAAAGAAGGTATCAGTGGAGGCTAATATTAAGGAAATAAAGGCAGATTTAAATGAAGTTGGGAGCAGAGACATCTCTCCCAAGGAGAAGATACCAAAAACGATTGATGTCACTATGGACGTGGACACAGATTTGAAAGAAACTGGACGAAAGATATCACCAAGGAAGAAGATGCCAGAGGTGATTGATGCCACTGAGGAAAGAGAGACAGGTGTAGAAGAAATTGAAAGAAGAGAAATAACCACACAGGAGAAGACCTCACAGGAGGTCAAGACTGTACGTGAAATGGAAGCAGATTTAAAAGAAACTGGAAGAAGGATTTCCCCAAGGAAAAAGATACCAGAGGTAATTGCTGCTGCTGAGGAAATTGAGACAGATTTGAAAGAACCTGGAAGAGAGATTTCCCCAAGGGAGAAGATACTAGAGGTGATTGAGGCCACTGAGGAAAGAGAGACAGATATAGAAGAAATTGAAAGAAGAAAAATAACCACACTGGAAAAGACCTCACAGGAGGCCAAGACTGTAAGTGAAATGGAAACAGATTTAAAAGAAACTAGAAGAGGGATTTCCTCAAGGAAAAAGATACCAGAGGTAATTGATGCTACTGAGGAAATTGAGACAGATTTGAAAGAAACAGGAAGAGAGATTTCCCCAAGGGAGAAGATACCAGAGATGATTGAGGCCACTGAGGTAAGAGAGACAGGTAAAGAAGAAATTGAAAGAAGAGAAATATCTGCACAGGAAAAAGCCCCAC
>JAKSZT010054472.1:3869399-3969648 GCA_026826555.1 Tolypeutes matacus | reverse complement strand
AGAAGTAATTGATGCCACTGAGGAAATTGGGACAGATTTGAAAGAAATTGGAAGAGAGATTTCTCCAAGGGAGAAGACACCAGAGGTGATTGATGCCACCGAAGAAAGAAAGACAGATTTAGAAGAAATTGAAAGAAGAGGAATATCTGTACAGGAAAAGACCTCACAGGAGGTCAAGACTGTAAGTGAAATGGAAACAGATTTAAAAGAAACTGGAAGAGGGATTTCCCCAAGGAAAAAGATACCAGAGGTAATTCATGCCACTGAGGAAATTGAGACAGATTTGAAAGAAACTGGAAGAAGAGAAATATTCCCATGGGAAGGAGGCATAAAAGAGGTCAAGATTGCAGGTGATATGGAGACAGAGCTGGAAGAAACTAGAAGAGAAATATCACCACAGGAGAAGGACCCACAGGAGCTCAAGACTATAGGTGAAATGCAGACAGTTATGCAGGAAACTGGAAGAGAAATTTCCCTGAGGGAAAAGGTTCTAGAGGAGGTTAGTGCCATAGGAAAAAGAGAGATAGATTTGAAAGAAACTAGAAACACAGACATTTACCTGATGGAGAAAGTATCAGGAAAGACTACCATTGAGGAAATAGAGGGAGATTTGAAAGAAACTGAAATAGAAATTTCCTTGAGGGAAAGAGATTCAGAAGAGATCAGTACTACTAAGGAAATAGTGGCAGATTTGGAAAAAACTGATAAAATAGACATTCCTCCAAGGGAAAATGAAGCAGAGGAGAGTGGTACCTCAAGACAAAAAACCGAGACAAATTTAACACAGAAGAATAGCGGTGACTGCAGCCCTATGTCTTCACTAGATATAAAAGTATGTATTTTTCTGTCTCTTAAAAATTAATTTTGAAAACTTTTTCAGAGAAAAAAAAGATCAAAATAATTCCATGATTATTGCCCCTAAGCCCAACATTTAAAAATGTCTTAAGTCCTTTCTAGCCCTAAATTTCTGTTTCAGGATTTTGAAGAAATTTAGAAGTTTACTATTCTTTCTGTCAGTTTGAAATTATTCTTTTAGATAAAAGGAGTATGGGAAATTAGATTGAATTTGTGCTAATTCTGTTATGAATATACTTTGGAATTATTTCTTTTGACCATATTTATATCAGTTTTTCTCTTTATTTTCCACCCATCCCCCCTTTAGTCTACTTTAAAAAGTTCCTTTTTAAAAAAGGTTTCCAGTTATTTGAAGTTTATGATATTCTAACATTTTTGAGGCTAGATAATGGTATTTGTCATTTAGAAAATTTATAATATGTAATATAAAAGGAAGAATTTCCTGAATTCTAAGATTTTAAAATTTGTAAATTGTTTTATTTAAAAATTAAAATAAAACTTCTAGATTTTTTTTTTTTTTTAAAGAAAAGGATTTATAATATAGTAGGCTTTTGTTTGAAATGTATGAAATGCTTAAGGAATATTGTATATGTGCTGATTTATTGTGATTGTTCCTCTAGAACATTACCAGTGAAGTACTGTCAGTGGTGCATATGTCTATAGCAGAAAAAAGAAATGTCGAAAAGGAAGAATCAAGTGAGTTAAGTCTTTTAAAAACTTCTTCACAGCCTTCTGAACTTGGTAAGACAGAAGACCAGCGGATACGATCTCCAGATGTTCAAGAGCAGTTTTCAGATACTAATTTCAGGTACAATTATAGGTCTTTGTGCTTTTAAAGAAAAAAAAATATAAAGCTATATTTGCAGACTAAGTGAAGTTTTGAGTCATAACTATATAGCGTAGAGCTAGAGAGTTTAAGATAGTTTTGAAAAGACTGGGAGAAAGGCTTGGTGTCATTCTTGGTGGCATTCTGTTGATTGTGAGAATTACTAACACATACAGAATTGTATGTAACACATACTCCTAAGTCAGTACAGGTTTGACAAACCCATATTTTCTTTGTGCAAAGCTGATATAATTCCTAAACTCACCCCTGGATTACACCACTCGTGTTTTTCAGGATCTACCAAATAATCCAATTTGTTTTCCTATTCAGCATTAGTAATAAATGCTTATGCCAATTTCTAAGGCTGTACTAAAACTCTGCTCCTACTGTTCCTTCAGTTTATTCTAAAGCTTGATAATCCTTGTTCCAAAAGCAAATCTCTTCCTCAAGAACAGAAGCCTTTTGAAGTTAAACCAGGACGTTTTGTGAGAAGTCGATTCAAAAGGCCAAAACCAAATTTAGCAAGAACAGCTGTAAAGAGAGATACTGCAGAAGCAGAAAAGTGTGTACCTGGGAGGAAATTGGAAACTGATAAAATGGAGACTGTTGTGATACAACAAAACAGTGAAAAAACAAATACCCTCTCTTCTCAAGAGGTGAGTGGTTTAAGATGGTGTTTTTTTTTTTTTTAGTCATTAGCGTTGCTAAAGTGTGAAACACCTGGAATTAAAATTTCACAAATATTTCTTATGATTTTTCAAGTGATATTATTCCTGTGTTTAATGTGCCTCATTCTACGTAATTTGTGAAAGAATCTTAAATGTCTGATGGACAAGTATGTCATTGGTAGGCCTAGACTTTAGTTCAGGTTCTGATATTTACTCATTTTATAACTAGCCAAATGATGTAACAAGTTTCTTCATAGGAAAAATGAGGGTAACACTCTTTCTTTATTTCACTCTGTTGTGGTGAAATAATGAAAAGTTAAAAGCTTGATATGAATTAAAGGAAATATTAATTGACTTGGTCCAACACAGATTAAAATTGTGTGATATAGTCTCAAAGACTTTGAAATGAAATGTTAATACTCATACATTGAGTATTTGAAACATGTAAAGTATCTTTTAAATTAAAATTCTTATTTGATATCTTGAAACAGCTTTGCTCTCTACTGTGCACCAGCATTTTTACTTTTTCTCCTAATCTTATATTAAGAAAGAGAAACATTTATTTTATTAACTGTTTTTTTCTGAATATAAAACTTTCAAATTGGAAAGAAGCATGTAATATAAAAGATGAGAGTACTTTATAATGTCCCATTCCTTCCTCCCAAGTTAATCATGCAGCATTTGTCCAGACTTTTCTCTATAGGTATTAATTTTATAATAATAAAATGTGCATGTGTTTTTTTGTTTTTTTTTTAACAATTTATTGAAGCATATCTTTCATACATGAACATACATAGACTATAAGTGTTCAGTAAGTATTGTGATCTTACAAAACAAACAAGCATAATATCATACAGGGCTCCTGCACATCACCCCACCATAAACACCCTGCATTGTTGTGAAACATTTAACAAATCATGAAAGAGCATTGTCAAGAGTATTACTACTAACTGTAGTCTGTATCTTTCTCCCCTATACTTTTTTTAAAAGATTTATTTATTTACTTACTTTCATCTATTTTTACACCCCCCACCCATTTTTGCTATTTCTATGTCCATTTGCTGGGCAACTCTCTGTGTCCGTTTCCTGCCTTCTCTTATCCTTCTCTTCCTGTCTTCACTGGGATTCGATCCTCGCAATCTCCGATGTGGGAGAGAGGCGTCCTACTGCCTGCACCACCTTAGTTCCTGGTTTTTCGATGCGTCTTGTCTTGGCTCTCCCTTGTGTCACTCTCCTGTTATGTCGTCATCTTGCTGCGTGACTCATGGGGCCTGGCGGCTCACCCACTCACGGGACCTGGCAGCGCACCTGCGTGCAGGGCCTGATGGCTTACTTGCTGACGGGGCCTGGCGGTGTACCCACGGGTGAGGCCTGGCGGCACACCTGCACACAGGGCCTGGTGGCCCACGCATCTTCTATATTTTTCTTTTTTTAAAAATTTTTACTGGGAGGTCCCAGGTATCAAACCCAGGTCCCTCCATATGGGAGACGGACACCCCCCCCGAGCCACATCCATCCCCTTGCTATATCTCTTAAGGTTGACCAAAGATAGCCAAAGTTACAGTCTTTTCCCATACAGGATGGTCATATAATAAATCAGGTTTAGTTTATCACTAGCATTCTAAAAACCAGACCTAGGGAGGAAAACTAGGTCTGGGGACACATGCATGCTTTCTAATAGAGCGAATGTTTAGCCTACCCTGATTATCACAAAGTCAGGACAGTGAGAATATTCATATCATGTGTTTTTATTGTTTTATAAAAATAGCATCATGCCTTGCCTTCTGATTTTTTCACTTAACACAATGTTGTTATCTTTCTGGAACAGTACATAGAAATTTATCTTTATAATATCTTTATTCAGTCCCATAAGGATAGCTATTTGTCTTATTTCCAATTTTGTGGTTTTTTTTTTTTCCTTTTCTTTTTGGCTATTATGTTGATACAATAAAGAATCTTTTATATAAACTTGTAGTTACTTGTTTGAGTGTTTCTATAGGATAAATTTCTAGAAGTAGAATTGCTGATAATTTAAAATTTTGATAGATACTGCCCTTTTGCCCTCTATAAGTTTATACCAATTTTTTCTTGTATTAATAATAGTATGGTATATGAATGTTCTTCTTTTACTGTACATTTACTGACCCTGGATGACTTTTTTTTCTTTTTCCTGCCTCCTAGGATGTGGCTTCCCTAAAGATATCAAGAGAAAAAGACAAATCCTGTCACAAGGAGGAGGCTTTGGTAATACCATTTATACAGACTAAAAAGAACCTTTCACTGTCAAAATCTTGTGAACCTAAAGAGGAGTCTCAGTCTCTACAAACCCAGGAAAAAGACTCAGTTGCTTCTAAGGGGTAAACCGATAATTCTTTTAATATTGAAAATAAGAAAGACACTTCTTTAAAATATTTCTTCATTTTGTTATGATGTGTTAATGTAAAAGGACTTATAAAGATTAGTTGGGGGAAGTGGCTGTGGCTTAATTGGTTGGGCTCCCATTTACCATATGGGAGGCCCCAGGTTCGATTCCTGGGGCCTCCTGGTGAAGGCAAGCTGGCCTGCACAGTATGGTGAGCCGACACAGCAAGATGACTCAACAAAGGGAAACAAGCAGACCCAGAAAAACGCCAAAAGCAAATGGACACAGCAAGCACAAGCAGCAAGGGGAGAATAAATAAATAAATAAAAATAAAAAATCTTTCAAAAAAGATTAGTTGGTATATTTTTACTGATATGGCAGACTGTTTAAGATAGATAATCAGGGGAAGCGGCTGTGGCTCAATCAGTGGGGCTCCCATTTACCATGTTCGGTTTCCGGGGCCTCCTGGTGAAGGCAAAGCCCTCCCGCACGGCGTGGTTGGCTGACCCAGTGAGCACAAGCGAGCAAGGGGGGGATAAATGAATAAATAAATAAAATCTTTAAAAAAAAAAAAGATAATCAGATTTGATTCAGTAACTTTTAATGCTTGTCTGTTTATATTCATTGTTAGCTGCTTAAGATCCTACACAAGGGGGACAGATGTAGTTCAAATGGTTGGGCATCCGTCTCCCATATGGAGGGACCCGGATTCGATCCCTGGGACCTCCCGGTAAAAAATAAACTAAAATAAATAAATTTTAAAAAGATCCTACACAAAGCAATACATGTTGAAATATGTATATATGATATCTACTTAATACTTTTTTTTTCTAGGAGGTTATGAGGATTGAACCTAGGGACCTCATACATGCGAAACAGGCACTCAACCACTGAGCTACATGTGTTCTGCTATTCATTACTTTTTTTTTTTTTTTAAACCGGGAGGTCCCAGGGATCGAACCCGGGTCCCTCCATATGGGAGACAGATGCCCAACCATTTGAGCCACATCCGTCCCCTATTCATTACTTTTTGAGAATTGAGATGGTTAACTATTTTCTTTATAAAATACAATAATATATTTACATTTACAGTCAAAAAGCAATTTTTAGAAATATATTTTTTATTTATTTTTAAAAGATACTTAGGGGGGGGTCAGATGTGGCTCAACTGGTTGGGCGTCCGTCTCCCATATGGAGGGACCCAGGTTCGATCCCCGGGACCTCCTGGTAAAAAAAAAAAAAAAAAAAAATAAATAAATAAATAAATAAATAAAAGATACTTAGATTACATAAAATGTTACGTTAAAAAAATAAGGGATTTCCATATGCCCCACTCCCCAGACCTCCCACTTTTCCCCACATTAACAACGTCTTTCATTAGTGTGGTACATTCATTGTAATTGATGAACACATTTTGGATCATTGCCACTATGCATGGACTGTAGTTTACGTTGTAGTTTACACTCTCTCCCACTCAATTCTGTAGGCTATGGCAGGATATATAATGGCCTGTATCTGTCATTGCATTGTCATTCAGGTCAAGTCCAAGAAAATGCCCCCATATTACACTTCTTTTTCCCTCTCCCTGCCTTCAGCACCTCCAGTGGCTACTGTCTCCAAATCAGTTATATAATTTCTTCCATTGCTAGAATCACAAAAAGTCTATAGTAGAATACCAGTAAGTCTACTCTAGTCTGTATTTTATTCCACCATCCTGAGGATTCTGGGATGATGATGCCCACTCCACCTCTAATTGAGAGGGGACTTCATGGAAAGCAATTTTAATCTATTTTCCTCAAATAGTACAAAAATATTTATATAGAATTTATTAGAGGTTCAAGTTTTATATTGTTCTAATAGTTTTCAACTTTTTACAGTCAAGCTCCTTCTCCTTTCTGTCTGTCCCCTTTTCTAGGACTCAGAGTATAGGCACTTTCCAAAAAGAAATGAAGGAAAGTGTTATCCAAACTGCTCGACTAGTAAAGGGCCGACTTCAGAGACCAAGACCAAATATAAGAAAGACTGAACAGAGACAAAAAGCAGAAAAAATTGAAGCCAAAGACATAAATGTGGAAGAAAGAACAGTACTACAAAAAGATGATACTAAAAAAAAATCCCTTACTGTGGTGAGTTATACACTTACATTGAGCTTTTAAAAATTTCAAGAGATAGCTCAGACTCTATTTACAATATGGACAACTGACACTCTGCTCAAAGAATACATAATATATCCAATTTGGTTTAAGATTTACCATTCTTAATTTTTTTAAAAGTGATAATAGATTTATTATTTTTCCTAACTAATGAACCTATTCCTTGCGAAAATGTTCAAGCAACACAAAATAGTAAATTATAAAAATAAAATATGGAGGGACCTGGGTTCGATCCCCGGGACCTCCTGGTAAAAAATAAATAAATAAATAAAAATAAAAATAAAAAACTACCTCAAATCTCACCACCCTGGGATAGCCACTAAAAATCTTTGATACGTCTTACTGGATAGATTTCCATGCTCTCACGTGCACACACTTAGATAAATTTAAATGAAATCACCTTATGCGTGTTATTTTATTAATTTACCGTTTTTCACTTAATTGTATGTTAAGCGGCTTTCTGTGTCAAAAAATAGATAGATATACATCATTTTTAATTGCTGCACAAAGTCATCAAATACAGCAGGTAATGTCAATATAACAATTAAATAATTGAATGAGATTAAATTAAAGATAAAAAGCAAAAATTTGAGGATAAAAGAGAAAAGATACTTTCACTTAATTTCTACAAAAATGATGAAAAAAAATAACAGTCTTACTAAAGATGTTCAATTCCAGTTATAATTCTTTGCTTTTCTTAATACAGAATAAAATTTTAACAGTATTATCTTACATTTCCTTTTGCCCCTTGTCTTGGCAACATTCTAGAATGGTGAATGTGATAGACTTCAGTTCTTTCAAGGCCAGGCCAGTACTAGTTTCTTCTTTGTAACTCCTATCACAATGTGCTTTGCCAGAGTGTTTAATAAATGTGTTGCATAAGAAAAAAAAAACTGCATACACAATATTTTTTCTGATGCACACATAAATACATGTGCATTGGGGAAAAACTAATTTAAACTCTTTAAATATTTAGTGTGGGAGCAATGGAGACACAGAAGACATTCTGCCTTTTATATTACTATAGAATTCCACCTATTAAAAAAAACAAATTGAGTTATTAATCTAGATGATTTTAGCTATAATATAAAATGATTTTTGGACATTTCAATCTGGATATGGTATCTCAGTATATTTTTTAAGGATTTTGAACTGGGGAGTTTTGTTTTGGGAAGCCAAGCATGATCTCATGCCCAGTTTGAGTCTTAATTTTAAAAAACTAAATGCCTTTCTTAATGATTAAAATATTTTAGGAGGTATGTTTTGCTATAAAAAATACATACTGGGAAGCGGCTGTGGCTCAATCAGTGGGGCTCCCGTTTACCATATGGGAGGCCCCGGGTTCGGTTCCCGGGGCCTCCTGGTGGGGGCGGGCCCGCCCGCACGGCGTGGTTGGCTGACCTAGCGAGCACGGGCAGCAAAGGGGGGATGAATGAATAAATAAATAAAATCTTTAAAAAAAAAAAAAAAAAAGGGAAAAAAAAAAAAAATACATACTAATATGGTTTTGTAATTTTCAGCCAAATTCTCAAATTGGCACTGAAATCGAAGTTGTATCCTCAGTAGTTTCAGAATGCAGAATATATGAAAATCAGAGTCCTGTGATTCTTTTAGAAAACCTTCCTGTTAACGCAAGAAACGTTTTAGATGAAAAGAAAAGGTGGGTTTATTTTTTTAATCATAAAATCAGAACTTTCCAAAGTTGAAAGTTGGATTTTTGTATAATTTATTTCAAAAAAATTTTTTTATTTCAAAAATTTTATTGTGGTAATATTGCATAATTGATTTTATATAACTTTGTGTTCTGAAAATTTGTATGAAAAGATAAAAGTAGCAATTAGTTATTAAAATAGCATGTTTTAAGTCTGCTTCTTGAAATGTTGCAGCAAACATGTATAACATCATACAGGGCTCGCATACATCACTCGACCACCAATACCTTGCATTGTTGTTAAATATTTGTAATAAATTATGAAGTAATTCTCTTAATTTGTAATTTCTCTGAAAAGTTTGTCAAGTATCCTCACTTTTGGTTTTGAAACTAACATTTTATAGTAGACTAAGATTTGTAATTCCTTTGTATTTTCTTTGGAAGTATATAACTTAGTGACTAAAATTCATAAATAGGAAGTAATATGCAGTTTTTGCTATATAGTGTATTTAGAGGTGACTGTGCCTCAAGCCAAATGTTAAGAATGATATCTTTTCAATGAGTTATATTCCTGGGGTGAAGAAATGTTAGCATTACCACTTTTACTTATTACTTGCAATCTGCTTTATAGTTATTGCTATTATGGCAAAATGTATTAGTTTCCTTTTTTTTTTGAAGGAAAATAAAACACCTTTCATTTTCTGGATACCATCTTTGTAACCAGGATGCATTTTAATGATGTATTTATTAATTCTCCTCCTATATGTTTTCAGCTCTGGTAAATTCTCTTTGAACATTCCAACTTCCTTTGTTTATATAGAATTACCTTCCCTTTTTTGGGAAGGGGATACAGAAGAGATGTTATTGTATCCTTTTTTCACCTAATTAGATGAAGATGTATATACAGAATTTGGGCATATTATATCATCTGAATGAGTGGTGCTATTTGATTTTGGATGGCTTTAAATAGTTTCCTTTTATTTAGACAAGGTTTCTAATATGCTAGATTCTAGATTTCTTTCTTTTCCTTTTTTTTTTTTTTTGTCCTGAAAACCTATTTTAAGACTAAGGCTAGTTTTTACCATATATTAAGTTCAAGTTCCCTTACTAAGCCATTTCTTTAAACTAAATGTTTAAATGAAATGATTGGTTTTCCACCAATTGAGGAAAGTTAGTTCTTGTTTTTTTTTTTGTTTTGTTTTTGTTTTGTTTTTAAGAGTATTGACGTGTTTCTTCCAAATATTTATTAATTATTATTACTATTTTTTTTTTGTTTAAAAATTTGTTTCTCTGTCCCCTCCACCCACCTTGTTGTTTGCACTCGCTGTTTGCTCTGTGTCCATTTGCTGTGTGCTCTTTGTCTGCTCATCTTCTCTCTCTTTTTTTTTTTTAAAGGAATTACTTATTTATTTATGCTTTTATCCATTTTAACCCAACACCCCCCCCCAGTTTTGCAGTTTTTGTGTCCATTCACTGGACAACTCTCTCTGTCCATTTACTGCCCTTCCTTCTCATCCTTCTCATCTTCCCTGTGATGCAATCCTTGGAACCTCCAATGTGGGAGAGAGGCATCTCTCACAGGCTACAGCTTGTGCCACCTTAGTTCCTGATTTTTCAGTGCATCTTGGCTTTCCCTTTTGTCACTCTCCTGTTACATCATCATCTTGCTGCTTGGCTTGCAGGGCCTGGGGGCTCACCCACTCACTGGGCCTGGTGGCACTTCCATGCATGAGGGCTGGGGTGCTCGCCTGCTTTTGGGGCCTGGTGGTGTACCCATGCACAGGGCCTGGTAGCTCACCAGCTTGTGGGGCCTGGTTGCACACCCACACATGAGGCCTGGTGGAGCACCTGCTCACATGGCCTGGTGGCACACCTGTATGTGGGGCCTGGGCAGCACACCCACGTGTGGGGCCTGATGGCACACCCATGCTTGGGGCCTGGTGGCCCACCTGCCTTCTATATGTTTCTATTTTTATTTTTACTGGGAGGTCCCAGAGATCAAACCCAGGTCCCTCCATATGGGTGATGGCCACCCAACCATTTGAGCCACATTTGTCCCCCTGCTATATCTCTTAAGGTTGTCCGAAGATACCTAGAGTTACAGTCTTTTCCCATATAGGATGGTCATATAATAAATCAGGCTTAGTTTATCACCAGCATACTAAAACCAGACCTAGGGAGAAAAACTAGCATGGTTTCTAATATAGCGAATGTTTAACTTACACTGATTATCACAAAATCAGGACTGGGAGAATATTTACATGCTCATCTTCTCTTTAGGAGGCACTGAGAACTGAACCTGGGACCTCCCATGTGGGAGAGAAATGCTCAGTCACTTGAGCCACCTCAGCTCCCTGCTTTGTTGTGTCTCTCATTGTCTTTCCTCTTCGTGTCTCCTTGTTGTGTCGTCTTGTTGTGTCATCTTGTTGTATCAGCTTGCCTCGCCTGCCTGTCGCTCCGGCTCGCTGTCTTGTTGGTTGTCTTCAGGAGGCACTGGGAACCGAACCTGAGACCTCCCATGTGGTAGACAGGAGCTCAATCGCTTGAGCCACATCTGCTTCCCAATATTTATTAATTAGATCTTCTTGCATGGTTGGTGAACATGGCTGATACCTGCGGTACGCCATTGTTTATTCTCCCTTTCCTTTTGTGCATGTCCTAAATTTAGTGCAATAACAAAACATATCATTTAGAGGGACATCTGCACACAGTGTAAAATAGTCCTCAATTCCACCTTGCCCCTTGATTACCCCATAGTGCCAGTTAATACCCGCAGTTACTGATCCCTGAAGTTCTTTTGGGGCTATCCCTTCCACAGACATAGCAGGTTCAAGAATACATAGCATTGTATTTTTCAAGGCTTTAAGAGCACCTTCCCCTGCTTGGACCAAAGATTTCATTGCTCTCAACCATGTGATGCACTCCATCTTGCAAGACAACCCAGAGCCCAGAGAGATTGTTTCCAGAAAGAGGACCCTTCTTACAGGCATCCAAAAACTCCTTTTCTACAGCAGGCACCAACTGCTTTGGGACACTTACCGTGAATGTTTCTTCTGAAAACTCCAACTTAGTATAGTTTTCTAGGTCCAGAGATTCTAGTACGCTTATCACTTTCCCAAACTGGCTTTCACCACCGGATTGTTTTATACGTGTAAACTCAAATGGGACCGTAATGGTCTCTCTAAAGAGCAGGGATTCTTAACCAGGGTTCCATGAGCTTGAATTGAAATCCAAAAAAACATTATTCTTGTGGGGACTTGTTGGTGTGGGTGTGATATATTTATTAAATAATATGCAGTATAGTGTATACTTAGTAAGGGGTCCGTGGTTTTCACCTGACTGGCAAAGAGGTCTGTTAAACAAAAAAGGTTAAGAACCCCTGCTCTAAAGGTAACTTCTGGCTTTCTTGTGATATGAGGATAGCCATATTCTCTTTTCATTCTCTGAGCATAGATTTACCCCATTCCAGATACAACTGTGTCTTTACTTGCAGTGTCAAGGTAGACTCTAAATGTGGGATCTTTTCTTGTAAATCTGATACCTTTTGGAAATTTTTCTAGATCATTCTTATTGGAAGGCTTCATTTCTGTTGATATAATCTGATGTCGGATCCAGTCTAGTTGTTTATCTCTAATAATGATCCCAGGAAACATTTTTTTTTTTTCTGTTTATAGTACTTTATTCAAACCTGAGCACCTCAATAGAAAAGTAATAAACACTAGTGAACTTTTTTCTTACTAATTCTGAATTATTGTAAATGTACAAATTATGCTTTGAGTTCAGCCACTAAAATCATCACTGACACATGGTAGATTTGATATATTTAAAATACCTAAAGGAATTAGTGCGATATACTGAACTGATCAAAATAAAATGAATTTTGGAAAACAAGTCTGCAAGATTGTTACTAACATATCCCAATACTTATATTACAAATTACGGATAGGTTGTTTATCGTTGTATCATGTAGGAAAAACTGAAGCCTTTAAAAGGGGAGAGAAGGAAATAATTAGCTGTTTTAGTAACTGTATATTTTGTGTACTGTTAAGCAACTCTTAAATATTACAGAAAGTATTAAACATATGTGGAGACTACAATGCAGTACCCTATTTAAAGTACGTTTGAAGATAGAATTTAAAATAATCAAGCTTGAATGTATATAATTGTCAGTGCTTTGACTATATTGTGCCCAAAGGGAACAAGCCCCTTTCCTATCCCCAAACAAAACCACCCTATGTAAATGACCAGCAGTGATTAAACAGAAATCACAAACACCTGGTTTGTTTCATTTTTGTTGAAGAGCTCACATGTTGAAGGGAACACTGTCCATTAAGATGCATATATCAGTTTTCATATTCCTATGACTTTGACTTTTACCACCATTTAAAAAATAACAGGACTGACTATAATTTAGATTCAGTATGCCATTAATGTTAAAAATTCCCCTCCACCCCATAGATATAGGACTGTCTTCTTAAAATGTGGAATGTACACTTTAAATATAGTTACTAGGAGAAATTATTGTTTTCCAGGAAACTTTTTGATATATTAATCCCCAAACATTAAAGCTGAACCTTTACCTAATAACTATGGACTTACTTCCCATGTGTAACTTAATCCCTTTTTTAAGGGATTCCTGAGGAATTACTGAATTTTGTCACTGAAAAGAACCTTATACATTTATTCATTCAACAAATATTTTGATGTTTTCTGTATTCTAGACATTGTTCTTGGTCCTGACAGATATAAGCCTGAACAAAATAAAAATCCCTGCCCTTGTGGAGGTTAGATTATAATTAGGGAAACTGGTAATAAACACAATAAATAAATTAATAGTATGCCAGGTGATAATATTAGAGAGAAAAATAAAACAGGTGAGGTAGGTAGAGAGTATCATGATTGGGGATTCAATTTTTAAATAGCAATGATTAGACCTTCACTGTAAAGGTACCATTGGAGAAAAGACCTTGAAACAGATAAGCAAGCAAGTCAAGGGGATGTCTAGGGGAAGAGGTAACAGCAGTTTAAAAAGCACTAAGGCATGTGGAGTGGATGTAGCTCAGTGGTTGACCACCTGCTTCTCATGTACGAGGTCCTAGGTTCAATCCCCGGTACCTCCTGGGGAAAAAAAAAAAAAAAAAAAAAAAAACACTAAGGCAGCAGCATGCCCGGCATGTTTGAGGGACAGCAAAGAAGCCAATGTGGTTGGACCAGTGTGAAAGAGAAGAAGTGTGGTAGATAAGTCAGAGAAGTATAGTCTGGGGGATGGAACAGGGCAGATTATGTAGGGCCATTGTAAGGATTTTGAATTTGACTTTGTGAGTCCTTTAAAGACTAAGTGACCTTAGAATTCAACTTCTTTTAATGCTTTCATTTATACTTAAGTAAATAGACCTAGAGTATTTAAATGACTTGCTCAAAGTAACATTGGCTGTTTTTTTTTTGTTTTGTTTTGTTTTGTTTTAACAGCTTTTGAGATATAATTCAAATACCATACAATTCACCTGACTGTTTAGTTTTCAAAGTTAAGTTTTCAGGATTTATGACTTTCAGACTAGCAAATTCCTACAGTTACATAGGCAGTACATTGATTTTATTGTTCCTGAAAGAAACTTTTCATGTTTCAAATTGTTTTGCTTAGCCTTTGGATTTTTTTATGAGAGATCTAACTTTTAAACTTTCTGTATGGAAACCCATTCCCCACGCTTGCTTTTGTTTTCTTTTTTTCTTTGCCTTTTTTTTTGTTCATGAAGTTTATTTCAGCTGTTAGATATACCATGACTGCTATTCTCTTTAGAATAACTATCTCTGTATGATTCTTAAATTAGCTTATTCTTAGGTCCAGCATTTTGTTGTCCCTTTTGACAACTGTTAATTGCATTCAGTAGCACATTGGGCTTAGGTATATATTTATTTTTAGATACCTTTGAGGAATCACACTAGATTGTAAATGGCCTATACTTAAGTTAAATATAATTTGTTTTCTCAAATACTTTTGCCTACGTACTCTGCCATGTATTAACAATCATCATAATACAACTTCCTGTGAACTCCCTTGGTGTTTCATTGACAGAAGAACTTATTAGAGTTGGTGCATTTGGGGATATAATATATACTCTCTCTTCTAGATAATCTATTTAAAATATTATGTAAGATTAATTTCAGTACAGTTCTTTCAGAGAACTCATGGTAGATACTTATTTACCTGGTTATTCTTTATAAAATCCAGGTTTATATTAGTTTTTAAACATCCCAGTGATTTCTTTTAATTCATATCCTTACCATATATCTTAAGATAGCAATTCTGGTAGCCTTGGAAGCTTTGGCTACTCTACTGATTGTTAAAACCCTGAGTTTTTCTGATTTTGCAGATACAAATGGGCTCTATTGTGAGCCTATGACATTGGCTGTCAGTGAACCCATTTCTATGAGTTGATAGGCATGTGGTAAGTGAATAGACTAGTCCTCATGCCTGCTCTTGAGCCGGAAGGATCAAGGCTGTTGTGACCATTTTATATTTATTTGTTCATACTTCATGACTCAGATGAAGGTACTTATTTAAAGTGCCATTATGAAATTTATCTTCAACTACAGTCATATTTTTTGTACCTAGTTGTTTCTCTGAAAGTTACTTAAAGTAGCCTGAAACTGCACACCAGAATCAATGAATAAAAGTTAAAATAAATTAATATTATTGTAAAACTATTCCCCAGGCTGTACAGAAAATGGAAATTTATAAAAGCTTTATGTTCTTCCTTTCATATGAGCCTGTGTGGTTTTATCTTACATGCCTGGTTTTATAGCCAATTTCTTTCTAGACCTTTCAATATAGAGTAGTTTTGTATCCCAAGTTGTTTGATTTAATAGCTGTTAAATCTACAAAGAATTCTGATTTTTGTTCTTCAGCATTATTTGTACTTCATTGCAGAGTTGAACATAAACCTTATGTGCCTAGTCCAGCACTGGTGATAAGAAGGCAGTTCCAAAAGACTAAGCCAAATCTAGGAAGGGCACACAGTAACAGAGAGGAACCAGGTATAGAAAAAGATACACCACATCAGAGCGAGACAAGAAAACTAGAAGATAATTTGCTGCAGCAAGGAGATTCTGACACCCAGTTCCTTCTAAAAGTAAGTTTGGAAAAAAATAATTTTTGTCACTGGGCTCTATTTTGTCAGGATCATGAGGGAGAGCATGTTTTACCTTTTATATATCTAACCTTGTCATTAAAATTGAATGACTTTCCAGTATTATAAAAATTTTAAAACTAAACATGTATGTAAGGGTGTAAGCTTAGAGTTTTAGGTCAAACTGCCAATTCAAATTAACATAGTAATAGATACCTCTTTTTAAATTGAAGGAAAAAACTGAGCCTCTGGCATCTCTGGAAGTTTCAGCAACAAAAGATAGTGTGCCTTCCAAAGAGACTGTTTTGGCAAAAAATGATGGTCAGTCAGAAGAACTTGGGCCATCAGGAAGTGTTGGAGAGAAAACCCTAGGGAAGAATTCTTTGTCTTCCATTTTTGAGGAACAGTGTCTCAATACGCCAACAAGGTAAAGTTTTATTTGACAAATACTTTCAGAAAAGGAAATAAAAATCACTTATTCTTAATGGGTGCTCTACCTTAACTGTTAATATTACATGCAAAAAATGGTTTGTTAGTAGAAGTGGAGATTGGTTTTTTATTGCAGGACTGTTTCTTTCTCACTTTTGATTCCTATTTACTAAAATTTACTTTTTTCTGATCTCCTTAGGAAGATTTCTCTTTCCAAGGTTTAAAATTTCTGGTATATTAGACATGAATAGAAGCCTATCCAAAGAATACCATGTATTCTTTGCATAATTAGGGTGCTAATTCACTTGGAGTCACAAACACAATTAAGGGTGCTCTTCTTCCATAGTTTTCAAGGAAAGTGGAAAAGAATCAAAGTTCTAGAAAACAACATGGCTCTGATGGATTTTCTGCCTTCTCCCTTTTCTTTTAACCTAATCTGTTTACCCAATAGGATAAACCAGTATCACTTTTTGATCTCATATTCTGTATTTATTGATTCATTGTCCCTTTTTCTTCTAATAATTTCCAGTGTTGTATTTTACCTCTGCTTACATAACATGGGAAGGCACGGCCCAGAATTTAAAACTTAATATGAAAATTTTGCAGGCAGGCAACTGAGAATGAACTCTGACTAAGAAAGTAAGGAGTATGAATAGTAAATCATTTCTTCTCAGAGCGTAATCTTTTAAAAGAATGGGTGATGGGAATTTTCATTTTAATGGCTAGAACTGGGATTTCTGAGAATTTGGTTTTCTATAAAGTTTACCCTTGTGCATATAATGACTATTGTTATTTTGATTAAACATTCAGCTGTCCACAGCTGTTGAAAGAATCAAATTATTCCAGAATTGCTCTGGATCGAAGAACAGCCATCTCTTCTGCCTCAGAGTGTGAGCTAGATCGTAGTGAAAGGAGAATGCATCGAAAGAGCAAGCCTAATGTCACCAAAGGGCGTGGATCAAAACGAACTCGGAGCAAAAGTTCTAAGAAAGAACCTAGATTTTCGAAGTCCACACTAGTGACTCTTCGGGCTTCCCAGGAAGAAGAAGATGATGCTGCTGAAGATTTTGAGTCTGACTATGAAGACGAAAGCTATCATCTTGCCCCAGAAGAAGTGAATAAAGCTCCAGTCTTTGTGCCTGTAGGTCTCAGATCTCCTGAACCTGTTTCTGCTCAGATTGAGGAAACAATGGAAGAGGTAGAGTTCATTTATTTGAATCTTTGGCACTTCATCTTTTTTCTTTCCCCTGCTTTTTCTTTTAGTGGATCATTATTTCTTCTCTTACTGATTATTAGGATTTGAATAGTTAATTCTCTAAATAACCTCTAGCAAATATAATTTGTTTGGGGCCAGTAGAAAGCCTAAGAAATGAGTATAAGTAGGCTTGTGTGATTTCTACTTACTTACATTTGTATATGAAAGCTGCTTAATCTATTTTTGATTAATTTTTTTTAAATTTGGCATCTGTTTTCTATTAACTCCTTCTGATATGCTTAGGCTGTGCTCTGGCTGATAAAAAATGGTTGAAGAAACGTATTTCTTTACCTTACTTTATTATTAGCTCCTTTACTCTTTTGCTGCTTGGTCTAGCAATCCAACTTTGTAACTTCAGTAGTTGTCTGATGTGCCTTAATTTTCAGTAATTCATAGAGCAGTATTTCTGAATCAATTTTGTAATAATCACTTGTTAGTTTTGGAGTCATTTGGATTAGGAGTCAACGGGATTAGGAGTTAACTAAGATAGTGGTGATAATGAAAGAAACAGTAGGAAACAAAAGTTCAAATAATGTTAAGGTAACCCAGAATTAATGGATTGGTTGAAATGCTAGTGTCACATTTATGAATGGAAGTCTAAACCCACCTTTATTATTAACCAGGGTTAATAATAACTTTCTAGATGTTGTGAAGCAGATGAGTTAGTAAAATTGTTGACACTAACAAAATTGAGGTTGTTTCTTGTAACTAAAAGTTCTAAGTAAAAACAATGAATATAAATTTTAACTGAAACCAAGAAAATGCAAAAAGGAAAGTTAATTTTGTGAAAGGACAGCCTGGTAACACTGCATCATAAGAGTTCATTTAGTTGTCTATTTTGTATTTTATTCTCTTTTTTGTTATTTTTGTCTTTGATTTAAAAAAAAAAATTCTTCATGAAAGACAAATTACTAATGAAAAGTAGTATTAGAAATTAATTTCTGAAAATCAGTTTCTGAGGTATATCCTTGAATTAATACAGACTGTCTTAATCAGAATAATTAAGCAAAAAAAACTTAATTCATATTCCCTCTAGCCAGTTTACAAAGGCAGGGAAATTCATATTATTTTACAAAATTTTCCTTTCAAAAGCATTGAAAAACAGTGGGATATTTTTTGGCCATAAAAAGGAATATGTAGTACTGATGCATGCTAGAACATGGATGAATCTTAAACACATTGTGTAAGTGAAAGAAGCCAGTCACAAAAGACCGCATAGTATATGATCCCATTCTTATGAAATATCTGAAATAGCGAAAAATGTAGATTAGTGGTTACTTAGGGAGAGGGTCAGGGTGGGAGAAGGAGTGAAATCTGAAGGATACAGGGTTTCTTCTTGGTATGATGAAAATATCCTAAAATTTACTGTGGTGATGTTTGCACATATCTGTGACTATTCCAGAAACCGTTGAATTGTACACTTTAAATGGGTGAATTATATGCTCTGTGAATTATATCTCAGTAAAGCTGTTAAAATGCTTTGAAACTGTATGGTTTAAAGAACCAACTTGCAATTATTTAGAATATTCCCTCTTCTTACCCTATCCTAACTTTTTAGGAAGTATTTTATCTTTTCAAAACACTTGAAATTTTTCATTCATTTCCTTTTATGGCCTCACAGAAATACTTTTAACATAGATATTTCTACCACAGTCTCTTCAAGGTAGTCTAGGCTTTTTCTATCAAGTACCTCAGAATTCTTCCAACCTCTACCTATGACCCAATTCCACACTCACTTCCACATTTTTTGGTATTTGTAATAGCCAAGCTTTGCTTTCCAGTACAAAAAAACCCACTTCTCTTAGTTTACCAGGCTGATCTAACAAATACCATACAATAGGTTGGTTAAAACAACAGAAATTTATTAGCTCATGGTTTTGAGGTGAGAAGAAATCCAAAATTAAGATAAGGCTTGCTTTCTCCCCAAAATCTGTAACCTTCTGGTGCTGGCTGCCAGCAGTCCTTAGGAATCCTTGTCTTGTATTTCTGCTCCCATCACATGGTGATGTCCTCTCCTTTCTTGCTTCTGTGACTTATAAGTTCTCTTTATAATCCTCCAGTAATCTAGATTAAGACCCACCCTTGTTCATTTGGGCCACACCTTAATTAAACATAACCTCTTCAAGACATCCTATTTACAATGGGTTCACATCACAGGGATGCAGATTAAAATTAAGGATATATCTGTTTTGAGGTATAAAGTTCAATCTATCATAGGCTCTTTGTCTAATTGGATAGCCAGATGAAGAGTAAATGTGAGTGAACTCATTATTTTACATGACCATTGCCATGATTATCTAAAGTCATGCAGGGAAGTGGATGTGGCTCAAGCAGTTGAGCTCCCACCTACCACATGGGAGGTTCAGTTCCCGGTGCCTCCTAAAGAAGACAAGTGAGATAGTGACTGATGCAACAAGATGACACAACAAGACACGAGGAAAACTTAATGAGTGACACAACAGAGCAGGGAATAGAGGTGGCTCGAGCGATTAGGCGCCTCCCTCCCACATCAGAGGCCCCAGGTTTGGTTCCCGGTGCCTTCTGAAAAGAAGACTAGCAGAAGGAGTTGGCCCGGCCCATCGCCGTGTCAGTGGCGGCTGCTGCCTGCTGCGGAGGCAGGCTGCGCCGTGGTGGCCCAGGCTGGCAGCTGTGGACGCCTGTGCCGGGCTTTGCCCGCTTCTCGGAGCTGTGAATTCCTTTGGAAAATTAATGGTATTTATCAGTGTGCCCAGTTTCTACAAATAAAAGATGGGTGGATTATTTTCTCGATGGAGGACAAAACCTTCAACTGTAGAAGTGCTGGAAAATATAGATAAGGAAATTCAAGCATTGGAAGAATTTAGGGAAAAAAATCAGAGACTACAAAAGCTATGGGTTGGAAGATTAATTCTCTATTCCTCCATTCTTTATCTGTTTACATGCTTAATTGTATACTTGTGGTATCTTCCTGATGAATTTACAGCAAGACTTGCCATGACACTCCCATTTTTTGCTTTTCCGTTGATGTAACATCTGGTGCATAAGAACAGTGCTTATTTTCTTCTTTTCCAAGAGAACAGAAAGAAACAATGAAGCATTGGATGATTTAAAATCCCAGAAGAAAAATATACTTGAAGAAGTCATGGAAAAAGAAACTTACAAGACGGCTAAATTAATTCTTGAAAGGTTTGATCCAGACTCAAAGAAAGCAAAAGAGTTGGAGCCGCCATCTGCTGGAGCAGCTGTAACTGCAAGACCTGGACAAGAGATTCGTCAGCGAACTGCAGCTCAAAGAAACCTTTCTCCACCACCAGCAAGCTCTAACCAGGGCCCTCTTCCACAAATTCCATTATCTCCTGGACCACCAAAGGATACTTCAGCACCCGGTGGGCCCCCAGAAAGAACAGCTACTCCAGCCCTTCCATCAGCTATGTTACCAAGACGTCTTGGATCCCCTGCTACTTCAGTGCCTGGAATGGGTCTGCATCCTCCAGGTCCACCTTTAGCAAGACCCATTCTCCCTCGAGAACGAGGTGCTCTGGATAGAATTGTTGAGTATTTGGTTGGTGATGGTCCACAGAACAGGTATGCCCTTATATGTCAACAATGTTTTTCTCATAATGGCATGGCTTTAAAGGAAGAATTTGAATACATTGCTTTTCGATGTGCCTACTGTTTTTTCTTGAATCCTGCAAGAAAAACCAGACCCCAGGCTCCAAGACTTCCTGAGTTTAATTTTGAGAAAAGGCGGCAGCAGAAGGCTCAAGTTCAGTTGGTCCCTTGCCGTCAGGAAGTGTGCTTCCATCAGAAAACCAACTCAGTGAAGCATCTTTAGAAGAGCAGGATATTCTTGATTCTACTACAGAGCAGATAGGTGGCAAAATATCACCTACAGAGCAGGTAAACCAAGTGATTGAAAAAGCATCTGGCACAGAAGAACCAGAGGAGAAAGGAGAAGACACTGAGAATGAGGAAACCTCAGTGAATGAAGCCAAATCGACAGTTTCCAGTGTTGATTCTATTCCAAATCCTGAACTAAGTGGAGAATCTTTCATGATAAAGGAGTAAATGCTTCCACGTGCCTTCAACTGGATATTTGTAGTCTTGTTGATGTCAGTTATTGCTTTTCAGGTGGTGTTTTATCTTATTTTTTTCCCCTCTAAGAATATGCTTGTTATTTGAGTTCAGATTGCCTAGCTATTTTGAAATGTCAAAGTTGTATCTACATGAGTATTGAAATTAAAAGAAAATATCTGTAAAGTAACCCATCCTTTTGAATGTACAAAGACCAACACTATTTTAGACAGCTTTTAAGATATTTTTTTTGTCTATTCTAAAAGTAAACAGACATGATAGAATTCTTGTTTTATATATGTGTGACCCATAAATAATATCCATTTTGACATAGGAAGAACATTGGTTAGGAATAAGTTCTCTAATAGTGTTTGGTTTAAAGAATGAAACTCAATTAAGATTTTGAACACTTCATTGTTAAAAATGGATAGAATTTTAACTCTTGATTTTTTGCCATGGGGGAAAAAGTGTCTATTTAGGCATTTACATGAAGTGTTATGGAGGTTGCAACTACATAGGAATTGGTACGATTTTTCGATAAGAATGCAGTTAAACAGTCAAGTGCAGTGTTTCTTTCTGATGTCACTTATTTTGCAGCTAGGCCAAAGGTGTGTGATGTATATAATTAGCTTATGTTTACATATTAACAAATAGGAATTATCTTTGCACTTGACTGTACTTGAATTCTGAGCATTATTTATACTTGTAAAATAATAATGATATGGAAGTGAATTTTATGCTCATGTGTATATTTTGTTAAGGAAAATAAAGATGATCTGGCAGCAGTTTCTTTTTGTTGAATAACTAGATTTCTTGATGGGATGACTTGGATGTCAGAAATCTTAGTAGGAAGAACTCACAATACAATGCTGCTTCTGCTTAGAATAAATTATGATGCTTATATTCAGATTTATTGTCCTTCAAGTTCAAAGAAACATTGACATTTAGAGGCTCTAATCAGAGGTTAGATTTTTCTGATTTAGGATCACCTTAGGCCATTGGTAACTTGCAACTTTGAGAGGCAAATATATTTGTGAGATTAGGCAGTAAGTTGCTGATAGTTCACTGGATTTGCTATGTGTACTAAGGATTATCTGGGAAAAAAAATTTGACCCAGAATTGTTATTCTTGGACCTCAACTACAAGGTGGCTATCTTTTACAGTTTCCTTTTATCTCTCTCCTCCATTATTTAAAAAAAAAAAAAAAAAAAAAAAAAAAAAAAAATTAAGTTATGCCAAAGAGAAGAATGTATGCAAATGATGTGTATGGCTAATGTTTCTAAGTTGTGCATAGTTTGTTAAAATTGAATAAAACATTTTGTTATTTAAAAAAAAAAAAAAAAAAAAATAAGACTAGCACACAACAGACAGACACAGCAAATGCAAAACAACGAGGGGGTGGGGAGAAATAAATAAAATAAATCTTTAAAAAAAAAAGAAAGTTGTGCAGACTTTGAGGTGGTAAAAGAAGGTATTTGGGGAGAAGGAATAGGTTTTCCTAAGAATTTTCTACTCATCTCTATTATTTCACTTATGACAGTATTTAGTTAGTTGATTACATATCTGTTCCTCTTAGATGGTGAGTTCTTTGAGGGCAGGACCCAAACATGTCTTATTTTTCTTTGTAAGAAATACTTGTCTTCATATCCTTGTACCTGTAGCCCTCTAGTTTTTAAGATGCACTCCATAAATGTTAACAGAATCAGTAGAGAAATTAGAGGAAAGTAAGGACAAAGGGAATAATGGAAGTGAAATGCCAGGGACTAAGAAAGTTAGCCTTAGAAAGTTTTACTTACTGGTTATAATAACAGACTGCTTAAAAATTTTTAAAGAGTGATCTGAGCACTATTGTCCTTTACTTTTGCCAAATTGCTGTTTAATCAGTTTAAAAACTACTGTATTTCACTTTCCTAATTCTATATAAATGTGAATTATTTCTTCAGTTTTACTTTTTATTTTACTTTTTCATGTGGAAAATGAGGTTTTAGTTTTGCTGTTTATAGTATGCCAAAATTAAACAATAAATCTTTTTATTTTAACAGCTGGAAATAACTGTGAATGTCCCGGATATAGCATGTATAACTGTTGTTGAACATCAGCTGTCAAACACAGATGTGACCACTCAAGAAATGAAACAAGAAGAAAATATGAATGCATTATCAATTGTAAGCATCCATTTTAATATGGTTTTGCATTTTATTCTTTGTTTACTTTCTGAAGACTGAAGGTTTATTTTGATAGCTTTAGTTTTACAAACAGCTCTTAGTTACTTTCTGTCATGTAGGAGCAGAAATAAGTTAATAATCCATAGTTTTTGTGTTTAGCTTGGAAAGTATTGATTTACTTTCTATAGAGATAATTCACACATTTAAAATAGTTTTTTAGCATAGTCACAGAATTGTGCAACAATCACCATAATCAATTTTAGAATATTTCTATCATCCCAGAGGAAACCCTATATCACTAACAGTCACTACCCATTTCCCCTCAACTCTCCCAGCGCTGAGCAACCACTGATCTACTCTCTGTCTGTATTCATTTCCCTGTTCTGGACATTTCATCTGAATGTAATCATATAGTATGTGGTCTTTTGTGTTTGGCTTCTTTCACTTTGCAAAATGTTTTCAAGGTTCCTCCATATTCTAGCATGTATTAGTACTTCATTCCTATTTATGGGTAAATAACATTCCATTTTATGGATATACATCATTTTATTTATCTATTCATCCATTGATGGACATTCAGGTTGTTTGACCTTCTGGCTAGTACGAATAATGCTGCTATAAACATATGCATACAAGTTTCTGATAGGGACATATGTTTTCATTTCTCTTAATTATATACCTGTGAGTGAAATTGCAGGATCATATAACTCTATGTTTAATTGTTTGATGTACTGCCACTGTGTTTTCCAAAGTGACTACACCATTTTACTTTCCAACAAGTAGTATATGAGGGTTCAGATTCTTCCATGTTTGTTGTTTTCTGACTTTTTATTTTAGCCATCCTAGTGGGTGATGTGGTAACTCATTTTGGTTTTGATATGTACTTGCCTGAAGATTAATGATTGTTGGCATTCAGGAACTGGGTCTGTGAAAACGGTGCCGCGGATGAGAAAGAATAAGACAAAGAAAGAAGAACTGGGATCAGGGGACTCTCTGTCCGGAATGGAGAGAAGAGCCCAGCCACACCATAGAGCATGGCTTTTATTTGGTTTTTGAATCAATAGATAGATGACAGTTTACATTCTTGAAGGGTTTACATTCCTGCATGTAGCAGATGTTGTAAATCTTATCTAACATAGAAACTCAGGATGATTCCCCACCCAGCTACTATAAGATCCTGTCCCATATTCATGAGACTAGGTTCTTATCTCCTACATTCCAGGGTGTCTCCTACATTCCAAAGTGATCTGCTTATTGTCGGTAGTCATGGTCATGGCCTTGGAAACGCCATCATTTCCCCCTTTTTTTTTTTTTTTTTTTTTTTTTAACCGGGAGGTCCCAGGGATCGAACCCGGGTCCCTCCATATGGGAGACGGACGCCCAACCAGTTGAGCCACATCTGACCCCAATTTTCCCCCTTTTTTATTAAATTTTTTAGTGAAGACTATAGGAACCATTATATAAGCTGATACAAGGTGACCTCCTGTCACACTTGTCTTCTTCTATAGGCTCTTGTGACTGTGCCTGTCTTAGGTTGTCATCCTCTGAGAATCTTACCCGTCATTGGCCACCAGTCAAGCCTTTGAGCTCTTACATGGAAGGCAATTTCATTAATATTTATACTTCTTCAGGTTCCTTAAGTGAATATTTTTGTGCAGATAAATAGTGTTAAGATCAAGAGGTTATTAGTAGAATCTTTCTACTAAATAATGCAAAATTAGCTTCTCATGGCCAAGTTTCTTAACATAAATGCATTTTTCTGATATAATTTTCCATTTTTTCTTTGAATATGTCATTACTCTACCCTTGACAATACAAACAATTAAAATGCATATAACAATAATTCTAAATCCAATCCAAAATGATATTTGAACTGTTTTTTGTTTCTACCAATGAAACGGCTGCACCAGTGGTTTTTTTCAATTCGTTTGATACATGCTCAATGCCTTCTTTTGCAATTCTAAAAGATTTATAGAAACATTATGCTTATATCCAATCAAATGATTTTTCACTCTCCTCCCAATCATGTTCACTATTATTATAAGCCAAAAGAGTAATACAAATAGAACTTTCATTCCAATCACAATCAAGAGCTCTTAACAAGTTTAAATTATAAATTTGATTACCCAAATGCATAATAGTTGTTTCAAGATCATTAACACGTTCCATATCAATGTGAGACTGGCTATGACACATCTCACTTGCATTTTTATGCCAGTCCTTAACATATTATTGATTCTGGACTCCTTGATGCAGGGCTGTGCCAGTGACAGCTGCAGCGGTTATGATGCCAATCAGTCCCAAAATTCCTGCTATTAAAAGTCCAATCAGTCTTTTAGTTCTTTTTAAATAATGGTCGAGGAAATGCCACAGCAACTGGGATTCTGGAGACTGCTGTCAATGTCTGGTCATCTGAACCGGTAACCATAGTCCTTTTCTTCTTCTTGCTATAAAAAGAGTTTGATTTTCCTGCAAATATGAATTCTTAAGACATGTAAATAAAGAGCAATTGGAGCAACTAATGTTCCTTTCACCAAGTTACTTTTCCAATGATAAAAACTATAGGATCTCATACACATGCCAGAAGAAATTGAGTTTCTTTTTAAAATAGTAATATTAGTTTTACTGCCTTGCCATTCAAAAAATGGACCAGTTTCCAAAAATAATTTTCACAAATAACTGAGTTTTGTTAAGTTTAGTGTTCCATGGTTGTAGGATATATCTTTCTTGATTTTTCCAAATTATTGAGCTGTTAGTAAATGCTGTAATCCCAAAATTCCAGAAATAAGGATTACTGTTATTAGTAATTATGATTGAATTATTAATGAACCAAGATATGGTTGTGTTTTTAATAGGTTTCGGTATCCCTATAAGGGCCCGATCCTTTACAATTCCATAGGAATCATTAAACACCACAACCTCTGTAAGCCCATGACAAATATGCCATTTGTCATTAAGTAGTCTGTTGTGAGAGGGACATGTAAGATTTACCATATTTTCTGGTGTATATCATAAAGAAGGGAAAATGAGAACATAAATTTGAGTTTGATTTTTCCTTGTTAAAACTACACTATAATTTTTAGGTTGCATGCATACAGAACCATATCCAAATACAAAGAGGGCAGTCTATAAAAGGTAAAATTAAATTTTCTAAAAATTACCCTTCTTCTTTTGGCTTTAAGGGTAGTCATATATCTATAGGTCCTGGAAAATGGTGAGATTGATTAAGATAAATTGGGTAAGACTCATCGTTCCAAGTTAACAGCTCTAGAAGAGGTGGGTTGGTTATGTATACCCAATAAGTGTAATTATGATGTGGTATCTTACCTTAACCTAATACTTTACCTATAATTAATCCAATGTGAAACCACCATGTCCATAGTTTAAGTTTCAGCAGCATCTTTAATTCTAGGCTTGATTCTTCTAGAGCGGGTACACTGCTGTTTTCCTGTTTCTGTAATGATAAGAGCAAAAGCTCGGCCCCCAAATTTTTCCTTTCCTTTTTCCCATTTATTGGTTGTTTCATCTTTTATTTTCATTATTTTTATTAACCTTCCATTGTTTTTCTGCTGCTGTGGTATTAGAAATTTGTTGTCTATTAAGAAAATTTAAGGTAAGCAATGCTTTAGATAGTTTGTCTTTAGCAGATTCTCCTCCATCTCCCCCTTTTTGTTTTTGCAACATTAATTTTAATAAATGATTACTTTTTTCTATTATTGCTTGTCCTTGGGGGTTATATGGAATTCCTGTAACATGTTTATAAACAGGGGTTTAACTGTTATATTCCAATGTTTTATAATATGTATACATACATTCACATGCTTACCAAACCTGGGGATACACTGATATACTTGGCTAATTGTTGGCTAGAGTTCTTGATAGATACAAGATAAATTTTAATATGTATATTTAGTTTAATAAGCTTATACTGACAATTAGAGAGAGAAACATGAATAACATAATCAATTAAAAGACCAAGGTAATATTGACAAAATGACATATAAATAGAGCAGTTATATATATATATATATATACTTACCAGTATTTAACTTTTAGCTGGGAAGTGTTGAATTAGCAACTGATACTGTGTTTAGGATTAATTAATTTGCCAATTTGTGAGTATTTTGCTAATTCCTGAGGAAGAGGCCAGCCTCCCCAGGAAGGAACACAACACTCCGTGGGCAGTAAGTATATTTTAAGGTTTATGTATCAATCCCTGGGAGAGTGGCCAGCTCCTCCAGGGAGAAATACAACACCTTTTGAAATGTACTTTATCTTTTTTAATTTGTTACAAAGCATTTTTGATGTGCTTACTATTTTAGTTTTCAATTTTTTTTTTAAATATGAAAAATGTTAAGATTTACATATACATATAATAACATACAAGTTATTAAATTACTTAAGTATGCAATGTAGTGCATTTAAATTTTGATTATTAAAGCATGTTATACATAATTTATAACTACAGTAGAACCAGCAGACATTCAATGAATAAACTTTTATTTTTTATGCATTTAAAAATTTTAGTAGCATGATTAGAATGACCTTAATTTTTTTTTTGTACAGCTTGAGTCATAGGTAAAAATAAATTATTTCCTATTTGGGCTGTGGGGCAATGCATTAAATTTAATTTATTGTTGGTTGTTTTACAGAAATGGGAATGTGGGCTGGTTTGACTTGTTTAAGAAGATTAATTTTGTGTGTGTGTGTGACAAACTGGTAATATTTGGGACTGTTGCACATTGCACTAGTGTTATTTTAATTTGCTGTCATTTATTGTTATGCACTACCCCTGACAGCTCTTAATGGCTGCTTGCTTTCTGTAGTTAGACTTGGTTTTTTTTGTTTTGTTTTGTTTTGTTTGTTTTTTAGCAGAGATGGAATGAATCAGATAAACGAGATAAAGCATCTGCCTTTTGATTTTTAGACAGAGGTAGTTTTATAAAATAATTAAAATTATTATTAATAACATATTTTTATTTAATATTACAGTGAAACATTATTAAATTTTCAGTAATTTTATACACCTTTAAAGTAATTATATGAACCTTTTATTCATATAACTTTAATTGTTACAAAATTAAAAATTTTCTTTTAGAGCGCCCGCGGCGGCGGCTGCGGCGGTGGCCGCGTCCGAGGCTCCTGGGCCTCGGGCCCCGGATCGTGCACCATGGCTGAATTTGATGAGGGAGATTTCACTATAGCAGATTATGCTCTGTTAGAAGATTACGTGAACGATAGTGTCAGTGCTCCTGCATTTATAACCAACGATTATGTTCGTGTGACTCAGCTTTATTGTGATGGGGTGGGTAAACAGTGTAAAGATTATACTCAAAGTGAGAAGAATGTAGAATTTGACATCTGCAGTCTGTGGTGTAGTAAACCAGTTTCTGTTCTGCATGATTACTGTGATGCCATTAAAGTCTACGTTTTCTGGCCACTTCTGTTTCAACGTCAGCACAGTTCTGTGGTGTCACGATTGCATCCCTGTGTGGAGACCAGCAATTCTCATTCTTTTGAAATGAGTTTGAAGAAATTACAACATCTTGAGCTGATGGAAGATATTGTAGATTTGGCAAAGAAAGTTGTGAATGATTCATTCTTTATTGGAGGCTTATTAAGAATTGGTTATAAAATAGAAAACAAAATCTTGGCAATGGAAGAGGCTTTGAATTGGGTAAAATATACAGGCAACTTAGCAATTCTGCCCAAATTAGGAGATATTGACAATTGTTGGCCTATGTTAAGTATTTTCTTTACTGAATACAAGTATCACATAACTAAAGTTGTAACGGAAAACTGCAATTTGCTTGAAGAATTTAAAACCCAAAATTGTGCCGACTGCATAGAGCAAGGAGAACTAATGAAAATGAAGGGAAATGAAGAGTTCTTCAAGGAAAGATTTGATAATAGCTATCATCTATTACACCAGAGCCATTGAATATAGACCTGAAAATCATCTTCTTTATGGTAACCGAGCTCTATGTTTTCTTCGCACTGGACAAATCAGAGCACATTCTCATGGTAGAAAATTTGGAAAATACAAGAATTTAAAAAGAAGAAAAAATATTCACCAGTAATCCAGCCACCTCGGAGAATACCGCTGTATTAACGTTATGCAGCTTTTAGATGGCTTAAGCCGTGGATAAGCTGAGGCTATATAGACTAGAGGAGTGCTTGCACTTGACATTGTCTTCCATCAATGCCACTTCCTGTCAAGAAATGAGCTGCAAATGTTTTTTGACCATTGCCTCTCACTAGGTCTAGAATTGCAGATAGTGTATGCTGTTTGAAAGTGAATCTGTATGCTTTCAAGATCAGATGAGAAAGGTTGACAAGTTGGCTAATCTCCTGTGAGAACTGAGGTGCCTATGTGGAACCTTGACAGGGTGGAAGGTTATCCCCTTTGCATGGGGAACCTCAGAGAGCCATGAGGCAAACCAGGGTGTCTCCGCTCTGTTTCATGAGTGTTGAATGTTAGACACCCAAGGAGAATCATCCTAAAACCTTGCCACAAAAGAAGTTGAATCAAAAATAGAAATACAGAAGCCAGGTAGCATCAGGAAGGAAAGGTCAAGAGCAGGGTTATGGATCCATTCTTGTACCTTCTTCCTAAAGGTCTAGCTTGTGGTTCAACACTTAAGTTTTCACTAGAGTCGGGTCACGAGCATGTCATTGTGAATCCTTTGTTCCTTGTTAATCAGCAGTATTTATTGGATGCCTATTAAATGTACCAAGCTTTATGCCACAAAAAAAAAAAATTTTCTTTTAATTGTACAACAGTTTTAAATACCTTATTTAACTTATATCACATGAACTTAACTATTTTTAGTATTTTATCTTTTTTTAGGTAACAGACTAAATCATTTGTAACAGTTTAAAACAAAAAGCTTCTTTTTGAGAAAGCAGGTTTAAACATTATGTTTTTTAAAAGTGATAAAACTTGTTTCTTAAGGAAACGTTAAGGTTAAAGTATAAGAAGCTATTTAGATAAAACACTTTCTTTTTTGTATACTGATTATTCAGGAGAAAGACTCTGTGTAAATTTTTATTAAAATAGATTAATGATTAGGGAAACGGATGTGGCTCAAAAGGTTCGGCGTCCGTCTACCATATGGAGAGACCGGGGTTCGATCCCCGGTACCTCCCGGTAAAAAAAAAAAAAAAATAGATTAATGACGAGAAACTTTGAGAAAGAATAAAACTTTAACTTTGTTTTAATAACTAGTCATTTTATCTTAGGATAAAATTACTTCCTTTTCTTTAAAAATAAAATCACATTCTATATACCTCCCATATTTAAGTTACCACAACGATTTTGGAAACTGTTTCTAAGCAAACTTCTGACAACATACAATTACCATCAACATTAAACAAACTTATTAGAATAATGATTTAGTTTCTTTATAACTATTTTTATTATTTTTAATTAATACCCATATATATTTATTAATATAAGCACTTATTTAATGTTGGCCATTTGAATAGAGCTCTTGTAATCATTTTTATTCATCAATTTAATATTACCATCCGGAGGTATCAAAATATACACTGACACTGAACAAATAGACAAACTCAAAACAAGTTATAACACATCAATAGAAACATACATCTCTCTTTCTGCTTTTGAGATTTTTTTTTTTTTTTTTTGAAACTGTATTGCTAAGTTTTCTTACTTTTCTAATGGTTTAATTTTATTAGCCTTTATCATCCCACAGCCTTATCATTATGTAAGCAGTAGGAGGTTTATAAAGTTGCTGCTGGAACTGAAGGGTTAACATCCACAGCTGGAGTTGAAGAGCTATTAATAGCTTGAAAAGTGCCCTAGGGAATCCCTTCATGGTTGCCATAGCAACACAAGCCTCTGTAGGAGGCTCTGGGTGGTCACTTTCAGAACATTCATAGTCATACAGATGTAAATTGGCCTCAAGCTAATCAGAGACAGAATCCTCCGCCTCTGCATTTTTAGAGGGCTTACTAGATTTTGTTTGAAGAGGCTTAAGAGCCAGAGTAATAAGATGTTTAGCTGTATCAGATAATAAGTCTCTTCCCCATAAATTAAGTCCTACATCCGCAACTTGTACAATGGCAATATCATCATATTGAGCTTGGCAAGGAACCCCAGCCCATTGACCTATTCCTAATATTTGTTCAGCAGTAATAGGCACTGGTGGGTTTTGCTGTTGATTTCGTCATGCTACAATATTAGCTTCATCAGCCCACCAAGTTTTATTTATTTATTTATTTTTTACCGGGAGGTACCGGGGATCGAACCCTGGTCTCTCCATATGGTAGACGGACGCCGAACCTTTGAGCCACGTCCGTTTCCCCCAAGTTTTAAATTGTAAAAATTCTGCTGAATTAAGAACAGCTTGAGCTAACAAATCCCAGTCCCAGGGTATTAATCTGTCTGCTTGTGCCAGTCCTTGCACCAATCCCTGAGTATAAGGAGAATTAACACCATATTGAGTGCATGTTTGTTTTAATTCTTTAATAGGAGCATGCTCAGACTGTACAACCCCTTGGGGATTGTCAGCATCTACTGGAATTTGAGTAACTATTACTGGAAAAGTAGAAAAAAGTTGCATAGCCTCTGAATCTCCTTCTCTACTTCCCTGTGCTATACTTTTCATAATTGAGGAGGATGGTGCTGGCACAAAAACAGAAACTTTAGGAGGGTCATCAAATGTTGTAAAAAATGGATTAGTAGATACCTTAGGAGGCACAGACGCCGGTTCAAAAGACAATAAACCATCTTTTGGAGCGGACGGCATAGCGACCGCTGGAAAAGTTCCATAAACTTCCTTTTTCCTTTCCTTCTTTCTATTAGACATGAGTCTGTCTGTTTTTGCCTGTTCATTAATTTTTTCATATATATTTTCATTAAAATCACCATTAGCTTGTTCTGCTATCGGACCAGCAATAGCAGTATCCTGTTTACAATCTTTAACTTCATCTGATTGTAAAGGTTCAAGAGCAACAGAAATAAGACTACACAAAGACCATACATGAAGGGGAATTATTTTTCCTTTTTGATAAACCCTTTTTAAAGCTTTCTCCCCTAACTCCCAATGTTTCAGGTTTAAAATATCCTGCCCTTGCGGCTGAAACCAATAACATTTCTGTACAAGAGAAAAAAGTTCCTCAAAAGCCGAGGATTTAATAGTTGCACCGGTGCATTTTAATAAAGTTTTTAACACTCTAGAGTACTCTTTAAAGTTCAACTGCTGATTACCCACTACCCTGATGATTCCAAGGATGAAGCTTACCTTTTCTGTTTCTTTTTCTTTTAAGACCGCTCTCAGGAGCTCCTTGGTCCGCTCACTGACTGAAAGAAAAGTTTCGTTTTCAGAGCCCCACGTTGGGCGCCATATGTTGTCAGTCAGGAACTGGGTCTGTGAAAACGGTGCCGCGGATGAAAAAGAATAAGACAAAGAAAGAAGAACTGGGATCAGGGGACTCTCCGTCCGGAATGGAGAGAAGAGCCCAGCCACACCATAGAGCATGGCTTTTATTTGGTTTTTGAATCAATAGATAGATGACAGTTTACATTCTTGAAGGGTTTACATTCCTGCATGTAGCAGATGTTGTAAATCTTATCTAACATAGAAACTCAGGATGATTCCCCACCCAGCTACTATAAGATCCTGTCTCATTATCATGAGACTAGGTTCTTATCTCCTATATTCCTGGGTGTCTCCTACATTCCAAAGTGATCTGCTTATTGTCGGTAGTCATGGCCTTTGAAACTCCATCAAATGATGTCAAGCATCTTTTCATATACTTATTGGCCATTTGTATATATTCTTTGGGGAAATATCTATTCAAGTCTTGCTCATTTTTTAATTGGGTTATTTGCCTTTTTAATATTGTATTAGGGTTCTCTAGGAAAACAGAACCGACAGGAGTTATCTGTAAATAGTATGACATTTTATAAAATTGTCTTATGTGACTGTGGAGATGCACAAGTCCAAATTCCATAGAGCAGGCTGCAAGCCAGGGACTCAGATGAAGTTCCTCATTGAATTCCACAGGAGAGGCTCGCTATCTGAAATAGTTCACACATTAGCCCAACCATCACAAATACTGAATTGTATGACTACTTTATATATGCAAGGTAGAAGTATGGTATCAGATAAATGATTTGCAAATATTTTCTCCCATTCTGAAGGTTATCTTTTCACTGTGTCCTTTAAAGCACAAAAGTTTTTTTCATTTAGATGAAGTCCAGTTTATCTAGTTTTTCTTTTATTGCTCTTACTTTTGGTGTCAGATCTAAAAATCCTTTGCCAAATTCAAGGTCATGAAGATTTACTTTCATGTTTGCTTCTAAGAGTTCTATAGTTTTTGTTCATACGTTTTGGTCTTTGAAATAATTTGGAGTTAATATATGGTGTAAAGTTAGAGTCCAAATTCATTTTATTGCATGTGGCCATCTAGTTGTCCCAGCACCATTTATTGAAAAGGCTCTTCTTTCCCCATTGACTGGTCTTGACATCCTTGTCAAATATCAGTTGACCATGGATGTATGGTAATATTTCTGGACTATCAATTCTATGCCATTAGTTTGCCTCTGTCCTTGCACCAGTGCCGCACTGTCTTGATTGCTGTTGGCTTATAGTAAGTTTTTAAAGATGGGAAGTGTGAGTCCTCCTTGTTTATTATTCTTTTTCAGGATTGTTTTGGCTATTATTTTAGAATCAGCTTTTCAATTTCAACAAAGAAGTCAGCAGGGATTCTGATGGTGACATTGAATTTCTAGATCAGTTGGGGAGTATTGCCATCTTAACAATGTTAAATTAAGTCTTCTTATCCATAAACATAGGGTGTTTTTGTATTTATTTACATCTTTAATTTCAACCACGTTTTGTAATTTTCATAGTATAAGTATTGCACATTTATTAAATTACTAGATATTTTATTCATTTTTGGTGCTATTGTGAATGAAATTGCTTTCTTTATTTCATTTTCAGATTGTTCTTTGCAAGTGTATAGATATAAAATTGATTTTTATATATTGATCTTATCTCTCCGGTCACCTTGCTGAACTCATTTATTTCCAATTGTTTTTTTTTTTTTGTTGTTGTTGTTGTTTTTTAGTAGTTCCTTACGATTGTCTATATACATGATATATCATCTGAGAATGGAGATAGTTTTACTTCTTACTTTCTAATCTGGATGCCTTTATTTTTCTTGCCTAATTGCCCTGGATAAAATATAATGTTGAATATAAGTACAGTGTTGAATACAAGTGGCAAATCAGACTTTTTTCTCTTGTTCCTGATCTTTTTTTTTTTAACTTTTTATTTTGAAATAATTTCAAATTTGCAGGAGAATTGTAAAAGTAATACAAAACTGTGATGGTTAGGCTAATGTGTCAACTCGGCCAGGTAATTGTGTCCAGGTATTAGGTCTAGCAAGCACTGGGCTAATTGTAAAACAAGAACATTTATGGACTTCGATCACCAGTGAGTTTACTGCATGGATGGCTGATTACATCTGCATCAATCAGGGAAGTTGCATTCAGCAACTGGTGATGCTTTTATCCGATCAGTTGAATGCCTTACAAGGGGAAGTGATTTCAGCATTCAGAGAGAATTTCCCAGCTCATCTTTGAACAGCCAACTTCTCCCAGAAACTCACCAAGGACCTTTCTTCGTACTTTCATCGGAGCCCCTGGCTTGCAGCCTGCCTGCGAAACCTGGACTTGTGCATCCCCAGGGACATGTGAGAGACTCTTATAAAATCTCATATTATTGACAGATATCTCCTGTTGATTCTGTTTCCCGAGAGAACCCTGACTTATACAGCTTGGTACCGGGAGTGGTTCTTGAGGAGCAGAGTCTTAAACATGGGATATCTGAGGTGGTTCTGGGAGTTTTATAATTGGCTCTCTACTCTAATTGGACTCAAGGGTACTAATGACTCCCTTTCCAATAATGAAGAGGTTGCTAACAGTCCATGGCGTGAGCTGGCAGTAGAGACATGCAAAATAGCATCACTGGATTCCCCTGCTTCCATGCTTATAAGAAGCAAGGATCTGGGTGAGAGTGTTTTCAACACCTTAATAGAATTTTGTGGAGTCAAAAAGTATAATGATGTTGGCTGGCTCCTCCTAGATACTCTGGATACAGTTACAAAAGAGAGAGATGAGCTAAAGTCTTCAAATTTGGAACTTAAATGCCGCATGAATGATATGAAAGTTTCTACTTGTGCCTTGAAAGAAAATCTTGTCTCCTGTAGCCACAGACTTGAGATATCTGTGAATCAAACCCAGACTCTCATTGTACGAGTAGCAGAATTAACAGAAGAAACTAAAATCTCAACCTCGCAGGGTTTCTGCAATTAAAGTGAAGGCATTGATTGGAAAGGAGTGGAACCTGGAGGATTGGGATGGAGACATATGGGATGGTGATATGGAACTCTAAATTCTGCTGAATATACCAGATAAACCTGTAATGGCCTGCCCTGTGGAGACAGTGGAACTCTAAATTCTGCTGAAACTTTATCAGATAAACCTGTGATGGCCTGCTCTGTGGAGACCATACCTTGTCAACCTTGTATCATCCAGCCTCCAACCTGCCCCAGGGAGTCCAACCTCCTTCCAGCCCTGAGATGGGTACCAGCCAAACTGAAGCCTGCACTGCCCAGCCTCCAGCCTGCCCCAGAGAGTCTGGACCTCCTCTCAGCTGGAGACAGGTACCAGCCAAACTCCAGTATGCACTGCCCAACCTCCAGTTTGCCCTGAGGAATCAACCTTCCAACCCGCTGCCTGAAGAGATTAATCCTGTCTCACCAGAAGAAAATGCAAAGGAATGCCCTGAGGTCAGTAGCTTGCAAGACATCTCTAATCCTCCTCCTTACCCACCCACACCACCCCTCTTGTCTTTGAGAACTATTACTAGACTAAAATCACAACAAGTCCCCAAAGGTGAACTACAAAGTGTGACCCATGAGGAAGTACGCTATACTCTGAAAGATCTGCATGAGTTTTCCAACTTATATAGACAGAAATCAGGGGAATATGTGTGGGAATGGATTCTAAGGATATGGAATAATGGTGGAAGGAATATAAAGTCGGACCAGACTGATTTTATTGATATGGGCCCACTAAGCAGAAATTCTGGATTCAATGCTGTAGCTCAAGGGGTTAGAAAGGGCTCTAACAGTTAAAAAAAAAAAAAAAAGGAAAGAAAGGGCTCTAACAATTTGTTTGGGTGGCTGACTGAAACATGGACCAAAAGATGGCCTAGCATATCTGATGTTGAGAAGCCCGATTTGCCCTGGTATGCAGTAGACGAGGGGATTCAAAGGCTTAGAGAGATTGGAATGCTAGAATGGATTTACCATTTGAGCCCTGTCCACCCACCCCAGGAATGTCCAGAGGACACACCTTTAACCAGGACTGTGAGGAATAAATTTGTAAGACTAACTCCATCTTCTCTGAAGAGCTCTGTGGTTGCTCTTCTCTGCAGTCCAGATATTACTGTGGGGAGGGCTGTAATGTAATTGGAATCCTTAAACATTATGGGGATGATCGGATCTCAGTCCGGTAAAAGTCAAGTATCGGCAATTAATCGCCAAAGGCAAGGTGAGCGTGGCTACCACAATGAAAGACAGATTTAAAACAGCACACAGAATAGTCTGAGTCGCATGGAGTTATGGCATTGGCTAATAGATCATGGGGTACCTAGAAGTGAAATACATGGACAATCTACTAAATTTCTTCTGGATCTATATAAGCAGAAGAGTTCTAGGTCGAGTGAACAAAACCCTAACTCAAATTACAGACGCAGAGAATCACAGCCCCTTAATCAATTCCCAGACTTGAGACAGTTTACAGACCCAGAGCCCTTTGAATGAGGAGAAGGCCAGGTCCCTTTGTGGAAGGATCCTGTTAAACTGCCAAAAATTTATACTGTTAATCTCCCTCCCACCTTTCCCCAGGGAGACCTAAGGCCTTTTGCCAGAGTAACTATGCATTGGGGAAAAGGAAATTAAAGACATTTCGGCGATACCATGTTCCCCATCACCCTGAAGCAGCTGGTTTAATAGAACGGTGGAATGGCCTTTTGAAGACTCAGTTACAGTGCCAACTAGGTGGCAATACCTTGCAGGGATGGGGCAGTGTTCTCCAGGAAGCAGTGTATGCTCTAAATCAGTGTCCTCTCTATGGTGCTGTTTCTCCCATAACCAAGATTCATGGGCCCAGGAATCAAGGGTGGAAATGGGAGTGGCACCACTCACTGTTACCCCTAGTGACCCATTTTTTTTTTTGCTTCCTGTCCCTGCAACCTTAAGCTCTGCTGGTCCACAGGTTTTAGTCCCAAAAGGAGGAGTGCTGCCACCAGGGAACACAACAATGATTCCATTGAACTGGAAGTTAAGACTGCCACCTGGCCACTTTGGGCTCCTCTTACCTGTGAATCAACAGGCAAAGAAGGGAATTACTGTACTGGCTGGGGTGATTGATCCTGACTATCAAGGGGAAATAGGCTACATCTACATAATAGGGGTAAAGAAGAGTTTGCCCCGGAGACGGATGTGGCTCAAGAGGTTCGGTGTCCGTCTACCATATGGAGAGACCGGGGTACAATCCCCGGTACCTCCCGGTAAAAAAAAAAAAAAAAAAAAAGAAGAGTTTGCCTGGAATGCAGGAGATCCTCTAGGGCATCTCCTAGTACTACCATGCCCTATGATTAAAGTCAATGGAAAATTGCAACAAACTAATTCAAGCAGGCCTAAAAATGGCCCAGAATCTTCGGGAATGAAAGTTTGGGTCACCCCACCAGGCAAAGAACCACGGCCAGCTGAAGTGCTTGCTGAAGGTAACGGGAACATAGAATGGGTAGTGGAAGAAGGTAGTGATCAATACGAACTTCGACCATGTGACCAGTTTCAGAAACAAGGACTGTAATAGTCATGAGCCCTTCTTCCTTGTTTCGTTATAAGTATGATTATATATGTACACAAAACGAATTTCTTTGTTTTCTTCCCCAACCTTTTCCCCTATCATATGAAAAGTTGTATTAATTTCATGTCATAATATTTAAGGATGTCAAGTTTAAGAGTGAATATTACCCAAGGACATGCACCCCATTCTGTGGGGAATTAATGTGTTTCCGGTTGCATGCAGGGGAGTTGAATATTGTTAGGTGGAAATATATATGTATGCTTGTCTGTTACTGTTTTTACTTAGATACTAAGTATGGTTTAGGGTAATGTGTATGGTGGCCGAGTTGAACAAGGGGTGGACTGTGATGGTTAAGCTAATGTGTCAACTCGGCCAGGTAATTGTGTCCAGGTGTTAGGTCCAGCAAGCACTGGGCTAATTGTAATACAAGAACATTTATGAACTTCAATCACCAGTGAGTTTACTGCATGGATGGCTGATTACATCTGCATCAATCAGGGAAATTGCATCAGCAATGGGTGAGGCTTTTATCCAATCAGTTGAATCCCTTAAAAGGGGAAGTGATTTCAACATTCAGAGAGAATTTCCCAGCTCATCTTTGGACAGCCAACTTCTCCCAGAAATTCATCAGGGACCTTTCATCGTACTTTCATTGGAGCCCTTGGCTTACAGTCTGCCTGCAGAACCTAGACTTGTGCATCCCCACGGTCGTGTGAGGAACCCCTATAAAATCTCATATTATTATTATTATTATTATTATTTTTTTTAAAGATTTTATTTATTTATTCATTTATCGCCCCCTTGCTGCCCGTGCTCGCCGGGTCAGCCAACCATGCCGTGCGGGCGGGCCCGCCCTCACCAGGAGACCCCGGGAATCGAACCCGGGGCCTCCCACATGGCAAACGGGAGCCCCACTGATTGAGCCACAGCCGCTTCCCTAAAATCTCATATTATTGACAGATATGTCCTGTTGATTCTGTTTCCGAGAGAACCCTGACTAATACAAAAACCAATAACAGAGAATTCCAAATATGCACCTTACACAGATACACTATCAACTTTTAACATTTTGCCACATTTGTTATATCATTCTTTCTGTTTTCTAAACATTTGAGAATACATTGCATGTATCATCCTCCTTGAGTACTTGATATTTCCATGTACCTTGCCTAAGAGTAAGGATATTCACTTATGTAACCTCCTTAAGTTTTGTTGTTGTTGTTGCCAGTTTTTTAAAAATATATTTCATTAGAGAGGTTGAGTTGTGAACTTACAAAACAATCATGCACAAGTGTAGAATTCCCATAGTACAGCCCTTCACTGTTGTGGAACATTTGTTACAGATTATGAGATAATATCATCCGACTGTTAGCACTAGCTATGGCCCATAGTGTACATTTGGCATATTTTTCCCATACCCCCCTATTATTAATACAGTACATCTTTGGCATTGATACAAGAATATTACAGTATTGCTGTTAACTATAGTCCATAGTTTACATTAATTGTATTTTCCCCATGCTTCTCCACATTCTCACCACCCTGCAATAGTGACTTACATTGGCTGTAAGTCACTTACATTGGACACTTTTGTATCTGTACCCTCAACCACAATTCTCATCCACCTCTGGGTTCACTGTGTTATTCAGTCCCTAGATTATTCTCTAACTTTCTTTCAATTGGCATTTACATCCCTAGACTACCTTTTTAGCCACAATCCCATTTTAAATCAGTTGCTACTCACTATAATGTATTACCATCAACTCTATCCATTTCCATATATTTATAGTCAACTTAGTTAAAACTTCTATATACATTAAGCATCAGTACTCCTTCACAGCCCTCTTATCTCCTAATAACCTATACTCTAGGTTTTAACACCATGCATTTATTCATATTTTGTTCATTTTAGTGAGACCATGCAATATTTGTCCTTTTGTGTCTGGCTTATTTCCCTTAGAATAATGTCTTCAAGATTCATCCATGTTATATGTGTCCCAATTTAATTTCTTCTTATTGCAGCATAGTATTCCGTCATACGTATATACCACATTTTGTTTATCCATTCATTGGGTGATGAACACTTGGGTTGTTACCATAGTTTGGCAATTGTGAATAACGCCACTATGAATATCAGTGTGCAGATATCTGTTCATGTCACAGTTTTCAGTTGTTCTGGATGTATTCCTGGTAGAGGAATTGCTGGATCATATGGCAGTTCTGCTGCACCATTTTACAATCTCAGGAACAGTGAAGGAGTGTTCTTATTTCTCCACATCCTTGTTGTTTTCTGTTTTCTTAATAATAGCCATTCTATGTGGTGTGAGATGATTTCTTGTTGTTGTTTTGATTTGCATATCCCTAGTAGGTAGTTATATTGAACATTTTTTCATATGCTTTTTGGCCATTTTTTTTTCTTTTTTAAGGAGGAACCCAGGACCTTGTACATGGAAAGCAGGCGCTCAACCACTGAGCTACATCCGCTCCCCAATGAAGGCTGGGTTATTTGTTCATTTGTTTTAGGAGGTACCGGGGATCGAACCCAGGGCCTTTGCCCATTTTTAAATTGGATTGCTTGCTCTTTTATTGTTGGGTTGTATGAACTCTTTTATACAGAATAGAGATCAAACCCTTATTGGATATGTGGTTTCCAAATATTTTCTCCCATTGAGTGGGCTGTTGTATTAGTCAGCCAAAGGGGTGCTGATGCAAAATACCATAAATCTGTTGGCTTTTATAAAGGGTATTTATTGGGGGTAGAAGCTTACAGTTACCAGGCCATAAAACATAAGTTACTTCCCTCACCAAAGTCTGTTGCCATGTGTTGGAGCAAGATGGTTGACAACATCTGCAAGGGTTCAGGCTTCCTGGGTTCCTCTCTTCCCTGGGCTCATTTCTTTCCTGTGCTCTCTCTACAGACCACCTGTAGACTATCAGGCGAACAACTCGTCTCTCTTCCTGGGGCCTTCTCTCCTTACTCACGACCCAGGTCCTCTGTTGCTTACTTCCCAGGGTTCTAGCTCAAAACTCCAACCTCCCATCTCTGGGGTGCTGTTTCTCTGTGAGTCCCCACCCACCAAGGAGGCAGCGACTCAATGTCCTACTGACATGGCCCAATCAAAGCCTTAATCATTATTTAATCAAGTAAAAGTGAAACCTCTGAATCCAATATAATCTAATATGCCCAGAGGAAAAGACCAGTTCACAAACATAATCCAATATCTATTTTTGGAATTCATAAATAATGCCAAACTGAATTCCAAAAAGACATTACAATATTCAAAAAAACCTTAAATCAGTACAATGCAAAGTACAAAGCCATATCACAGTTTAAAGAAATACAGTTTGTCTTGAGGCAGGGCCCCATCTGGCTGTAGACTTTTGAAACTTACAAAACCATTTATCTGCTTCCAATACACAAATGGACAGACAAAGGATAAACATTTTCATTACCATAAGGAGAAATTGGGAGGGAAACAATTCAGTAACCTGTAGGAGTTTAAAGTCTGAGAGCCATTCTTAAGACTATGGTTTCTTCTCCCTGGGGTCTCATGAGGACCCACCCTTTCCACAGCTTCCCCAGTGGCCATTTTCTTGGTTCCACCCTCATCAAGCATCTGGGTGTGGACCAAGCTCCAGACCTCACCCTCCAAGAGCACTGGGGTGATTGCCACACTTTACCCAATCTTTGGGTTAGAGTCTTAACACCCGCCCTTCCCTCCCCCCACCCCCAATACAGTGAAGTGAAGACAACATTCTCCCTAACCTTTGGCATACAGGTCCAACTCTCTCAGAGCAATGAGTTGGCAACCTGGCTATCCCTGCTCCGTGGGAGACAGCCCCCCCTCCTGACCTATGGGGCTTGCTGGTCAAGAGTTCTGTTCAGTCATGTGACATACATGCAACCTGAGGAAGTTAAAGTGCTGAAATGTTATCCACTGCTTATTATTGTTTCTGAAAAGATGCATAACTTTCTGAGGGTATTCCTGCACCACTCTTCTTTTTTTAATACCTTATGTATCCTCCTACCTAACCTTTCAGAAGGTGTGAGGAGAAAGTGTGGGAAGATATGTCCATAATGCATGTCTGGCCCCTTCCCAGGATCCCTGTGTCTTCTCTCCTCACTTGCTGCTGTCTTTTTAGTAATGATCTGCTGTTTTACTGTGTACAAGTCCTCTATATCCTTGAATAAATTTATTTTTAGATTACTTTTTCTTTTGTTATTGTAAATGGAATTATTTTCTTGATTTTCTTTTCAATTTGTTCTTTGCTGGTGTATAAAAGCAAAGCACCACTGATTTTTGTATGTTGATCTTGTACCCTGTAACTTTGCTTGTTAGATCTAGTAGCTTTTTTGTAGATTCTTCAGGATTTTCTCAACATAGGATCATGTCGTTTGCAAAAAGGAATAGTTTCTTCCTGATTTAGAGTAAAGCAACTAGTCTTTCTCTGTTAAGTATGAAGTGAGCTGTACACTTTTGGTAGGTTTCTTTTATCAGGTTGAGGAAGTTCCCTTCTGTTCATAATTTATTGAGTTTTTTCATGGCCGAATGTTGAATTTTGTGAAATAATTTTTCTGCATCTGTTGAGCAGATTATGTGATTCTTTTATTTTATCCTACTGCTGTGATGTATTGTATTAGTTGGTTTTGAGCAGCTTTAGGTTTACAGAAAAATTGCACAGAAAGTATGAAGAGTTCCCATAACCCATACACACACAGTTTCCTTGTTATTAACATCTTGCATTGCATTTGTTAAAATAGTTGAACTGATATTGATACATTATTGATAATTGAAGTACATAGTTTTCTTCTTTTTTTATTGGCTTACTGATTTTTTTTTTTTTTTTTTTTATTAGAGCATTTACAGGTTTACAGATAAGGTATAGTAAGTACAGAATTCCCATATAACCTGCCTTAAGTACAGAATTCCCATATACCCTGCCTTATATGCACAGTTTCCCCTATTATTAACATTTTACATTAGTGTGGTACCTTTGTTACAGTTGATGAATAAAATTATAATTGTGTGATTAATGTTAGCGCACTATTTACATTAGGGTTCACTCTTTGTGATGTACAGTTTTCTGGGTTTTTTGGTTTTTGTGGGGGGTATGCTAACTTATATTCAAGTTATAAAATTTCCCCTTTTATCCCTTTTCAAATATACAATTCAGAAGTGTTAATTACATTCACAAAGTTATGCCTCTGTCACCATCATCCATTGCCAAGACTTTTCCACCATCCCTACAAAAATTCCCTACCAATTAATCATTAAGACTCCATTCTCCTTCCCTACCCAGCTCCTGGTAACCTGTATTCTAGTTTCTGACTTCATGAATTTACATATTCTGCTGATTCATATAAATGAAATAATACAGTATTTGTCCTTTTTGCATTAATTGATTTTTGCATTTTAAACCTACCATTCATCCCAGGGATAAATCCTACTTGGTATGGTATAGATTTCTTTTTATATGTTGCTGGATTTGGATTGTTGGCATTTTTTTTTTTTTTTTTTTTAAAGATTTTATTCACTTATTCATTTATCCCCCCCCTGCTGCCCGCGCTCGCTGGGCCAGCCAACCACGCCGCGCAGGCGGGCCTGTCTTCACCAGGAGGCCCCGGGAACCGAACCCGGGGCCTCCCACATGGTAAACGGGAGCCCCACTGATTGAGCCACAGCCGCTTCCCTGTTTTGTTGGCATTTTTAAAGGATTTTTATGCCAACATTCTTAAGACCTATTGGTCTGTAGTTTTCATTTCTTGTCTTTTTTTTTTTTTTTTTTTTGGTTTGAGTATCAGAGTGATACTAACTCCATAAAGTGAGTTGGGAAATGTTCTCTTGTTTGGAAGAGTTGTGAAGAATTAGTATTAATTCTTTGAATATTTGGTAGAATTCATTTGTGAAGCCATTGGGCCTATGCTTTTCTTTGAGGATAGTATTGTGACTACAGATTCACTCTCTTAACTTGTTATAAATATTTGGGTTGTCTTTTTCTTCTTGAGTCAGTTTTGTTAATTTGTGTCTAGGTATTTTTCCATTTCCTGTAAGTTATCTACTTTGTTGGTGCTCAGTTGTTCGTAGTATTCTTTTAAAAATTCTTGTTATTTCTATAAGATCAGTAGTAATGTCCTGTCTTTCATTTCTTATTATTTGAGTCTTCTTTTTTTCTTGATTGAACTAGCTAAAGGTTTGTCAACTTTATCTTTTAAGAACCAGCTTCTGGTTTCATTAATTTTCACTTGCTTGATTTAGGTATAGTTTGCTCTTCTTTGGTAGGTTAGATCATTGATTTGAGATCTTTCTTCTTTTGTAATATGTGTTCTTAGCTATAAATTTCCCTTAAAACACTGCTTTAGCTGTATCTCACACATTTTGTATAATGTCTTTATTTTTATTCATATCAAAGTATTTTCTGATTTCCCTTTTGAATTTTTTCTTTGGTTATTTAGAAGTATGTTGTTCAATTTCTACATATTTGCTAATTTCCCCAAATTTCCTGTTATTGATTTCTAATTTCTTTCCATTGTGATTGAAGAACATACTTCCTATTATTTCTATTGTTTTAAATGTATTGAGGTTTTATCATCTAGTATATGGTCTATCCATGTTCCATGTGCAGTTGAGAAGACTATATTGCATTGTAGTTAGATGGAGTGTTTGTTTGTTTGTTTGTTTGTTTGTTTGTTTGTTTGTTGTTTTGGGAGTTTTTGTTTTGTTTTGTTTTTTTAATGGAGGAACCGAACCCGGAGCCTCCCATGTAGGAGAGAGGTGCCCAATGGCTTGAGCCGTTCCGCTCCCTGGGATGTTTTAGAAGATGTCTCTTGGCCTAGTTGGTTTATAGTATTGTTTAATTCTCCTATTTCTTTGTTGATCTTCTGTCTAGTGATTCTATTCATTATAGAAAGTGAGGCATCAATATCTTCAACTATTAGTCTTGAAATGTCTATCTCTTCCTTCATTTCTGTCAGATTTTCCTTCATATATTTTGGTGCTCTCTTATTAGGAACACAGATGTTTAAATTTTATATCTTCCTCATGGATGGACACTTTTATCATAAAATGTCCCTCTTTCTCTAGTAACATTTTTTGTTTTAAAGTCTATTTTGTCTGATATTAGTGCCACTCCAGCTTTCCTGTGGTTCCTTTTTGTGTAATATATCTTTTTTCATCCTTTTACTTTCAATCTGTTTGTGCCTTTGACTCTATAAAGTTTTTCCTCTAGACAACGTATAGTTGACTTATGTCTTTTCATACACTCTTGACAATCTCTGCTTTTTTTTTAAATTAGAAAAGTTGTGGGTTTACAAAAAAATCATGCATATTAGAGTGTTCCAGTATACCACCCTATTATTAACACCTTGCGTTACTGTGGTACAATTTTACAATTCATGAAAGAACATTTTTATGATTGTACTATTAACTGCTGTCCATCATTTACAATAAGGTTTACTGTATTGTACAGTCCCATGTTTTTTTAAAAAATTTATTCTAGTAACATGTACAACCTAAAATTTCTCCTTTTAATCATATTCATGTATATAATTCAGCACTTTTCATTACATGCACAATGTTGTACTACCATTACCACTATCTGTTATCAAAACTTTACAATCTCTTCTTTTTTGATTGGATTTTTTTTCCCTTCACATTCAATGTTATTGATATGGTTGGATTTCATCTGCTGTTTTGTTTTTGTTTTCTATATGTCTCATTTTTTTGTTTCTCTATTCTCCTTTACTGCTTTCTTTTGCATTAAGTGGATATTTTCTAATGTAGCATTTTAAGTTGATTCATGATTTTTTTTCACTGTACTTTTTAGTGTTTTTTCTTTTAATGGTTGCTCTAGGGTTTATTATATACATCTTTTTTTTTTTTTTTTTAAAGATTTATTTATTTACTTTACCCATTTTAAACCCCCCCTTCCCCATTTGCTGTTTCTGTGCTCATTCCCTGGGCAATTCTCTGTGTCTGTTTCCTGCCATCTCTTCTCATCCTCCTCCTCCGGTCTTCACTAGGATTCGATCCTGGAGACCTCCGATGTAGGAGAGAGGTATTCTGCCACCTGCGCCACCTCAGCTCCTGGCTTCTGGAGCTTTCGGAGCATGTCGTCTTGTCTCTCTTCTGTTACGTCATCATCCTGCTGCATGGCTCTCAGGGCCGACAGCTCAGCGGCACACAGAGCCTGGCAGCCCATGCACCTTCGGGAGGTCCCGGGGATTGAACCCAGGTCCCTCCATATGGCAGACGGACGCCCAACCATTTGAGCCACATCCGCCCCCTATATACATCTTAACTTATCAGAACCAGCTTCACATTTATACTAGCTTAATTACAGTAATATATAGAAATATTACTCTTATATTGCTCAATTCACTTTTCCCCTTTCTTGTGGTATTATTGTTATTCATACATATTATATCTAACAACGGTACATTGTTATAATTATTACTTTAACATCTGTCATCATTTCCTTAGCCCATAACAGCTTTGCTCCTGCCTATCTCCTTTGTCCTATTATTGGCAAATATTTTATGCATGTTATATTTCAATATGGTATAGGCCCAACAGTACATTAAATGAATTTTACTTCATACAGTTGCTTTTTATGTCAGTTTAGAGAAGAAAGGAGAAAAAATATGCCTTTATTGTGCCTTTTATAATTACATAATTATCTTTACCAGTGTTCTTTGTTCATGTGGATTCTCATTACCAGCTAATTACCATCTGGTGTCCTTTGCTTTCAGCCTGAAAAACATCTTTTGGTATTTCTTGTAGGGCATGTCTGCTAGCAGTACATTTTCTCTGTTTCTGTTTATATGGGACAGTGTTTATTTCACCTTCATTTTTGAATGATACCTTTGCTGGATATAAGATTCTTGGTTGAGTTTTTTTTCTTTGAGCACTTTGAATATAGCTCACTGCCTTCTGGCTTCCTTTGTTTTTGCTTAGAAGTCAGCTGTTAATCTTAGTTCCCTTGTTAGTAATGTGTCACATTTTCTGCTTTCAAGATTTTCTCTTTGTCTTTGGCTTGCAGCATTTTTACTATGATGTGTTTGTTTGTAGGTCTCTCTGCCTGTATCCCATTTGACTTTTGTTGTACTTCCTGGATATGTAGGTTTTTGATTTTCATTACATTTTGGAAGTCTTCAGCTATTATTCCTTTGAATATTTTTTCTTATTTCTCTCCTCTCATCTGGTACTTCTATTTACATACATTAGTATGCTTAATGGTATCCCACATTTCTCTGAGGCTCTGTTCATTTTTCTTCAGTTTTTCCCTCTTTTTTCCTTTGGCTTGTATAATCTCTGTTGTTGCATCTTCAAGTTCTAATTCCTTCTGCCAGTTCAAATCTGTTGAGTCAACCTCAGGATTTTTAAATTTCAGTTATCGTTTAAAAAGTTACCTTTTTTTTTTTAAATAACTAATATCGTTCTCTTTATTGACGTTCTCTATTTGATGCAACATTGTCATCATACTTTTATGCTTTCTTTAGTTTTGTAAACTTAATTATAATGGCTACTTTGAAATATTCTTTTCTATTAAATTGATCTGGTTACTCTCACAGGCGTTTCCATTGCTTTTTTCTAGTGTATGGTCATTCTTTCCATTTGTTTACTGAGTGACTGAATTACTTTAGTGAAGTTGATGTTCCCTCTCCCACAGTGTTAAGCCTCTGGTGTTGCTCCTCAGGGAGGAACAGATTTGGCTAAGACAATGGTGCTGATGGGTCTCAATTCCATTAACACATTCAGCTGTTCAGGGTCCCTAATGCTGGCTGATTGCTCTGTTATCATTAAGAATGCCCTCAGGCATAAATCTCTATATAAACTATTCAATCAAGTTGTGACTTTTTGGAGGGATTGGTTTCTGAGGTTAGTATATGATATTTGTTATGACCCCAGGAGCACACCTCCCAGCTGTCTAATTTCCTGTTTTCTGTAAACCAACAGGCCTACAGTCTAGGCTGCAACCTATACTGTTCTTGATAGTGCCCTTGTGTTTAAACTTCTCTGCACTCTATTGCAAATGAAATCAGTTCCTTTGATAGAGATTAGAAGCTTTCTGTTTTATTTATCTGCTTCTTCCCCCAGGCACAATCTCTGAGCTAGGGCTCTGGAGCTGGGTATGGGTCCAAATGGCAAGCTTCTCTCTAAGTGACACTCTTCCTGTAGTTGCTGAGTACTTGGTAGAAGGTGGAGGCAGTAGCTTGAGGTCCTCTGGGCTTGCCAGGGCAAGGGCTATCAAGGCCCCAGTATTCTTAGCATGCCTTTCCCAAGTTAGAACTTCCTTTCCACAGGCGACAGTAGGGCAGAAGAAGGGAGCCCCACCTATTGTCCTTAGTCCAGGACTTAGTCTCAGTAACAGGCAACTGGGAGCAGGATGTCAAGCACTGAAGTCCTGCTTTTCTGGGGAAAAAAAAGACTGCCATCTGGGAGTTGGGAGAAGAGATAACCCTGTGTTCTTGGCTGTAGCAGTCTGGAGTGGAATCTCTACCTTGCTGAGCTGAGAGGAGAAAAGAGGGAGTAAACTTGGTTTAAATACCAGAGATTCGTACCTTTCTAAATGAATTGTTAATAAATTTTCTTGAATATATGTTTCTTCATTTGCTGTTTGCCCTTAAGGACCATTTCCAGAAGCTTTAAAAATGGTTGTTTTTTAAATAATTTTTATCAATTTCACTTTGGAGCTTGTCATTGGAATTCTTCACACTGTCATGCCTCAAGTCAATCCTATAACTTTTTAAAAAACAAATAAGTTTTGTTGATTTGTATTAGTAAACCATACAGTCCATCCAAATTTACAATGGTATTTGGTATGATCACATAGTTGTATATTCACCACATCAGTCATCATTAGAGCATTTTCATTATTTCAGTACTACTAATAAAAACAAAAAACAGACAAAAAATTCATCACCTCTCAATCTCTCTGCTTCCTCTGTTGTCCATAGCTGCTATTCCTGGCTATTCTTGCATATTTATTTATTTTAAAGCCGTTTTATTGAGATATATTCACATACCATAAATCTATGCAAAGTGTATAATCAGTGGTTTTTAGTATAATCACAATGTTGTGCATTCATCATCACAAAAAATTTAAGAACAATTTCATTACTCCAAGGAGAAAAGCTCCACACCACTTAGCAGTCACTTCTCAATCCCTGTATCCTTCCCCAGCTCTGCATAACCACTAATCTAATTTCATCATTATAAATTTATTTATATTTACATTTTATATGAATGGAATCGTACAATAGGTGGTACTTTGTGTCTGGTTTCTTTCACTTAGCATAATTGGTTTTTTTGTCTGATATTAACATCTTGTAACATTAACATACATTCAGTTTCAAAGAAAAACAGTTTTATCTATGTAATATTACCCATATTAATATTTCATATGAAGTTTTTACTCTGCTATACAGTCCCATGTTACATTTTTTAGCTTTCCTTTTAATTATTTACATGATCTTAGACTTTGCTTTCAACTAGTGTCATGCCATATAAAGCACTGCTAGTTACAAACATTATGTTGTGCTTTAACCTTTTCTATTCATTTCCAAAGATTAACAACATCCTTTTACCAATTCTGCACAAGTTAACTATCAGCTTTCCTTTCTCTAATCCTATGACTTATTTTTCCTCTGTTCAATTAATTTTTTTAACAAATCAATTTTATTGATACATATTAATAAAGCATAAATCCATCCAAAGTGTACAGTTTTATTCAGTATAATCACATAGTTCTGCATTCATCATTTCAGTCATTTTTAGAGCATTTTCATTATTCCAGTAATAATAATACTAAAAAGCAAAAAACAAAAACCAATAACTTTTTAATATATTAAGTTCATTTACGTTTTAAGCCATTGAGTGTTGTTGTAAAAAAGTTGTGACACTTCTTAGACCTTAATTTTCATTGGGTCAAAGCTGCCAGTTTTAGAGTGGAAGGGTTATGAAAGTGAAGAAGTAAAATAAGACTGGTAGATGTGTATAATATGATCAGATTTAAAATTTGCATGTTATATAGGAAAAGATTTAAAAAATGAGCAAGAGACAAAAAAAATTGGCTTTTAACCTTTTCCTCTTCTTATCTGTGAATTTTTAAAATTTTTATTGTGATAACATATATACCACATAAAATTTCCCATTTTAACATCTTTCAGGTATACAATTCAGTAGTATTAATTACATTCACAATATTATCTATGAAATTTAATGAGTAATCATAAATTTAGAAAAGAAAACCATTCTTAGTATTGTAGTGAAAGGTATAGAAAGACCTATAAAATACAATGCTATTTAAGATAGAGAACATATGGTTGGGAAAATACTTAAGATGTTACTTATCTTTTCCTTTTTTTAGGAAATGACCACAGGTGAACAAACCCAAGATGAAACAGGTAACTCTTAACTAGGAAACTACTAAAACTGCTTTTTTAACACTAGCACAATAATTCAGTAGTGGTAGTAATTAGTATAAATGAGTCAGAATGCTAGAGAATTGAACAAAATCAGCTATTGAATATCTTATCTCTAGGGGAAACTTAGATTCTTGGAATGTTTCTTTAGAACAGGGGTTCTTAATCTTTTTTGTTCCACAGACCCCTTTGCCAGTCAGGTGAAAACCATGGACCCCTTACTAAGTCCACACTATACTGTGTATTATTTAATAAATATATCATACCTGCACCAACACGTCCTCACAAGAGTAATGTTTTTTTGAATTTCAATTCAGTCTCACTGACCCCTTGTTAATAACCCCTGCTTTAGAAGATGAATCAAGAGTTAAATGTTTATTAAAGAAATATTTATTGGGATGAGACTATTTTCTTTGAAAATATTAACTTAATGGGAGATTGGGGAGGCATTTTCAGTGAGTAAAAGCCAACAATTGATGATTTCCTTATATGCTGTATATAGCCTGAAAAAAGCATTACTCTAGAAGGGAACAGTGGCAGAAAATATATTAAAACCTATTAAGAGGGTAAACACCTGGATTTAAAATCTCTTTTAAGTAAGAAAATTTACGTTTCCAGATTCATTCTTCTGTTTTAAGGTTGTTACATTTTCTTACAAGGTACCAATGATGGAAGCACCGAAGCTGCCATAGCTTTACTTACAATGGGGGATCTAGCGTTGCAGTCGGAGATCAGTACTGAACAGGGTGATGGTAAGAATGAAAGATAAGTTCTACAAAAAAAAGAGAAACTTTTAATATCTTAACTTTTAAGAAATTATACCTACGTTTGAGTAATAAGTGAATACCTGCCTTTTAAATTTGAAGTTGGTATCATCGTTATTTTTTCAGAAAAACTAATATATGTGCAGTGATATATCCACTGATGTACTTAATACCTTTAGATGTAGTAGCAACCGTTTCACTATAGTGTACTTGGTTTATTAAGAACAATTTGTATTGTTGGAATAGTTAATATAGCATTTCCTCTATCTTTATCATCATAAACAACATTAGTTAACCAAGCTTATTAATCACGGATCACTTTATACAGGTTTCTTTAGTAAAGGAGTTGTTCTTTGGGTCTTCACAGTTACATGACAGTCAAGTACAGTCTGAAGAGAAAAGAGCAGTTAATCACTCAGTGAGATAATTTAAACTGTTGTGATAGTTTGGACAGAGGCAAAAGATCTGTCAACCTAGATTTTTTTTTTTTTTTTTTTTAGATTTTCAATTCTTTTAATATTTTGCAAAATACAATTACATCAATTATTATATAATGAATGGTACAATTACCTCATAATTTGAACATAATTATCTTTTAATTGAGTTATTTTAGATACTAAGGATCAGCAAAAATAAGAACCATTATGCGGTATAGTATATTTTCAAGTCTTCAAGAAAAGCACATTGGCTCTCCTATGTATGTGTCTTGGAGTTTATAGTTAAAACAATCCAGAAATATAGAAAGAAACTTTGGAAATTTAACAGCTTGTGTTCATTTCAGTTTATTCAGCTACATGTGGATACAGTGCAGACTTAGCAATATAAATGAATTCTTCTCAGTATACATAACTTATGCATCTGTACCTCATCACTCATAGAACAGTTTTTGGAAACTCTGAACCTCTGCAATATGCAGCCCTCCAACTCCCAAACAGTTTTTGTGATTCATCATAAAGTTACTTATGCTGCTCTTCTTCTGTGTTTATTTTCAAGTGGCCACACTATTGGGCAGTTTATTATTATATTGTGCAATGCCGTGAGTTTTCAAAATCTAAAATACCAGGTAGTCATACTAATTTGTGAAAACAATCTTCAGACTTGATCCCTCAAATAGAGCACAGGATGTTTGGTCTCAGAGCTTATTTTCCAAATTCAGAAATTATCAACCTAGATTTTTAATATATTAGCCTGAACTTAGAGAGATGCTATAGTCTTTCACTTTAAGGACATTAAATAGATAATTTTCCTAATTGCATTCTTGGCACTTATTTTGACTGGTGATGAGAGGCCTGCCATTCATGTTAGGACTTTTAGGCCCATTAGTATATATTTAAAAGGAAAGTCTCTGATTTGTGTTCACTATAGGGTACCATCTCAAAGACAGAGTATTGTAGTAGAGCCTGTCACAAATCTCTAGCACATGAAATACAGGTTTTAAGAAATTGTAAATGAAGGTACTCTCAAATCTTGAAATTCATTTGAGGTTATGTAGTTACTAGTGAAGTAACAGAAGGACTCATTTTTACTTATAATAACACAAAGTTTCAATCTGTAAGAATTTTTAAGCTCACAACAGGTCAAATCCCTGGCATGTGATATAAGATCATAAGCATAAAACTTTTTTTAATAGTAAGGAATTTAAAATTTACTCAAAGTTGAAGAGATTATTTTGTTTGGATACCTATTTATATTCAGTCAATTTTAATTTTCTATTTTTTTCTGCAATAGGATTATGTGTACTTCCTGATGTTGATTCAAAGGATAAAGGCCATATTCCTTCTAAGCCCAGTAATGTGAAGCATGGAATTTTTCGTGAATGTCAGGAGTTTTCTTCACTTGCTGTTAATACATCTACTGCATCATTAGAAGAAAACAAGATAGTATTGGAGGAACAAAGTACTAGAGAAGAAATTGGGTTAATGGAGAAAATAAAGAAAAATGCAGTACTAACCAGGTTGATGATGCTTTATTAAACTTTTATTTCTTTTGAACTATAATGTAAATTATAGTATCTAATAAATTTATAAAATAAATATTAAAAAGTTATATTACCTTGTACTTTTAGCATTAAGAAATTAATGTTTGAAGACAATGTGGCACAGTAAATGTATCAGTGCTAGACAGAATGTATTGATGCTGGAGAGAGAGAATATTCTTACACGACTGATAAATTTCTCTCTTCCCATGGCTCTTTTTCTAGGAATACAACTTCTAAAGTGACCAATAATTTGAGACTAAGAAGTAGATTTTCTAAGCCTAAGCCAAATCTTAAGAACATTCTAAGGACCAATAGGCTTGGTGCTCATCAGAAAGTTCCCAGTTTGTTTATAACCAGAGAGGAAGAAGTGGAAATTCAAAAGGGTAAATTTTGTTCCTTTACAAAAGATTACTTCGACATGTGAAATTGCATTAGCATTTCAAATGAAATATTCAGTCTTTAAAATTGTTTTACCTTACCACAAATATTTTAATTATATAGAAAAGTAGAATGAATTGTAAAATGAATACCCATAAATCTACTAACTGGTTTTGTTAATTACTACCATTTTGTTATATTTGCTTGATCATTCTTTTTTTCTCTTCATATATATTTTTCTGTGTGTGTATGTGTGTGTACAAATATTCAAGCATATATCTTTTAGAAATAAAATACATGTATGTGGCAAAAAATTAGACAATCCCTAGAAGGCATACAATGAAAAACAAAAAACAAACAAACAGAAAACCACCATCATTCCTGGTTCCCAGCCCCTTCGTCCCACTTTTAGTCGTAAATTGCTGATAGCACTTCGAGAAATGTTTTTTACACATATAAATTTCTACATGAGGTATATACACATACATAAACAGACGTGTATATACATATATATTCCTTTCAGAACAAAAATCTATGCATAATAACATGTTTATAATCCTCAACACATTCTTTTTTTTTTTAGTAACAGCTTTATTGAGATATAACTCATACCATACAATTTATACATTTACAATGTACGATTCAGTGGTGTTTAGTATATTCACCAATTATATAACCATTACCACAATCAACTTTAAAATATTTTCATCACTCAAAAAGAAACCCAATGCTATTAGCAGTCACTCTCCATTTCCATCCAATTAGTGGTTAGGCAACTACTAATCTGCTTTCTGTCTCTAAAGATTTCCCTATTCTGGACATTTCATATAAGTGGAATTATGTAATATGTGGCCTTTTGTGACTGGCTTCTTTCACTTGACAATCTTTTCAAGTTTCATCATGCTATAGCATTTATCACAACTTAATTTCTTTTTATTACTGAATAATATTCTTTTGTATGGATATTCTACATTTTGTTTGTCCATTCATCAGTTGATGGGCATTTGGTTGTTTCTACTCTTTAGCTATTTTGCGTAATGCTGCTGTGAACATTGATGTACAAATTTTTATGTGGACATATGTCTTCATTCTACCTATGAGTGGAATTGCTGGGTTATATGGTAATTCTCTGTTTGACCTTTTGAGAGAATTGTCAAACAATTTTCATAGCAGATGCACATTTTACACTCACAACAGCAATGTACAAGGATTCCAGTTTTCCCACATCCTCTCTAACACTTGTTATTTTCTGGGTTTTTATTTTGTTTTGTTCTTGTTTTAATTATAGCCACTGTAGTGGTTGTGAAATGGTATCTCATTGCATTGTGTTTTTTCTAAAAAGCATTTTTATAGAGATATAGTCACATTACTATACAATCTATCTAAAGTGTACATTCGGTGGCTTTTGGTATAATCACAGAGTTGTGCATTCACATTGTGTTTTGTGTGTTTTGCTTTCTTTTGTTTTGTTGAGGTACCAGGGTTGAAGATTGAACCCAGGACCTTGTGTGTGGGATGCTGGCGCTCAGCCACTGAGCCACATTGGTTCCCTGAGTTGGTTTTTTCATTTGTTTGCTTTTTGTTTGTTTTTGTTTTTAGGAGGCGCTCCAGGACCTTGTGTGTGGGATGCTGGCGCTCAGCCACTGAGCCACATCGATTCCCTGAGTTGGTTTTTTTGTTTGTTTTTGTTTTTAGGAGGCGCTGGGGACCGAACCCAGGACCTTACATGTGGGAAGCAGGCGCTCAACCACTTGAGCCACATCTACTCCCCTTCATTGTGTTTTTTTGTTTGTTTGTTTGTTTTTTTAACCGGGAGGTCCCGGGGAGCAAACCCGGGTCCCTCCATATGGGAGACAGACGCCCAACCAGTTGAGCCACATCCGACCCCCCATTGTGTTTTGATTTGCATTTCTTTGATGGCCAATGATGTTGTGTATCTTTTCATGTGCTTATTTGTATATCTTTGGAGAAATGTCTACTCAGATCTCTGTTAATTTTTTTTTAACAAGTTTATTTAAATTTTAAAATATAATGTTAATTTTTTCATTGGGTTATTTCTTTTTATTATTGAGTTATAAGAGTTCAGTCTTCCGTTATGATCACATAGTGCTCTATTTCATTTTTTAATGGCTTCATTATATTTTGATGAAATAGGGTTGGTAAAGAAGTGCAGGTAGCAGTCTGCCTAAATTGTATTGAACTCTTACCTAGAACGTCTGGATTGTTAACATCATCTTTTCCCTGTTTTGAGGTTCCTGCTTTCTAGGATTTCCTTTCAATCAGCAATATCTATGGTACAGTATATCTATGCAGTTAATTAATTTGTATGTAGCATAATTATTTTGCTGGCCAGAAGGTCAGTGAGCAGGCTCAGGGTTACCTTATTTACATAGAAGTCATATTATTCCTTTTGTGGCATTATTTTTTGCAGCACAGCTCCCTCCCCAGTACTTCCCCAAGACTTTTCCCAAAGTGGAACTAGCCAGAGCTCATATGTACCCACCTATAAACCTTTTTTTACATTTGGGTTTCTAATTATAATGGCATTACCATGAAGTAGAACTATAATTGCTGCAGCAGCTAGGAGTAAAATACGTGCAATGTAGGATTCATTAATCGTCTCTTTTACTGTTCAGAAATTTCATTGGCTATGACCATGCCTTGTGAATAAGCTTGCTTTTTGGTTTAACAGTAATTTGTAAGAGTCAGTATAGTGATTTACCTCTTAAGAGAGAATGTTTCTATTATGGAGATTTTATCTGTATTAATGTGGACTATATCTTAAATGTGTTTTTTATTTAAGAAGCTGAGAAAAATGCTTCCAAAGGAACAGAATTGGAAGATAAAAACCTTGGATCAGTTATAACAGCAGAGAATAAGGAGCAGAACAAATTGACATGTGTACATAATATCAAAGGGACCAGTATTTCTCAAGAAGGAAGGCTAATGGAAAGGTAAAAGAGAGAAGAGCTTCTGGGATTTGGTTTATATTCTATTTCAAACATAAGCTATAAGAATTTTACTTAAAAAGGAATCCTGCTGCATTAAATATATTTTTAAAGTTTTGTAAACCATGATAAATGGTTTACATGTAAAAATGATCTTTGAAGCACCTAGCTTTAAAAATTAATTTCTTGTATAGTCATGTGCCTGATTTCAAATTCATACTAAAACTCTCTTTCAGAAATGATGACCAAGAAGAGGGATCTCAAGAGGTTCAAATATTGTCGGTTGCTCCAATAGTTTCCTCTGAGACAGTGCCCCACACACTTGGTTCGGATAGGGGTTTCAGTGAGGGTACTATTGAAGAGCCCCTGAGAAAAGACTGCAGTGGAGACAGTGTACTTACACTTTGTGTGTCAGAGGTAAAGGATTGTAAAATATAACAAGGGGTTGCCAGGGTGTTTTCCCCCTATTTTTTAAAAATGAAGGTATGATTTACATAGAATAAACTTCACCCTTTTTAATATATAGTTCTGCAGGTTTTAACAAACATACACAGTTGTGTGACCATCACTACAACCAATATATATATATACAGTTCCATCATTTCAAAAAGTTCCCCTGTGTCTTTTAGAGTCACCTCCTCTTTCTACCCCCAGCCTCTGGCAACCACTGTTATGTTTACTCTCCCTATAGTTTTGCTTTTGCAAGAATGTATTGTGATAGAATTTTTTTTTTTTTTTTTTTAAGATTTTTTAATTTATTTATTCATTTATCCCCCCGCTGCTGCCTGTGCTCGCTGGGTCAGCTAACCACACCGTGCGGGTGGGCCCGCCCCCACCAGGAGGCCCCGGGAACCGAACCCAGGGCCCCCCATATGGCAAACGGGAGCCCCACCGATTGAGCCACAGCCGCCTCCCTGTGATAGAATTTTTTTTTGTTTGTTAAAATTACTTTTTTTTTTTTTTTTATTATGGGTAAAAATCAAAATTCTCACAATACATACAAACATTTGCAAAATGATATATAAATATATATGCATATATGTATATTTGCTTACAGAAATGTTATTTATATATATATACACATATATTTTAAGAGGTGCTTAGATTACCCAAAATATTACACGGAACCCATTGGGATTCCCATGTTGCCCACCTCCCACACCTCCCACCACATCCCACACAAACATCTCCCACAAGTGTGGCCCACCACCCTCAATGAACTTACACATCCTGGAGCCTTGCCACCAACCATAGACCACAGTTCACACTGTAGACCACACTCTCTCCCACTCAGTTCTGAGTGCTGTGTGCTGATTTAAAATGGCCTACATCCGTTGCCACAGCAGTACTCAGGACAACCTCCAACTCCCAAAGAAGCCCCTGTATTTCAACTGCTCATCCCCTCCCTACCCCAAAAGTGTCAAGTGGCCACTGGCTCCACCTCATTGTTATAATTTCTTGCATTGCTACAATCACCATATGTGAACAAGAGAATACCATCAAGTCCACTCTAGTCCATAGTTCTTCCCCCAATCCTGAGGGGACTGGGATGGTGATGTCCACTCCAACTCCAAGTGAGAGAGGGCTTATATCCCATGGATATGGTGAGTGGGATGATCCTGCCTGCAGATGCAGGCCCTCTCCATTCCCTGGGATGGCCATTGCCCATCGTTGTCTCCTCACCAGGTGACTTGGATGAGTCCACTGAGCTGTAGGGTAGGAGTTGCAGCTCCACCTAGATTTCTTTTTTTTTTTTTTTTTTTTTTTTTACACAAATGTTCATAGCAGCTTTATTTGTAACTCAAATTATCTCCAATGGGTGAATGGCTAAACAAACTGCAGTGCATCCATACCATGGAATATTACCAGCAGTTAAAAAAAAAAAAAAAACACCAAAAAACTATTGTTACAAGGAAGGACTCTCCAGGAAATTATGCAGAGTGAAAAAAAAGCCAATCTCAAAATCCACCTAGATTTCATGCACACCTGGCACATAGGTAGGCGGGAGGCCCTGTGATAGAATTTTAATTGAATATATTTTTGGTCTCTGGAGCATAGAATTAAAACAGCTAAAACCCAGTTTTGTTGTAAAAACTTTGAAAAAACAGTGTTTTGTACACAGAGAATTCATCTCTTGCTTCTTAGCTCCTTAATCTCAGGAGTTCATTTACAGAGCACGCTTTTATTAAAATGCTAATTACCACATGTCTGTCAATGTGCAAGGTACTGGGAATACAAAGTTGTGGGAGACAGATGAGTAAATGAATGGTTAACTCAGTTTGTTAGATGCTCTTATAGATATTTGCATAAGATTCTATAGAAGCAGTCCTTAACACAGTCCAATTAAATCAGTTTCTGGGAATGGGGTCTAGGTATTAACATTTAAAAAAAAAAAAGCTCCCCAAATGATTCTAATGTGCAGCCAGGATTGTGAGAGCATCCCCAATCTTGAAAAACATACTTAGCCTGTTAAGGGGAGAGGAACATCTATAAAGAACAGGTATAAAACAACATGACATATTCAGGGAACTGTAAGTAATTATGTATGGAATATAAATGAGAAAATGGTTAGAGATGAATTTAGAAAGGTAGCCTGAGGATAAATCATAAAAGGATTTTTATGACTTGCTCAGGAATTTAGATTACATGCAAAGTTATGAGATCCCTCCACCACTGTGCAACATTTTTATTTTCATTTTTTATTTTGAGATAATTTCAAACTTGAAGAAAAAGTTGCAAAAAATAGTACAAAGAACTCTCATGTTCCCTTCACTTGAAATCATTAATTATTAACATTTTGTCACATTTGCTGTCTCTAGCTTTCTGTCTTTATAAAAAAGTAGTTTTTAAAAATTGAACCTTTTGGAAGTAGATTGCAGACATGATCCTTCAACCTTAAATACTTCAGCTTGTATGTATCTCATAAGAACATGAACACTGTCCTACAGAATCACAATACTAGTATCACACTTGGGATATTTAACATTGATTCAATAATATTACATAATACAGAGTTTCTGTTCAAATTTCCCTACTTGTCCTGATCATGTCCATTATAGGTTTAGAGGAGTCCAGACCAGTACATAATCCGGAATTTTAAATTGTTTTCTCATTATTAGCTTCAGGTTACATTTTCTGGCAAGGTTACTACATAGGTGATATCGTGCCCTTCATTTTGCATCATATCTGGAAACATGTAATGTCAGTTTGTCCTTTTACTGGAAATACTCACTGATCACTTGGCTAGGATAGAACCTGCCAGATTTTTCCATTTTAATGGCATCTTTTCTACTCTGTGTTAGTAAGTAATCTGTTGGTGCACCCACTGGGAAAACAGTTTGGCAAAATTTCTCAGAAAGTTAAACATAGAACTCTGCCACATGACCCAGCAGTCCCACTTCTAGGTTTATATCCAAAAGAAAGAAAGAAAACAGGAAAATGAACTGATATTTGTACACCAATGTTCATAGCAGCATTATTTACAATAGCCAAAACATGGAAGCAACAACGCATTTGTTTACCAATGGGTAAACAAAATGTGGTATATATATATACACAAATATATATATACATAGAATGAAATATTACTCAGTTGTAAAAAGAGAAATGGAATTCTAATACATGCTACAACATGGATGAACCTTGAAGAAATCATGTTGAGTGAAATAAGCCAGACACAGAAGGACAAATATTGTGTGATTTTTCTTATCTGAAATACTTAAAATAAGCAAATTCTTAGAGACAGAAAGCATAATAGTAGTTACCAGGGCCTGAGGGGAGAGAGGCATGAGGAGTTATCACTTCATGGGTACGAGTTTTTATTTGGAATGAGGAATATGTTCTGGAAATAGATAATGGTGAGAGTTATACAATATTGTCACTGTATTTAATATCACAGAGTTGTGCACTTAAAAATGGTTAAAATAGGACCCAAAAAGGTAATTTGTCAGGTAAAACCCAGCAACTTTTACCCAGTAGTTTTAGCATGCAATAATGATCCCTTGGCTGAGTCAATTATTACATTTTTGAATGCACAATGAAAGTTAAGATTTTAAGCAGGAGAGAATGGTAATCAGAATTGCAGTTTTGAAAGATGATGTTTGCAATCTTGTGTAAAGCTGAAGGGAGCCTACAGGAGACAGGGAGACCAGTTTGCCTCCATTCATATGTCACCTACTAATAATATGATTGCTGATATCATGGGAGAGGAGAGAAGGTTGAGGGGTTTGGATCTCCCAATTCTGTCACTTCAAAAATTATTTCAGGGAAAGCGGATGTGGATCAAGCGATTGTACTCACGCCTACCACATGGGAGGTCCCTGGTTCGGTTCCTGGTGCCTCCTAAAGAAGACAGCAAGCTAGCGTGACGGGCAGATGCAGCAAGCTGACGCAACAAGAGACACAAGAAGAAAAACATAATGAGGGACACAAAAAGTTGGGAGCAGAGGTTCCTGGTGCATCCTAAAAGAAGACGAGCAAGAGATTGAGCTGATGTGACGGGCAGACGCGGCAAGCTGACACAACAAGATGATGCAACAAGTGATACAAGAAGAAGAAGAAAATAACAAGAGACACAACAAAACAGGGAACAGAGGTGGCTCAAGTGATTAGGCACCTCCCTCCCACATTGGAGGTCCCAGGTTTGGTTCCTGGTGCCTCCTAAAGAAACAAGGAACACAGACACAGCAAGTGCAAACAACGAGGGAGTGAGGAGAAATAAATAAAATCTTTTTTAAAAAATTATTTCAGGGAGCAGATGTGGCTCAAGCAGTTAAGTACCTGCCTCCCATATGAGAGGTCCCGGGATTGGTTCCCAGTGCCTCCTAAAGAAAAAATAGACAGACACTGAGCAAACAATGAGCAAAAACAAAAGCAAACAGATGAGGGAGCGATCAGAGATGGGGGAGGAATTATTTCATAGAATACATAAAATTACCTATTTAGTCAGGATTCTTTTATTTGCATATATAACCTCATTTACATGAATCAAAAATTTATGGCAAAACTAAAAGCTACAAAACACTTGAAGAGTTGTGTATGGTTAAATAAGTCCTTGAGTTTTGAATTAATATTTTTTCACTATATCGGATTGTCAGGGAAACTTTTAAAAACGAATTTTTGTTCAACCTCACTCTTTTCCTTTTAATTTTTCATAGCAGTGTATACCAACTAGCACTCCAGAAGTCCAACAAGAGAATATAATCAGTCCTCAAGACCTAACAGGTATGATAATCTGCTTCACTAAAGGTGCCATAGAATCTAATAGTATGATATTAATGCCATTTAAGTGGAAAAACACCAACAAAGTTTGTTTTTGTTTTTTTAAATCTATGGTGACCTTTAAATAGAGCAAAAACAACTTGAAGAATATTGGGTATCAGTTTTGGTCTTCAGAATTATAAATCATCTCAGTAATGGATCATCTCTCCTTTATGAGATGAATTTTTTTTTTTTATTTTTTAATTTTTGGTGTTTCACTTTTTAGTCTGGATGATAAGTAGTCATGAGACTCTAGCTCTTTAGAAATGAAATGAATTGATGATTTTTGTTGTTTCATGGTTCAGCTTTTCATAACTGACTTTTTACTTTCATATTGAATCTAGTTGCTAATGTACATGGAGATGGAGAAGATGAACAAGCATTCATTTTAACTCTGGTGGAAATCCCAACCAATGCAATAGAAGAATTTACTGATACTGCTGCACAATTATTGCCAAACTCGTTACTGCCAGCACCCATACTGATCAAATCAGTGAATACAGAAGAAAGGAGTGACATGAGGTCATTATTAAGCTAAACTCTTTTTGCTAGGAGGAAAGGTGCTTTATGAATTGAATAGTATTAATTGAATAAGTCATTAACCAACATTATTTGTAATTGTCCTAGAGATCTTATTTAGTAATTATGTGATAACTTAGAGAAGTAATATAATGTGATTGATTTTTACATCTGATAAAGGAGTCATTCAAATGGATAGTATAATACTTTTGTATGAAAACTGATATTTTAAGTATTTTGAAAGCTTAAAAAAATTAGAAGTCTGGATCATAAAATGGCACCATTTAAGATGTGGTTACTTAGTAAACATCTGTATTTTTTAAACTATTTATTTTGAAATAAATATACATTCACAGGAAGTTTCAAAAATAGCATAGATGTAACATATTTATATAGTTTTGCAAACCTTATTTTAATTACTGTAGAAGTGTTAATTTGTATTTTAATAGTCATTGGTTGGGGAAACGGATGTGGCTCAAAAGGTTCAGCGTCCGTCTGCCATATGGAGAGACCGGGGTTCGATCCCCGGTACCTCCTGGTAAAAAAAAAAAAAAAAAAAAAAAAAAAGTAGTCATTGGTTAAGATGCTTAATCTGTCGAGTTGCATTAGAAATTGAAGCTTATTATATTAGGAAGGGGCAGTTTAGATTAAAAGTTTAACTCCACAAATGAGGAAAACACTACTAATATGCCTCAGATTTATTTCAATATTAAGTAATTTACATATGTTGCAAGCCTTTCAATATGAATTGAAATACTTTTTAAAAACTAGTGTTTTTGTGGCCATAGCCTTGTATTAGTTACTGTGGGGTTTTTTTTTTTTTGGTAATTTTCATTGGAACAACTCATCCTTTAATCTCTTTAAGAAACTTCTAATTCACTGATTTAATATGTATTTATTTTCTCTGCAGTATGAATTTTCCAATAACTTCAGTTGCTGAAGATGCCATGTGTTCATCTAATTCTGGAGGAAATTATTCTGAAAAGCCTCCTCTTAATTTGGATCTTATATCTAGGAAGAGATTTCATTGCAGGCTTGAAGAAGGTGACCATGTCCCTCCTGCCAAAAGAAGTTCAAGAGATGATTGTCAAGAATATACCTCTGAGGTAAGGTAGAATCATTAAGCAAGTAAGATGGCCATATTCCAACAGATCTATTTCTATTATTTCCTTTAAATTCTTTAAACTTTTAGATGTATATAAATACAGTTCTAACATTGTTTAGCATAAATAATCCAGGTATAAACAGTTTTGGAATGTCACTTTCAAAGAGTGATGGACATTAATCAAGAATGCACTCCCAAATCTGTGACAGTGGTTAAAAATGAGGCCAAGGGAGCAGATGTAGTTCAGTGGTTGAGTGCCTGCTTCCCGTGTACAAGATTCTGGGTTTGATCCATGGTACCTCCTAAAAATTTTTTTTTAAAAAAAGAGGCCAAAACATTTTCACAATTGTCAAAAGATGGAAACAACCCAAGTGTCCATCAACCGTTGGATGGATAAACAAAATGTAGTATATATGTACAATGAATACTATGCTGCTATAGAAGAAATGAAATTGGGACACATATGATGACATAGATGAACCTTGAGAACATTGTGCTGAGTGTTTTCAAAATAAGATTTTCAAAACTATATAGGGAAGCAGATGTGGCTCAAGTGATTGGGCTTCCATCTACCATATAGAAGGTCCAGGGTTCGATTCCCAGGGCCTCCTGGTGAAAGCAAGCTGGCCCGTGCAGCAATCTGGCCCATGTGGAGTGCTGGCCTGCGCAGGAGTGCTGGCCCACGCGGAGAGCTGGCGCAGCAAGATGACACAACAAAAAGAGACACAGAAGAGAGACGATGAGAGATGCAGCAGATCAGGGAGCTGAGGTGGCACAAGAGATTGAGCAGCCTCTCTCCACTCTGGAAGGTCCCAGAATCGGTTCCTGGTGCTGCCTAAAGAGAAGACAAGCAGACACAGAGAGCAGCATAAAACAATGGGGGGGAGGGGTAAATAAATAAATCTTTAAAAAACAATAAAAATATGTTACTTCTGTGCTATTTTTGCAACTTCCTGTTCAAGTTTTTCCATTCTTTTCTGTCTTCTACATCACTTATTCTTTCTTCTATCATTTTGTGTCTGCTGTTGTATGCCTCTAATGTATGGGGTTTTGTTTTTGTTTTTGTTTTTTTTTTTCAAGGAAGTACCAGGGCTTGAACCACTGAGCTGCATCTGCTCCCCTCTAATATGTTTTTTATCTCCCCTATTGTGTCTTTTGTTCCCATAAGCTCTATTATTTTTCTCTTCAGGTTTTCAAATTCTTCTTTGTGTTCATGCAGTGTCTCCTTGATGTCCTTTATCTCTTCAGCCCTATTGTCTTTCATCTCATTAATTTGATTTTGGAAATTTTTGTGCATCTCATTGATTAGTTGTCTCAAATCCTTTCTCTCTTCTGGGGCTTTGATATATTCCTTTGCTAGGGCTGTTTCTTCCATTTTCTTAGTATGGCTTGTAATTTTTTTGCTGATGTGTAGGCATCTGATTATGATGGTGAGTTTACTCTGGTGCTCAATTTTTCTCTCATAGGGATTTAGTAGCGGGAGGCAGTGTGTTACTGCTGTTCTTTGATTCTTGGTTCAGCCTGTTCTAGGATTTTAGGATTGTCCCTGTTAGTTGCTCAAATCTAGGCAATGGACCCAGGAATGTGTTGTAGAAGTGCTTTTAAGGGCCCTGGGGAAGGAGGTTGTAAAGGCTGGAAAAAGTCTCTCTTACTTTTAATGTCCTCACATGCACTTCCTTGGTCTGCCAGAAGATGGCACTCTTCAACAGCCCTCTCAGTTGAAAGCCTGATTGGAATGTGTTCGGGTCTTTCCATTGAGATTTTTGTTTCCTGTGCCCCTCTCTCTTCTGGATAGTGTCCTGCCTTCCCTTGGTGTCCTACCCTAGAACATTTTTGCCTGTCCTCTAGCTCTTTTTCTGGGAGAGAGAAGAGTCTCCTGTCTTTCTAATCTGCCATCTTCCTGGAAATTCTGCAGTACAATTTTTTAAATTGCACTTTTTGTGCAGTTGTTTTACCTCCAGGAGAAAGCTTCCTTTCCTCTGTTTCTTTTTTGGGAATTTTGATCTGTTCATTTGTTTGTTTGGTTTTTTTTTTTTTTTGCTTTTGATTTTTTTTCTTTTAGAAAAAGTTTAATTTGCTTAAGGTCATACTGCTTGAATGTAGATGTGATTCCAAAGCCTATAGAATAGTGCCTCTAATACCATCTCAGGATTATATTGATACTCATCAGCATTTTCTTCTAGTGCATTTATGATTTCATTGTAACATATACATTTTTAATCCATCTGAATTTATTTTGCTTCAGATTAGAAATTTGTCCCAATACTATTAATTTACTATTAAGTGGGATGCTGTTGTTGTTTTTTTTATTGTGATAGTTATATTTTATGATGTTAAGAAAATGTCCATCTATTCAATTTTATTAATTTTTATCAAGACTGAATATTATTGGACATCTTTTCCAGAAATAGAGATGGTCTTTTTTTTTTTTTTTAATATTTATTTTATTTATTCCTCCCCACCCTCTTGTTTTTTACTTGTGTCTATTTGTCTTCCTTGTTTCTTTAGGAGGTATCAGGAGCTGAACCCAGGACCTCTAATGTGGGAGGGAGATGCCTAATCACTTGAGCCACCTCTCCTCCCTGCTTTGTTGTATGTGTCATGTTTTTCCTCCTCATTTCTCTTGTTGCATCATCTTGTTGCGTTAGCTTGCAACACCTGCCCATAGCGTCAGCTTCGTTTTGTCTCTTATGTTTTTTTCTTCTGTGTCTTGTTGTGTCAGCTTGCCACGCCTGCCCATCACGCCAGCTGTCTGTCTTCTTTAGGAGGCACCAGGATCTGAACCAGCAACCTCCCATGTGGTAGGCAGGAGACTGGTCACCTTAGCCACATCTACTTCCCTGGTCATAGATTTTTGTCCTCTGATTTGTTGAATTATATTAATATATTTTATAATATTGAACTATCTTTGTATTCTTGGAACAGATTCCTCTTGATCATGATATATTATTAGTTGTTTGATGGGCTGCAGAATTATATTTGTAGTATTTCATTCGTATTTTTGCACTGATGTGAGATGAGTCTGTATTTAGTACCAATATTATGCTGGATTTATAAAAGACATTTAGAATCTTTCATTCTTCTACTCTGCTCTGAAGCAGTTTAAATAACAGTGACAATGCTTTTTCCATAAAGGTTTGGTAGAATTCCCATTAATCATTGTTTTACCTTAGAGCTTTCTGAAAGAAACAAAATTTATTTTAATTTTATCTGATAAATGCATTTCTAACTTTTCCGTAAATTTTTTTATAACAGATATGTTCAAAGGAATTGCTAAATGTTTTGGAGGAAGCGGGTAAGTGAAAAATTTTCAGCATGATTGCATTTTGCCAAGTGCCCATGATTATTTTTGATGAACCTTGTTCAAATTTGGGATAGAAGCATTGTCTTGCTTACTTTTCTCTAGAAGTCATATTTTCATTATCTAGCAGTTCCTCTTCCCTACTGAGACCTTGGATTTGATACTTTGGTAGCCAAAAGAAGCTCCTTACATCCTGTAATCAGTAGAAGAACATATGATTACAGGGCTTTTCTATAAAAGCTCAAATGCTGCATTTTAGAAATCAGAGGGCTGAGTATAAAGGAGTTTTTACTCTGAGAATTAGATTAGTACTGAAAAGTTGAAAAGAGATCTTTGCAGGCTTAAGCTACTTTCAGATTCAGAAGATCTTGGTGTCTTCTATTTCATAGGAATTTTAAATCTCTCAAGAGTATTAACTTAGGGTTTATTTCTCTCATAACTAAGACAGCTACATTGTATTCTTTCATATTTTATATCTCTCTTTTTTTCCCCATTTCTTTTATGATACACCTTTTCCTTTAAACTTGCTTGTAGCTTAGGCTTATCGGTCACGTCATTATCCATGCTTAACGGTGGTAATGATGCTGGGAATTAAAAAAAGAAATTGTCAATGGTATTTTATATATAGAGAGAGAAATGCAGGATGGAAGGGTTTAATAACCTGTGTTGGTTCTGGTCCTTTAAGACATTTTAAAATATTAATACAAGGCAATATACTTAATCTTAGTGGTCCCAACTTTGTTATAGTTTCCAGCCTCCAGAGATATCCTAAGATTTCTCCCTTCCATCTCCATTCTCCAATAAAAATAAAAGCATTACAAAAATCACAACAGAGTGAAGTGTTAAATATATCCTATCTTCAATAGATTTTTTTTTTTTCTTTTAGTTAGATGTACTTAACAACTTCATTGTACCTTCATGGAGCTAGAAAGCTCTTAATGGGAACAAGACCTTAGAGACAACTGTTCTAAGGGAATGGTTATTTTATTTAAAAAGAAATTTCACTTTATTTGATTTAATGTTAAGTTAAATAAAGAGAACTTTTTAGCTAAACTGAGTATTTGAGAGTCTGTGGTTTACTTTTCTTTGAGTCCACAGAAAACTGAGTTATCACCTATGTTTTGGATTGGCTTAGCTTCCATATTTTAACAAGCCTTGGATTATTAGAAAGTGATTTTGTTAATTCAATAAATATTTAAGGAGAAAGTTTTTTTAGATCAGATTATATTGATATGACTATTTGGTATCTCAATTTAGAAACTACCTTTGTTTTGTTTTTAGTTCCATTTTTGGTTTTGACATGCATTAACACTTTTATTATTCACAGATACAAGATTAGGTAAGTAGTGGTAACATATTCATTCTTATCAATAAGCATATAAAAAGCACAGTGTGTAAGTAATTTCCTGAAGAAAACTATGGACTGCTTCATGAATTTGCATACCATATCTTTTAATTAGTTATCATATAGCAGAGTCTTGCTTACTTTTCTCTAGAAGTCGTATTTTCATTACCTAGCAATTCCTCTTCCCTATTGAGACCTTAGTTTTCATATTCTTAATAGTCCATGTAACTCCACTAATTATAATTTAGTGTATTCTCATTAGGGTAGGTTTATAATAGAATACCATGATTTTTTTTTTTTTTCTTTCAAAAATCAACACTAAATAAAATTTATTAATTTCAATATGTGTGCTTACTTTTGTTTTCTTTTTTTCAAGGGGAGACTTACAAGGGGCAAGATTTTTTCCCTACTTCAGGAAGCACATATACAACTCCAGAACCTCAGAAAAAGCAACTCAAGCCCACTTTTCAGAGTATAAGAACTAGATCTCTTGATAAAATCATAGCTACACGTATAGAAGAGAATACACTTCAGTTACCTCAGGATGAGATGATTGCATCTGATAAGGAAGAAAAAACTGGTACTGCTTCTAAGTCTGAACAGGTGGATAAGAGCACATCATCTTTGAAAACTCCACTACCCAGGTATCATGAGAACATCTTTAATAAATGTTTTTCTCTGTCTCTCTCTCAGCAGATAAGTATAATGAATATGGAACAGAAATAACACATATATGAAGATTAAATCCAGTACTAAGAATGGTGTTTTAGAACTATATTCCTCTGTTAGTAATGTAAAGGGAAGGAGTTTCAGTAAATGAAGTGTCAAGCACTTTTGGAAGATTGTTCCAGATAATTATCTTTTCCATAATAATAGGTTTACTTTCAAGCCCTGAAACTTTGACTGTTTTTGATAGAAGATCCTTAGAATGTATTATACTTTTTATTTTCTATATTGCCATGGTTTTTTTTTTTTTTTTTTTAAGATTTATTTTATTTATTTTTTTTATTTTTTTAAAGATTTTATTTATTAATTCATTTATCCCCCCCCTGCTGCCTGTGCTCGCCGGGTCAGCCAACCACGCCGTGCGGGCAGGCCTGCTCCCACCAGGAGGCCCCGGGAACCGAACCCGGGGCCCCCCATATGGCAAACGGGAGCCCCACCGATCGAGCCACAGCCGCTTCCCAAGATTTATTTTATTTATCTCTCCCCACCTCCTCGTTGTTTGCACTTGTGTCTGTTCATCTTCTTTGTTTCTTTAGGATGCACCGGGAACTGAACCCAGGATCTCCACTGTGGGAGGGAGTCACCTAATCGCTTAAGCCACCTCCATTCTCTGCTTTGTTGTGTCTCTCATTATGTTTTCCCTCTTGTGTCTCTTGTTTCCTCATCTTATCATGTCAGCTCACCGCACCTGCCCATTGCGCCAGTCCACCATCCTGCTCATCTTCTTTAGGAGGCACCAGGAACCCCTGCTCCCTGCTTTGTTGTGTATCATTATGTTTTTCTTCTTGTGTTTTTTGTTGCATCATCTTGTGTCAGCTTGCCACACCTGTCTGTCGCACCAGCTCGCTGTCTTCTTTAGGAGGCACCGGGAACCAAACCAGGGACCTCCTGTGTGGTAGGCAGGAGCCCAATCAATTGAACCACATCTACTTCCCATGGTTATTGTTTTGATCATCACTTATTCTACAACACAGCAGTTTTACTATTGTAGAGATAGATAGATGGTTGAGACATAGGGCTCACATCAGAGATAGCTCTGGAAGTTACTTTATTGTAGTCCTAAATAATGTGTGCATTTTTTTTCTCTTGTCACGTACCAAAGAGGTAAACCATAGCTTTCTCTCTATAAGAGAAAGTGTGAAATTTCACACCAAACAGTTTCACGTTGTTTTCCTCATATTTTAGAAGTTAGTCTTCTGTGATATCAATAATTGACTTGTCAGCAGCATTCAAAATAATATCTTTTATTTTGTTATTAGTGACCAAGTAAACAGTGGCTAGAGTAGTACTTCTTAGCATGGTGTTGGTGAGTTGTAATGAGGAGGATATGCACTAGCCTCCATAAGGAATAAGGGGGAGGGGAGAAGGGACATATGTAGCATGAAAAGGCATATTTAATTAATACATTTATTGGTTTGTTATATAAGCTAAAGAAAGTAAAGCTCAGCAATATCTTTTCTGACCTTATAGATGTGCTTAAAATAGAGTGAGGGAAGCATCATAGGGGTCTGCATTTAAATTGTAAACAATGTTCTAGAACAGGGGCCAACAAACTTTCTTTTGGTAAAAGGACATATAGTAAATATTTTAGGCTTTGTGGGCCATATGGTCTCTGTTGCAACTACTCAACTCTGCTGTTGTAGCACAAAAGCAGCTATAGACAATGTGTAAACAGATGAGCATAGCCGGGCTCCTATAAACCTCATTTACGTAATCAGGTGGTGGGCTGTATTTGGCCTGTGGACCATAGTTTGCTGGCCCCTGCTCTAAAGCCTTGCTCTTCAAAGTCTCAGGACCAATAGCATGGACAGCTTGGGAACTTGTTAGAAATGCAGAACTCTGGTCCACTTTCCACCAGCACATTCAGAATAACTATTTTAATAAGATCCCCAGGTAATTTGTATGCACATTCAAGTTTCAGAAGCAGGGCTGGAGAGTAAGCCTTACTTTGTCACAAATATAAGCCTGATGTGACATATTGTTATCAATACTTAGAAGGGTGTGTCATTTTAGCATTAATGCAAAGAGGTTGGTATTAAGAAAGTATCTTACTGGATATTCTTGAATATCTTTATATTTGCATTTTTAGACCTGGCCGAAGACCCCTGGGATTTTTGTCTTTAATATGTTCAAAGAATAGTTTGGAGTCTGATGAACCTATTCAAGTTCATAATAAGAAACGCCTAAAACCTCTTATACGTGTATCAAGGCAAAATTTGAAAAGATCTAACCCACTAAATGAAAGTCAAGAAAAAGCCCAAAAGTCCTCTGACCTGCTTCTATCTCCAAGTATTGTTGCTAATACTCAGTCTGAGAATACTGGCAATTCAGAAACCCAGGTATGTGTTAACTCCTGTATTTTTTTTTTTTTTTTTAAGATATTTATTTATTTATTTGTTTGTTTGTTTTATTTTATTTATTTATTTATTTATTTATTTATTCCCCCTTGCTGCTTGTGCTCGCTGTGTCCATTTGCTGTGCGTTTTTCTGTGCCTGCTTGTCTCCCTTTGTTGGGTGTCCTGCTGCGTCAGCTCACCACGCCGCGTGGGCTGCTTGCCTTCACCAGGAGGCCCTGGGAATCGAACCCAGGGCCTCCCATATGGTAAACGGGAGCCCTATGCATTGAGTCACATCTGCTTCCCTCCTGTATTTTATTGTTTGTATAAATTGGTTGGCTATCAGACTCAACTAGGAAAAACATAGTAATTCTTATTTTCATTTGGATGTCAGAAATTATTGCAGAGTAACTCCTATCCATCTCCTCCCCATCGTACCATACCCCCACCCCATGCTGGAAGAAGATAAGGTATTGAAATTGGAAGTTATAGTTAGTTTGATACAAAGTCATTGAACTAGTCATAAATGGACACTTGATTGCAATTCCTTTAATGCAAAGACCATTCTGGATTGTGGAAGCAAAAGGAAGCAGTATCTGCATTTTATTTACCCTTCACCTAACTCCGACAAGAATTCAAGGAACTATATAACTGGAATTTGTTTGGATATTTCTTTTCTATGCACTCTGAAGCTGCCGAGATTGATTGCAAGTGCTGGGATGAAAAACTTTATGAACCTGTATCCAAGCCTTTGGAAGAATATTAGAGTGACTTAAAATCTCAACAAATAGAAAGCTGGTTCCTATCTGTTGGACAGCACGAGCCTCAGGAAGGGATATTTTTTAAAAATAAGGAACATCTTTAAAATTTACTATATATTTTATTATATAAAATTATATATATATAATTATATATATAATTATTTCCTAGAATTATTTTCTGAGACCAAGATTTTATGTGTCTTGATTATTGTTGCCAAATAAATAGCTTTTTCGGAAAGCTTGTTATAATTACCAAAAATGTAGTGTGCTAGCTTCATCACATCCTTGCCACCATTAAATATTAAAACTTCAAAATAATTATTTTTCTTATTTAATATGATGGTAAAGGGGTGGAAATGACATTTCATTAGTTTAATTTTATACTGCATTTTCCTATTTTAAATGCAGTATATTTAGTAAAATATATTTACTATTTTAATTTTATCATTTAAAAATTTTTTTGTTCCCTACTTTCAATCTTTTATTACTTTTGGGATCTTAATGATTTTCTTAATAAATTTGTGTGAGATCTTTATGTAAAAAAGCTGTGTAACTTTTGGCTTATTGCTGCAAATAGTTTTTCCCCGTTAATTTTTCTTTTCCTTTTTTTTTTTTTTTACTTTTGGAAGGATTTAGATATATATAAGTTTTAAGTATTAAAGTAGTCAAATATGTTACTTTTTTTTTAGGTACAGGGGCCAGGGATTGAACCTGGGACCTTGTATGTTGGAAGCTGGCACTCAACCACTGAGCTATACTGGCTCCACAAATCCATTACTTTTCTCTTTGCAACTTCTTTAATTGCCTTTATGATTAGGAAGTTTTTCTCCAGGGGTATAAAAATTTCCATAATCAGGTTTAAAAATTTTACATGGCAGACATATAACTTACAAAAATATTTAGATCCCTAGATCACCTGTTTTCCTATTTTAAATGCAGTAGATTAAGACATTATAGAATTAATGTAGTCATTTGTGCATGTCATTGATGTGTACTCATCTTAAGAGAATGCTATCAATAAGTCAACATTAATGTTACATTCCATTAGGGATTTTGGTAGGTGTCTTTCATCAGAATAAGAGAATTCTTTCCAATTCCCAATCTGCTAATAACTTGAAAATATGAGTAAATATTGAGTTTTGGATTGCTTGGGAAAAAAATGTAACACTAGTTCATGGTTATTAACTGGTGTATAATGAGGCAAGAATCTAAATTATATTTTATTCTCAAATTGCTATTTTTAAAATAAGTAATATGTTTTAAAATTCATAATCTGCAGAGAAGAATTTACATTGAAAGTTTCCCACCTGTGTCCTTTAGCCTCCAAATTCTTCCTTTCCACAGGCATATGATATTGGTTTCTGCTTTGTTTTTTCAGAGATGTTTTATATATGCACAAATATAAGTATTTTCCTTCTTTTTTATATATAATGGCATACTATTCTCTATCTTGCTTTTTTTCACTAACAGTATGTCTTGAAGATCTTTGCAAAACAGTAAACAGCTTCCTTATTCTCCCTCTCTTTTTATTTTAAATTAAACTTTTTATTTTGCGATAATTGTATATTCCCACACTATTGTAAGAAATAATACAGAATGATCCCATGTATCCTTTACTCAGTTTCCTCCAGTTGTAACATCTTGCTTAACTATAGTACAATATCACAACCAGGATATTGATATTGATGTAGTCAAGATACAGAACAGTTCCATTACCACAAGATTCTTTGTGTTATAGCCACACCTACTTCCTTCCTGTCCCTATTCCCTCCTTAACCTCTAGCAACCTGTTCTCCATTAAATTTGTCTTCTCAAGAGTATTATGTTGAGTAAAGCAAACCAGGCACAAAATGGCAAATATTGTATGATTTTGGTCTTATGTACTAAATATAATGAGCAAACTCATTAAAGTTAATAGCTAGAATATAAGTCACCAGAAAATAGAATGTGGTTAGCAAATATAAGCTGAGGTTTAATATGTGCAGAATTGGTAAAAAGTTGTTTGGAAATGTTTGTAAATGAATAGAAATGGTGAAAGCACACCATAGGATTTATAATTAATAGCACTAATAAGGGTATAATAGTGGTTTGGGTTTTTTTTTGTTGTTGTTTTGGTTTTTTTGAGTAATGTAAATGCTCTAATATTGATTGAAGTGAGTGCACAACTCGGTGATTATACCAAATGCCATTGATTGTACATTTTAGTTAAATTACATGGTTTTGGGGAAGCGGCTGTGGCTCAATCAGTGGGGCTCCCGTTTACCATATGGGAGGCTCCGGGTTCGGTTCCCGGAGCCTCCTGGTGAGGGCAGGCCCGCCTGCACGGCGTGGTTGGCTGACCCAGTGAGCACATGCAGCAAGGGAGTGATAAATGAATAAATAAATAATAAAATCTTTAAAAAAATAAAAAAAATAAAAATAAATAAATTACATGGTTTATAAAAAATAAAAAAATATAGTGTGGGTTGGGGGTGGAAATACACCAAATGTAAGGTATGGTTAGTTAGTATGTAATATTTTGACAGTGCTCTTTCACAATTTGTTACAAATGTTTCACAACAATGCAAGGTATTTGTGGTGGGGTGATGTATGGGAGCCCTGTGTGACCATATGCATGTTTGTCTTGTAAGTTCACAACTTTTACGTTAGAGTTTATGTATGTTCATATATATGAATGATATACTTCAATAAGTTGTTTTTAAAATGAAAAAAAAAAAAAAAAAGAATATTATCTACATAATAGCCAAAAGGTAGAAGCAACCCAAATGTCCATCAATAGATAAATGTATAAATAAAATGTGATATAAACGTACAATGGAATTATTCAGCAGTAAAAAGGAATGCAGTTCTACATGCTACAACATTTATGAACCTTGAAGACACCTTGTTGAGTGAAATAAACTAGATACAAACGGACAAATATTGTATGATAGCACTTACATGAAAAGACTAGAATATGCAAATTCATAGAGACAGAAAGTAGATTATAGGTTATTGGTACAGGTGGGAGTAGGGAATAGGGAATTAATACTTAAGAGATTATATTGACTCTAGCAATGGAAGAAATTATATCATTGATGTGTAGACAGTGGCCACTGGAGGTGCTGAAGGCAGGGAGAGGGAAAAAGAAGTGTAATATGGGGCATTTTAAGGACTTGGTTTTGACCTGAATGACATTGCAATGACAGATACAGGCCATTATATATCCTGCCATAACCTATAGAATTGAGTGGGAGAGAGTGTAAACTACAATGTAAACTATAATCCATGCTTGGTGACAATGCTCCAAAATGTGTTCATCAATTGCAATGAATGTACCACACTAATGAAAGAAGTTGTTAATGTGGGGAAAAGTGCGAGGTCTGGGGAGTGCAGCATATGGGAATCCCTTATATTTTTTTATGTAACATTTTATGTAATCTGAGTATCTTTTAAAAATAAAATTTAAAAAAGTTTAAAAAAAACACAAAAATCTTAAGGGATAATGAAGAAGTTTTGGTTATCAGTGGTGGTAAAGGTTAACACTTTTAATAAAATTAATTTAATTTAATTTAATTTAGTAAGTAACACCACTGGCTCCTATAATTGAAAGTGGCTAAAATGGGAAATGTTATGTTTTTTACCACAGTAAACATGTTTTTAAAAAGAATGTTACATATAAACGGAATCATATAATTTGTGACTTTTTGGGATTGGCTTTTTTAACTCAGCATAATTCCCTGGAATTCATCTAGATTGTTGCATGCATCAATAGTTTGTTCATTTTTATTGCTGAGTGGTACTGCATGGTATAGATGTACCATTGTTTTGTTTAACTGGTTGAAGAACATTTGGGTTGTTTTCAGTTTTTGACTTTTACAAATAAACCTGCAATGAGCATTCATGTACAGGTTTTGATGTGTACATAAGTTTTAATTTTCCAGGTCTAAGTGCCCCAAGAGTGTCCTCTTTATTTTTAATGACTACCTAATATTTCATTGTATGGATATACTATAGAGTGGTGCTAGTTCCACATTGGTAGACATTTAGGTTGTTCCTAATTATTTGCTATTTCAAGCAATGTTGTAATAACTAACTTATAAATCAGTCATTTTGCATGTTTATAAGTTAAATTCCTAGAAATAGAATTGCTGGTCAAAAGGAATGATTATTGGTGAGCAGTGTAGCTCAGTGGTTGAGCATCTGCTTCCCATGTACGAGACCTCGAGTTCAATCCCTGGTGCCTCTTATTTTAAAAAAATATTCTTTTGGCAGATATTGCCTGATTGTCCTCCATAAGAATTATATCAGTTTCAACACTTAGCAGCAGTATATGAGAGGGCCTTTTTCTTCACACTCATTTTTTGTCAGATTTTTCACTTCTGACAATCATTGTAGGTTTAGTGAGTGCATTTTCTTATTGAACAAGGTTGAGCATCTCTTCATGTGTTTGAGTCATTTATGCTTTATTGTCTGTGAACCATCTGTTCATATCATTTGACTTTTTAAAAAAGAGGGTTATTGATCTTTTTCAAATGGTTTGTAGAAGGTCTTATATTCAGGAAAAAAGCCTATAAATTTTAAAAAGCCTATATTTATAGGTTGCAAATATATTTTCCCAGTATGTTGTTTGTCTTTTGTTTTTGCCTGTCGTGGTTTTTCCATGCATTTTTTATTTTTGTGTAGATTAAATTTATCAATCTTTATTTTTAGGGCTTCTAGCTTTCATGTCATTTATTTTTTTTTTTTTATTTTTTTTTTTTTTTATTATGGGTAAAAATCAAAATTCTCACAATACATACAAACATTTGCATAATGATATATAAATATATGTGCATATATGTGTATTTGCTTACAAAAATGTTATTTATATATATATATACACATATATTTTAAGAGGTGCTTAGATTACCTAAAATATTACACGGAACCCACTGGGATTCCCATGTTGCCCACCTCCCACACCTCCCACCACATCCCACACAAACATCTCCCACAAGTGTGGCCCACCAACCTCAATGAACTTACACATCCTGGAGCCTTGCCACCAACCATAGACCACAGTTCACACTGTAGACCACACTCTCTCCCACTCAGTTCTGAGTGGTGTGTGCTGATTTAAAATGGCCTACATTCATTGCCACAACAGTACTCAGGACAACCTCCAACTCCCAAAGAAGCCCCTGTATTTCAACTGCTCATCCTCTCCCTACCCAAAAACTGTCAAGTGGCCACTGGCTCCACCTCATTGTTATAATTTCTTGCATCATCTCTCCCCCTTCCAGAATTATAAGTTTTCCAGTAGCCTCTTAAAGTATTTTTTCCCCAAATGTTTTCGCATTAAATTTTTTTTATTTATCAGATTTTATTTAGCCAAATTATGTCTGACTTGTTTTTTCCCTCAAGATGGTTATATAGTTGTCCAGCATCATTTATTGACTAATTCAACTTTTCTTATTTTTTTTGAAATGCAATTTTTATCAGATACTAACTTTCCATATGTGAGGGGTCTATTTCTAGTCTTTTATTCCATTGATATATCTGTGTGTTCCTGTACTGATACCATACTGTCTTAATATTTTATAAATTTATAAATATGTTAATTTTGATAGTGTCTCTTTGTTTTTGTGATATTTGCTGTGAGTGCAGTTCTGTGTCGTCAGTCTGTCTATTCTTATGCCAATAAAAATATTTATCTATAGATTTAATAATGTTACATTTTTGTATATTTTTTAAAACTTCATGGAAATTAGGGTGAAGTAATGGATCATATATGGATACACTACATTACATAATTGTGTCTATTGTTTCATATTTACTTGCTTCCAATTTATTATTATAATTCTTGCTACAAAGGTTATCTTATCCATAAAACTCTTACTATGTTTAGAATTATTTCCTTAATATAAAAGCATAAAAATGAAATTGTTGGATCAGTGAGTGTGAGTATACATAAAACTCTTAATATTTAAACAAATTATGCCAATTTAGACTACCACTAACAATTATATAAATTTATGTGGCTGACTTATTTTTATTACCTTTTTAGATTTCTTGCAATCAGCCCCTACCAAAAGAAGGAGGTAAAAGTGGCCAAAACTGCTGGACATCTGAAGAGCAGCCAACAACTGTCTCTGAATATTTCTTCAATGATATCTTTATTGAAGTGGATGAAACAGAATAAAACACTTTTTTTTTCCTGTTAAAGCCTGAGCTTTCCAGAGTCAATTATATCAACAAAGCAGTATTTAGAAAAAAGAAAACAAACAAACAAAATAGAATAAAACAACATTTTTTCTTTAGGTTGATTTTCAATTTTTAATGAACTTGGTTTTAAAGCTTTTAAAATCAGTGGAAAACTTTGTTGAGGTTTGCTTCATTCTGATTGATTCAGCATTTTGGAAATACCAAGGAATTAGACTGCTTTCTCTGACAGAAATAGCAACTCTTGTTTACATTTTGACTCTTCATGTGCTGAGCATACATGGACATTTTGGAATGTCATGTCGTGGATAAATGTCTCTTTGTACCAATCATAGAGCTGACAACGTATTTGGAGGTTTGATTGTATTTAAGATTTAGTAAACTTCTTTTTGTGAAGATTTTTCTTTTTCTTTTTTTTTTTTTTTTAGATGATGGGGGCCTTTTCAGTTGCCTCTAAGTATATGAAAGCAATTGTGAAACTCCACTTTAGTATGGTAAATGTTAAAAAAAATTTTCTATTATCAGCTGTTTGATTGAAAATATGTATTTTTATAATTCAAGTTGATGTAACATTAGTCCTAACTGAAGAATTAGTATTTAAGCTTATTATTTATATAGATGCAACATCAAAGAGCTTATTTATTTTTAAATTTTATTTAAAAGAATATTCAGTTTTAATTGCTTTCACCTCTCAGATTGTGGGTCCAGAAGATATTAACAAATTTGTCTCCTTTCTCTCTCTTATTTTAAGATATTTAAAGTAATATAACTAAAAGTGTTTGGATGGTGACTGTTCTTTGAATACATTTTTTTTCTCATAGTATACTGAGTTTGTACTGTGAATGTTTTTGTTTTTCTTATTTCTTAGCTAATCTCAGGATTTGCACGAGGGAAAAACCTTAACTTCATGTATGAAACAGATTCCATACAAAACTAAATCTCCTTTACACACATACACACACATATTGCATGCATATTCCTTTTTTCAAAAAACAGTATCTTGATAATTTTTTACCTATTAAATTCTGCACAACAAACCCTTAGGCCTTTATGCACAGAACTTAATTGTACTGTTTATGTTGAAAACAGAAATGAAGATAATAATAATAAATTCATCAAAATGAATTTAAGGTTTTTTTTTGTTTGTTTGTTTGTTTTTTAATCGAACCCAGGTCCCTCCATATGGGAGACAGACACCCAACCATTTGAGCCACATCCGTCCCCCTAAGGGTTATTTTTAACTTCCAGATTTGGTGATTGACATCTATAGTTATAGTACGTATCCAAGCAAATCTTTAGTTCAAATTAAACTTTTCAAAGAACATTTATTCTGATTTTACTTGAAAAGTCTTCTGGATTAATAATATATCAGGTCAGAAGTCAGAAAGGTTTTCTGCAAAATATTTTCTGCTTTATGGGCCAACCTGTCTCTGTGACATCTTCTCAACTCTGCCACTGTACTACAAAAGCAACCACACACAGTAAAATGGCTGTGGCTGGACTTGGCCTTAGTTGCCAATCCCTGCATTGGGCAGTAATTTTTACCTTAAGGTGCTAAAGTCTGTAAGTTATTTGTCATTGAAGTCATGAGTTACACCTAAAAGTTAAAACTGTGTTTGCATTATGAAGAGATTGGTATGTCAATTAGGAAGATGTTTTTAATCTAAATATTGTGTTTGTATAGTTTTAAAAAATGGCAGCCAGTTTTAAAGTTAATTAGTAAAATAGGGTATGGCTCAGCAAGTATAACAATATTTATTTAAACTATTGCTATTATAATATTTTTTATTCATCACCCAAAGTGAAATTTACAGTTTAACTTTTTGGTCACAAAAGAGGATCTATAAATCTGTGTGGAATATCTCTGTAGGAATGCATTTATTTCATGTGATTAATGTGTCACAGAAAATCATGGTAGTAAATCACATTGCTATTTTAATACTCTGTATTTAAAATTTTTTAAACCTCATTCTGTAAAAGGTTATTGGTGTTATTTTGAGTGTTAAATTTTTTTTTAATTTTGTTAAATCTGTCACTTGTTTATCTATAATAAACTAATTTTGTGGAAGACGTAAATTCTTCCTGTATAAAGAATGATTTTATCTTTGGGAATTCATTGTGTTAGAGAATCAAGTCAGCCAGCAAAATTATCCTACTGCTACATCCTTAAGACAATTTAGAAAAGAAAAACTTAATCAGTGTATTTACCTTACAAGGTAGAAAGACTTGTTGACACCTGTGTTAAGTCTGGTTCATATAACAAAGGTGTTGAAAAGAATTTGTGTTTTATAAATCTTAAAGGAGATATGATTAAAGGTCTTTATCTTTCTTGACTTTATCCTCCTGAACACTTAGGGCTTAGCAAGTAATGGACATGATTTAAAAGCCTAATTATTGCTAAATTATTGCACAGATTTAAAAACATTAATATCCACTGTTTACCACCATGTTCTTTGAAATAGAAGTGGCCATGTATTCTGTCGGGCTTGAAGAAGTCTGACAAAAAAGCAATATCTGTCATTTGTAAATTTTCTTGTTCCAAAGAAAGCAGTTATGTTCGATAAATTGTGTAAATAAAAGTTATTTTATACTATTTCTGTTGTATTTTTTTTTACATTTCAAAAAAACTAAAGATTACAGTTAACCAAAAGTAGTTTCTGTTTTTTCAACTATTTATATTTACTTGTTTCTTTCCATAAAAATGTGTACAATGGAAAGAAGTTATCTTAATTCTATGCTTGCTGTGGAGGATTTTTAATTATTTTAACCTTCCAAGAAGGAATAGGTCCCCACCCCAACATTTGAGACATGTGAAATTTTGCTTACTTTTTTGTTTATTACTCCATATGAAACGAATTTTTAGATATAAGAACCCGACTTCTTTTACTTTTTTGTTTTTCTTTCCACTTTGTTTTCTCTAGATAAAGATGAATAAGAAACTTTAGTCCATTATAAACCTGAACTTACTGAAGCCGGATATTGACAAAACTCAGTTCACCCAATAATTTAGCTGAGAGAAATATTTGTTGGAACTTTTCTAAAATATATTCTAGCCATTTCTCCAGAAAGAAAAATTTTGTCATGGATTTTATCAGACCATCAAAGAGCTACATATATAGGTTACACTGTTTTATATGCTCATGTTTTAGGAACACTATGAAATACTACAAAACCCTAAAGGGATTGTTACTTTTACTATAATGTTGTAGACTTTATTTACTATACCATCCATTAACCTGTTTTTGAGGATCTACAGGAGACATTTCTCTTTAGCCTTAATGCCAGGAATAATGTGCTTCTTTATAACTAGTTTATCATAGAGGCCGTGTGAATCCTTGAATTGTTTTTACTTGAAAACAAAATTTGAAAGCAAAATTTGAGATCAACCTGTAATAAGGTAGGATATTAATATCACACATTTTGAATACAATAAACTCACTTTGATTTAATTTTTTAACACTCATTTCTCACTGCTCAGCTTTTCTAAATAAAAATCTGTCACTTTTCTAAACCACAAACTCACAGCCTTTGTGCTGTGCTAACCTCTTTAAATATGTTTCATATTTTTAAAAGTATATCTAAGTATTATACATGGCTTAAAAATTCAAGTAGTGCTACAAGATTTCAAACAAGCTGTTTAAGGTGGTACATATTTCTATATATGATTCTTCTGTGTCGGTTCCAAATTTAGACTTAGCAATTGACTTTGTTATGGTACAGAAATTTAGCCTTCAAATAACTTCCCCGTCCTTCTTCCCTCCTGCTTCCTCCTGTATGTTAATCACAATTTAGGGTTAATTCATTTGTAACTGAGGGTTAAAAATTGACAAATAATTATAAAATAGCAAAACGAAACGAGTAGAGAACGTGGCAGACTAGTAAAACACGGGGATCTCTTCTCCAGAAAAATAGAAGATAGGCTGAAACAGCCGTGAAAAAGATCTAGGGTTTAGGACAGCAGGTGAAGACTGGACACCACCCAGAGAAGAGAGGGACAAAGGAGGAAAACCATGATAACAGAATAACAGATAACAGAAAATCCTAATAACCCAGTGTATGCTAGAGAGAAATTAGCAGCACCAGTAAAGAATCTTAAATGGAATGCTAATGGTGGTGAGGACTAGGCTAATTAAGAGCAGAAAGAGGCTATAAACTAACAAAGGATAAGTAAAGTAATACAAGAATCATAAGAGAAGCCCTCCACTTTCCTAGAAAGAATTTATACTGCCTAACGGCAATACACTGAAAAATCCAGAAACTCCAGAAAATGCCAGAATTTTAAATATAATATTTATTGTCCAAAGTTCTCCAGATATAAGAAGGAAGCTACAGAAAAATTGATGGGGGACTAGAAGTACCTCTCTCTAGTTAACATTAACTCTAAAGTTAATTACAATAGGGACCTAATTAAAGAAAACCTGCACTTCAGAAGGCATGTGACCTTACTCAAATACTCACAGTGCTAATCAACTGAAAGTAATCAGAACAGGATTGTCTCAAAAAAGGTAAGACCTCTGGGCCCAACCTCCACCCCTCCAGGTGAGGCAGGCTAGTTTAGGGAATGGGGAGGATAGTCTAAACCCCAGCAGAAAAACATGGCCATGCAACACCTGGTAACCCTCTGAGGGAAAGATCCCACCAGAAGGCTGCTGGAAGAACCCAGCCATGTGAACTCCATTTGGAATGAGATTTCATCTGGGGTCAAGGAAAAGCCCCAGACACTCTCTAGGGGCCTTATCATTGGGAACCCTGGGGAATTGCCAGGTGGGGTAATCTATCAAAACAGCAAACAGCTGGGACCCCTCCCCTGAACATTAGCAAAGGGAGGAATAATTAATGGTTTAAAAAGTAACCACACAAGCCAAATCTCCCTCTCTCTGCCTGGAGCAGCCCAGCACCTATACCTGGGGGTCTGTAATCTGTTATTTTCTCCCATTTCTAGTCTCTTCTCCCATTTCCTTAATAAGCTACTGGCCTAACTAAACCAGCATGTTCTTAAATTCTTTTATGTAACATAGCTAAGAACCTAGGGGAATCTGCCTTCACAGGGATAGGGGAGACATTTTAAAACTAAGAACTTATTGATGTGCATACTACAAAAAAGGACACTGGAAAAGGTATTGTCCTAGATGCTCCTGGGGAAGACCCAAAGAACAGCTAAGTGGGAAATGACAGAAACTTGGAATGAAAGGAACCAGGAGGAAGGAAATTTTACTATTGAATTAAAACCATATTTGGAACATAGCTTCCTAAATGTACCTTCCTTGCTAAAAACCTATTAACCAAATAATGCTCAGATAACTTTTTTTCCAATTTTTATATATATAAAAGTGTTCCAAGAATGAGCTTTCATATTACAGGCAACACTAATCCCAGAGATCTTAAAAGCAGTAAAAGCCAGAGATACGGAATAACGGAAAGCCTGGAGACAACCATACCAAAAGAGTGACAGTTAGGAGTCAAATCAGTGAGTTTTCTTTCTATTGGTGTGTCTAACTCTGTGTCTGTCTGTTTGTTCAATGTATATTTTTTACACTGTTCAGTGTATATTTTTATACTTCCAGATGAAGTAACAAATGAAATAACAAATGGGTATTCTTTTTTTTTTTTAACTTTATTTTGTACATTTAATAATTGAAAACATAAGCAATTAAAAACTAAAAAGTAAACACAGATGAATAAATATATACATTTCTCAATTAAATGTAATGGATACATGTTAATTTGTGTGTGTGTGTGTGTGAATCAAACAATATATTACACAATATATTTGGTTCATAGTAATGCATTCATACAGTAACAAATGGGTATTCTTAAAAGAGCTCTATTCAAATTGCTAAAAATTAAATAAGCACTTATATATGTAAATGAATGACCCTGGAGCCCAATTTAGAAAAGCCAAACTGGATGAAAAGGTCATAACAAAAGTGGCTAAAGAAACTATTTAAAGGAAAAACAAACAAACAAAAAAACTAAAAAGGTTGTCCTGAATTCCTCTACAATCTTTCTATAGCCAATTATCCTACCCCCAGGGTCTTCTCCTAACCTTGATTGAATTCAAGTGACTCATTAAAACCAATTTAGGAAACTATGGGGGATGGGCTGGGTATGGAAAGATGGGGATGTAAATTTAGCTTAAAATTTTGTCTACTAGGTTTGGAAATCAAAAATGGTAGACAAAGAGGATAAACCTTGATTTGTGTAGTCTGTCCTGTAATTTCCCACTGAAATTTTAACAGCCTGGAGATGAGAGTAATTAATAACCCAATGGCCTAATTTCAGTAAGTAAAGAAAAACATCCATGAAAGCTATGAAAAGGGTTTTCTAAATTATAAAAAAAAAAAAAAAAAAAAAAAAAAAAATTATATATTCTCAAGCCTAGTAGTCATTATACTTTTGAGGTTATTTATAATTTTAAGGTATTATAAAAATGAAGAGGCTTTAACCTCCTATGAAGAAAAAGAAAAAAAATTTCTTAAGTAAAATACCATTATTTTAGTTTATTCTACTTAGGTATAATCTCCCTAAAGTTTATCTGGATACTAATGTGACAACATTGTGTCTGTCAAATCCTTAAGATGATAAAATTTTAAGTTTTTAATTAATAAAATAATCTTTACAAAAGTCTTTTAAAAATAATTGTTTTACCTAAAGTGAAATGACTAGTTTTTCACAGAAGAGAATGAGGGATATAAGACAAGACTTAAATGGATATGAAAAGAAGTAGAAGTGTTATGTCAAGTGCCTGTAATTCCCTCAGTAATATATGTGTGATGGACACTTAACAAAACAGTCCTGTATAATATTGTTTCTCAAAATTCAAAGCCAAAACCAAATTAGAATTGGAATATGAGCTGTCAATCAAAATTTTCTTATCTACAGAGATCTATTAATGTAAAAATGAATTTTTGCTTCTGTTGTATCTGATTAAATTAAAATGACTATATTTGTGATTGTTAATATAAATATTTATTGGTGTGCTTTGGGAGCAAAATATTTTTTTCTTGAAAGAAGAACTTACCAAAGCAAATTTCTTTATTATGTTCACAGGTTAATGAGAGAATGAAGTTTAGATTTTGGGGTATTTGTTTGAATTCTGTAAACACTCAAGGTCTTTCACTGTGTGAAGAAAGAGTTGTCTGTACTCATTAAAACTGTTGTTTTATTATTTTTTTTTAATAGGAAAGTGATCAGTTTCAAAGAAGATAGGATTCATTCGTAATGCTGAGGTGTGTTTTTTTTTTAAATAAAAGTATTGTTAATATTGTTTTTATCCTCTTTCATTATTAGTTTGCATGAATATTGACATCTACTTAAATATAAATGCTGACTATGGCTTTAACTTAGAGCTAATGGCACCTTTCTTGACATTTTAAACCTTATTTAAAAATGCAAACAATACATGTAGACTTTTTCATAAATAAAGGAACAATTTCAACCTGAAAAAAAAAAGAAAAGAAGTAGAAGGTTTGTGAAAGCTTGTTTAAGGAGGTGTATTTTGTCCAAAGATAAGATGGCTGGTTTTCATAAAATCAAGATGGAAATATGTAGGGCAAGACTTGAATGGAAATGGAAATGGAAAGTTGTAGAAGAGTAGTGGAAGTAAATTTCACTTGTTGCTGACTGTAATTTAATAAGCTCATTTAAAGGTGAAACTTGTCTTAAGGCAAAATAGTCTGTACTATAAATGTTTATAAAAGATTATGGGGGCGGGGTGGTGCAGATGTGGCTCAAACAATTGAATGCCTGCTTCCCACATAGGAAGTCCTAGGTTTGGTTCCCTTTGCCTCCTTAAAAACAAAGGAACAAACAACAAGCAAACAAAAGAAAAAACCAACTCAGGGGAGCTGATGTGGCTCAGTGGTTAAGCACCAGCTTCTCACATACAAGGTCCTGGGTTCAATCCTCTGCCCAGTAACTCAAAACAAAACAAAACAAAAAAACGATTATAGGAAATTGGGGAGTGGATGTGGCTCAGTGGCTAAGTGACTGCTTCCCATGTACAAGGTCTTGGGTGCAATCCCCAGTATCTCTTTAAAAAAAAAAAAAAAAAAAAGAAATTATATGTTGTAGGAAGTCTGCAAAAGCATTTTATAAACTGAGAGATTGCAGTGTAAATAGCTAATTCTGGGAACAATTAAGTAAAAATCTATAAGTTGATATTGATAACAAGAAGTAACTTTACAGCAGTGAAACTTGTCGGACAGCACCTCAGTCTGTTATGATCTATGCTAGCTAAGATATTTTTACCAAATGGTGTACTGATTGGAACCTAAAATTTGACATTCTTTGTTAAAGTAACAGAGTTTTCTTAAATTATTGGTCTGTTTCAAGTGGAAGGAAAGTCCTTTTCAAAAATAATCAATGTATATATAAAGAATAAGGAATCTGTGCCTTATCAGAATGGTATTCATGGTATTCTTAATGGTTTAAAAAAAAATACAGAGCCACTGCTATTTTGGAAGTCAAGTCTTTTCCAAACTATTTTACTAACTTTGTCACTGTGATAAATACAGGCCTGTTTAAATATAATATTCAGACCTGACTTATAATATTCTAATAAAACCCTTAAGGATATCTTTAATTGCAAACTATTACAAAAGAATTTGTTCTTTCACCTTGTAAAAAGTGAATTGCTTTAATATATGATTATGAAAATTAATATTATCAATATATTTGTATTTTAATTCACAATGGAAAAATATATTCCAAAACTGGAAAATCACAATGTAAAATATATTCCAAAACTGTGTAAACTGTGGAAAAGTTTTAATGGGATGTTATTTTGACAGTTTTTAAAGTTTTAATCACATTTTATTCTGTGCAGAATTTTTATCAAGGTGTTAAACTTAAAAAAAAAATTGTCATAAAATATTGTGTATAATAGTATTTATTTCCTAAAACTATTGTGAATGTATAGACTTATGATTACTGCTAAAGGAAATATTATTTATAAAATAATATTAAATCCAATGTTAACTGCCTATTTCAGACTTTTAATACTTGTAAAGATCTATATTACATTTACCACTCTGAAGTTTTAAAGAATCACCCTCATTGTTAAAAGTAATTTATTCTTAAGGTGGGAATATTAATGTTCCAATAAGCATGTAATTATATTAAGGTGGTGGTAGCGGGAAGATAATTTTGATTCCATAGGGAATATTAGGTTCTCTTAAAATTTACTAGAAAAATAGTTTCTTCCAGTACTGCTGAAGTTTCTTTGTGGTAAACAGTATCTTTCTATAAGAGAAAACATGAAGGAGAAATTAAATGTGTAATTTACTTACATATTTGGGGATTGTATAAAAATTCTTTAAAGACTTTCAAAGCTCACAGTGTCTATTCTATTCTAATACTGAAATGCATGATGATATTGTTGGTTATAGTTGTTTTTGGTCTTCAAGAGATGTACTTATAGTTTTAATTATTTCTAGAAAAATGTGATGTTATGTAAACAACCAAAATCTCTCATCAGTTACACTGTTTTTCTCGGATGCTTCTATAAAAGAGCATACAGTCAACCCATTGTCAACAGAAAGGGACTTTAAAGGAAAAGCAAGGCAAGAGTTTATAAGTTATGTTTTGCCTGTTGTTTAACTTAATCTTGCTAAAAAAGTAAAAGTGAAATGAAACAACCTCTACTATGGTCTGTAATTAATGGTCTCTAGAAACAGCTTTATTCAAAATACTCAAGGAAATTAGGACCTAGATTGAAACTCTTGCAGCAGTCACATTTATTTCTGAGCTCTGATCTCTAATTGTTATTTCTAAGTCCTAAAATGCTTTACTATTTATTTATAACCTAATAGCTCCCTAGAATTTTTAAGGGTCTAACACCTAGAGCTAAACTCAGAGCTAAAGTTAACTAGCTCTAAGATGCTGAAAAAGCAGCATTAATTCTAAAAAACCAACCAAATAAAAGAAGCTTAAAAAAAATCAGACTTCAATTAAAAAGTGAATGTGGCCAATCTAAAGGCTAAGGAGAATCAGGATACAAGAAAAAAAAAACAAAAAAAAAACCTTTGTATTAAAACTTTAAAACTTCCAGAAGATTGCAAACTAGAAAGACACAGGACTCTCTTCTCCTCCAGAAAAATAGCTAGAGGACAGGCTGAAACAGGCCCCCAAAAAAGATCTCCTAGGGTTTAGGACAGCAGGCGAAGGCTGGACACCGCCCAGAGGAGAGAGGGACAAAGGAGGGAAATCACGACAACAGAACCATGAGTTGAAACCAGTGGCTGCTGCTGCTGCCGGCACCATCCCCCACACTAAAGACACTTTAGAATTCTCAGGTCTCTGGGTCTGCTGCTATAAACAAGGGGGGCTTCAGGGATCCACCACCCAAGGAAAGGGGAGAGAGAGGGATACAGCCTAAGGCTGCCTCAGCTTTTGACTCACAAATTTGGTCAGCTGTGTCCCAAGAGCCCTTCCAGGCCAGATGGGGCTATGCCTTGGAAGCCAGCAAGGGGCTGAAGATATACAACCCTTCCAATCTCCTTCTCTACTAACAGGGACTGATTGTTGAGGACTCAGGAGTGAAAATGGGGAGGGGGCTGCCAGAAAAGGCTGGAGAACTGTCTCAGAGAAAGTTTGAATTACAAGGCTCTTAGTCTCCAGACAGGCAGCTCTGTCACATTGATCTGGTCTGTGTTGCAACAAATACACTCCCACCAGGCGCTGAAATGAGAGCTGCCAAAGAGTACCATCTGCTCACAGACCAAGGAAGCACACATGAGAAAATTAAAAATAAACAAGAGAGGCTTTTTCCCTCCCCAAGGCCCTGGGAAGCCAGACTGCAACCAATTACTGGGTCCAGAACCCTGTTTTGAGCAACTAGCAGGGGCAATCCTAACAATCCAGGTCAAGCCAAGAATCAAAAAGCAGTGGTAACAGGTTGCCTCATGCCACTAAATCCCTACAAAAGAGAAAGAAAAAAAAAAATTTTTTTTAAAGATTTTATTTATTTATTCATTTATCCCCCCCTTGCTGCTTGTGCTCGCTGGGTTAGCTAACCACACTGTGCAGGCGGGCCTGTCTTCACCAGGACGCCCCGGGAACCGAACCCGGGGCCTCCCATATGATAAACGGGAGCCCTACTGATTGAGCCACAGCCGCTTCCCAAGAGAAAGAAATTGAGCATCTGAGTAAACTACATCCTAATCAGATGCCTAGACATCAACAAAAAATTATGGGCCCTACAAGGAAAATGGAAGACATGGCCCAAGAAAAGTAATAACATTAAAGCCCCAGAAGAGACACAGGATTTGAGAGAACTAATTAACAAGATGCACACAAATTTCCAAAATCAAGTTAATGAGTTGAAAGACCATATGACTAAAGAGATAAATGACATCAAGAAGACATAGAGGTGGGAAGCGGCTGTGGCTCAATCAGTAGGGCTCCCGTTTACCATATGGGAGGCCCCGGGTTCGGTTCCCGGGGCCTCCTGGTGAAGACAAGCCCGCCCGCACGGCGTGGTTAGCTGACCCAGCGAGCACAAGCAGCAAGAGGGGGATAAATGAATAAATAAATAAAAATCTTTAAAAAAAAAAAAAAAAGAAGACATAGAGGGAAATGGATGTGGCTCAAGTGATTGGGCTCCCACCTACCACATGGGAGGTCCCTAGTTTGGTTTCCAGTGCTTCCTTAAGAAGACAGTGAGCCGGCACAATGGGCAGGCACTGCAAGCTGACACCACAAGATGATGCAACAAGAGACACAAGAAGAAAAACATAATGAGAGACACAACAAAGCAGGGAACAGAGGTGGCTCAAGTAATTAGGTGCCTCCCTCCCACATGGGAGGTCCCAGGTTTGGTTACTGATGCCTCCTAAAGAAACAGGGAAGAAGAAAAGACAGCAAGTGCAAACAACAAGGGAGTGGGGAGAAATAAATACATCTTTAAAAAAGAAGAAGAAGAAGAAGAAGAAGACTTTGAGCAAGCACAAAAAAGAATTTGAAATCTTGAAAAGAAAAGTAAAAGAGCTCATGGAAACGAAAGACAAAATAGGTGAGAACAAAAACACTTTAGAGACATACAACAGCAGGCTCAAAATGATAGAAGAAAGAATAAGTGATACCGAAGACAGAACAGCTGAAATTGAAGAGAGAAAGGAATGGCAAAAATTGAGCAGGGACTCAGACAGTTGCATGACAACATGAAAGACAACAAATTATGTGTCATGGGAGTTCCAGAAAGAGAAGAGAAAGGAAAAGGGGCAGAAAGAGTATTTGAAGAAATAATAACCAAAAATTTCCCAACTTTCATGAAAGAATTGACTTACATGTCCAAGAAATGCACCGTACCCCAGTCAGAAAAATCCGAATAGACCTACTCCAAGACACTTACTACTCAGAGTATGTCAAATGTCAAATGTCAAAGATAAAATTCTCAGAGCAGCAAGGGAGAAGCAAACCGTCACGTACAAGGGACGTCCAGTAAGACTTAGTGCAGATTTCTCTTCAGAAACCATGGAGGCGAGAAGACAGTGGTATGGTACCATTAGGAAACTGAAAGAGAAAAACTGCCAGCCAAGAATTCGTCATCCAGCAAAATTGTCCTTCAAATATGAAGGTAAGTATAAAATATTCACAAACAAACAGTAACTAAGAGAGTTTGCAAAAAAGAATCCACCTTTGCAGGAAATACTAAAAGACACCTTAGAACCTGAAATAAAAAGGAGATAGAGGTCTGGAGGATAGTATAGAAGAAATAATAGAGAAAGGATAACAAAAAGAGTAAAAAGATAGTAAAAACTATGATACAACATAAAACCAAAGAATAAAATGGTGAAAGTAAATAATGCATTTACAGTAATATCATTGAATGTGAATGGATTAAACACCCCAATCAAAAGATACAGGCTGATAGAATGAGAAAAAACAACAAACCATGAGCCATCCATATGCTGCTTAGAGAGTCACCTTAGACCCAGGGATACAAACCAGTTGAAAGTGAAAGTTTGGAGAAAGATACTCCATGCAAATAGTAACCAAAAAAGCAGGGATAACTATACTAATATTGGACAAAACAGACTTTAAAGGCAAAAAAGTTATAAAAGATACAGAAAGCCATTATATATTCATCCCCATGAGCTCTGTTACTTCAGGATTTCAAATTCTTTTTGCCTTTTTAACATTTTTGCTTTTTATTAATCAAACATATGCATGCAAGTATTTTTAATAACCAAAAAATTCTACAAGTCTTCTTCCAAAAGCAGCATCTCCCTAACCTCCCAAACCTGTGTCCAACCTCCTGGAGGCAACTGCATTAGTTTCCTAGGCTGCTAGCAAATGCCATGAAATGGTTCAGTCTAAACAATGAGCATTTATTAGCTTACAGTTTTGAGGCTAAAAGAAAGTCCAAAGCAAAGCATCATCAAGGCAATGCTTTCTCCCCACAGACTGTCTGTCAGGGTCACGTGGCAAGTCTATATTCCACTTCTTTAGGAACTGCCAAACAGTCCTCCATAGTGGTTGTACCATCCTGCATTCCCACCAACAGTCAAGAAGTGTTCCTATCTCTCCACATCCTCTCCAACACTTGTAGTTCTCTGTCTTTTTCATAGTGACCATTCTAATAGGTGTGAAATGATATCTCATTGTAGTTTTGATTTGCATTTCCCTAATCATGAGTGATGTTGAGCATTTCTTCATGTGTTTTTTTGCCATTTGTATTTCTTCTTCGGAGAAATGTCTATTCAAGTCTTTGGCCCATTTTTTAACTGGGTCATTTGTCTTTTTATTGTTGAGTTGTAACATCTCTTTATATATCCTGGATATTAAACCCTTATCAGATATGTGATTTCCAAATATTTTTTCCCATTGAGTTGGCTGCCTTTTCAGCCTTCTGACAAATTCCTGTGAGGTGCGAAAGTGTTTAATTTTGAAGAGGTCCCATTTATCTAATTTTTCTTTTGTTGCATGTGCTTTGGGTGTGAGGTCCAAGAAACTGCCACCTACTACAAGGTCTTGAAGATGTTTCCCTACATTTTCTTCCAGTACTTTTATGGTCCTGGCTTTTATATTTAGATCTTTGATCCATTTTGAGTTGATTCTTGTATAGGGGGTGAGATAGGGGTCCTCTTTCATTCTTTTGGTTATAGATATCCAGTTCTCCCAACACCATTTGTTGAAGAGACTGTTTTTTCCCATCAGCATGGGCTTGGTAGGTTTGTCAAAAACCAGTTGAAAAATAAAATAAAATAAAATAAAATAAAATAAAATAAAATAAAATAAAATAAAATAAAATAAACAAAAAAAAACAGTTGACTGTATAGGTGAGGGTTTATTTCTGGATTCTCAATTTTATTCCACTGATTGATATGTCTATCTTTATGCCAGTACCATGCTGTTTTTTTTTTTTTTAAGACTTTATTTATTTATTCATTTATCCCCCCCCCTTGCTGCTTGTGCTCGCTGGGTCAGCTAACCACGCTGTGTGGGCGGGCTTGCCTTCACCAGGAGGCCCCGGGAACCGAACCCGGGGCCTCCCATATGGTAAACGGGAGCCCTACTGATTGAGCCACAGCCGCTTCCCGAGTACCATGCTGCAGTATCTGCAAGCCACAGGCCTTGCCACATCTGCAAGCTGCAAGCCTTGCCTTAGCCTCGCCTGCGAGGCATAACCCCCTCCCCCGTTCCCCCCTTCCCTCTCTCCCACTTCCTTGTTCCTCCTCACCAATCAGAGCTCTCGCCCCAGTTATTGCCTTATTTGGACATGTTGGCCTTCTCCTCTAGCCTCCCCCCTCCCTCCCAAATCTTCCCTCCACGCCCAGCAACAGCTTCGCCCTATCAGAAGACAACACGCTCACCCCCACCCAACCCCTGCCTATATAACTGCGCAGTTATCCCTGAATAAAGGTCTTACCTTCCAGCAAGCAAGTGAGTGGTGTCTCTTCATTTAGTACTGTCAGGGAGACCACAGGGCACCAAACGGCGACCCTGTGACAACTTCTCCTTAACCTCCGTGAAGACCAGGGAGCCGGGGGCCTGCGCTCTCCTGACAACTTCTTCACCCCCCCGCCGTTCCGGAGTGCACGCCGGACGGTCCACAACTAGCCAGTGTCGCCCCCCGGGCTGCAGCTGGGCTGATCACCCTCAGGCCCGGGAACAAAGCGGCACCATGCTGTTTTGATCACTGTGGCTTTGTAATATGTTCAAGGTCAGGCAGCAAAATTCCTCCCACATTACTCTTCTTTTTTAGAATACTTTTGGCTATTCAGGTGCACTTACCCTTCCAGATGAATTTGGTAATTGCCTTCTCTAATTCTGTAAAGTAAGCTATTGGGATTTTGATTGGTATTGCATTGAATCTATAAATCAGTTTGGGCAAGATTGACATCTTCACAATATTTATTCTTCCAATCCATGAACACGGAATGTCTTTCCATTTGTTTAGGTCTTTTAAAATTTCTTTTAGCATTGTTTTGTAGTTTTCTGCATAATGGTCCTGTACTTCTTTGGTTAAATTAACTCCTAGGTATTTGAGTCTTTTTCTTGCTATTGAAAATGGAATTTTCCTCCTGATTTCCTCCTCAGATTGTTCAGTACTAGTGTACAAAAACATTACTGATTTTGTGTGTTGATCTTATATCCTGCCACTTTGCTGAACTCATTTATTAGTTCAAGTAGCTTTGTTGTGGATACTTCAGGATTTTCTAAATACAGGATCATGTTATCCGCAAACAGTGAGAGTTTTACTTCCTCTTTTCCTATTTGGACGCCTTTAATTTTTTTGTCTTGTCAAATTGCCCTAGCTAGAACTTCTAGTACAATGTTGAATAACAATGGTGACAGTGGGCACCTTGTTTTGTTCCTGATCTTAGGGGGAAAGATTTCAACCTTTCCCCATTGAGTAGGATGTTGGCTGTGGGTTTTTCATATATGCCTTTTATCATATTGAGGAATTTTCCTTTTATTCCTATCTTTTGTAGAATTTTTATCAAAAAAGGATGTTGGATTTTGTCGAATGCCTTTTCTGCATCTATTGAGATGATCATGTGTTTTTTTTCCTTCAATTTGTTAATGTGGTGTATTACATTGATTGATTTTCTTATGTTGAACCAGCCTTGCATACCAAGAATAAATCCCACTTGGTCATGATGTATAAGTCTTTTGTTTTTGTTTTTTTTTTACCGGGAGGTACCAGAGATCGAACCCTGGTCTCTCCATATGGTAGACGGACGCCGAACCTCTTGAGCCACGTCCGTTTCCCTGTATAAGTCTTTTGATATGAGGTTGGATTCGATTTGCAAGTATTTTGTTGAGAATTTTTGCATCTATTTTTATGAGAGAGATTGGTCTGTAATTTTCTTTTGTTGTGTTATCTAGCTTTGGTATTAGGGTGATGTTGGCTTCATTAAATGTGTTGGGTAATTTTCCCTCCTCTTCAATTTTTTGGAAGAGTTTAAACAGGATTGGTGTTAATTCTTTTAGAAATGTTTGGTACAACTCACCTGTGAAGCCATCTGGTCCTGGCCTTTTCTTTGCTGGGAGATTTTTGATGACGGATTCAATCTCCTTAATTGTGATTGGTTTGTTAAGTTCTTGTATTTCTTGTTGTGTCAGTGTAGGTTGGTTATGAGTTTCTAGAAATTTGTCCATTTCAACCAGGTTGTCTCGTTTGTTGGCATATAGTTTCTCATAATATCTTCTTATGATTCTTTTTATTTCTGTGAGGTCATTTGTAATATCCCCCCTTTCATTTCTGATTGTATTTATTTGCATCTTCTCTCTTTTTTTCTTTGTTAGTCTATCGAGGGGTTTGTCAATTTTATTGATCTTCTCAAAGAACCAGCTTTTGGTTTTGTTGATTTTCTCTATTGCTTTTCTGTTCTCATTTACATTTATTTCCGCTCTAATCTTTATTATTTCTTTCCTTCTTTTTGCTTTGGGATTGGGATGCTGTTCTTTTTCTAGTTTCCCAAGTTGTTCAGTTAAATCTTTGAGTTTAGCTCTTTCTTGTTTCTTAATATAGGCATTTAGGGCTATATATTTCCCTCTCAAGACTGCCTTTGCTGTATCCCATAAGTTTTGATAAGTTGTGTTCTCATTTTCATTTGTCTCAATATATTTACTGATTTCACTTGCAATTTCTTCTTTGACCCACTGAATATTTAGGAGTGTATTGTTCAGTCTCCACACATTTGCAAATTTCCTTTTTTCCTGTCTGTTATTGATTTCTAGTTTCATTCCATCGTGATCTGAGAAGGTGCTTTGTATAATTTCAATCTTTTTATATTTATTGAGAGCTGTATTGTGACCTAACATGTGGTCTATCCTGGAGAAAGATCCATGGGCACTTGAGAAGAATGTATAACCCGCTGAGTTTGGATGCAGTGTTCTGTATATGTCTGTTAGGTCTAACTTGTTTATCATATTGTTCAAGTTCTCTGTTTCCTTGTTGATCTTCTGTCTAGTTGTTCTATCTAATGATGTGAGAGAGGTGTTGAAGTCTCCGATGATTATTGTAGAAATGTCTATTTCTCCCTTCAGTTTTGCCAGAGTTTGTCTCCTGTATTTTGGGGCTCCCTGGTTAGGTGCATAGATATTTATGACTGTTATATCTTCCTGGAGGATCATCCCTTTTATTAATATATAATGGCCTTCCACATCTCATCACTTTTTTGCATTTGAAGTCTGTTTTGTCTGATATTAGTATAGCTACCCCTGCTCTTTTCTGTTTACTATTCGCATGGAGTATCTTTTTCCAACCTTTTACTTTCAGCCGGCTTGTATCCTTGTGTCTGAGGTGAGTTTCTTGTAAGCATCATATGGATGGCTCATGTTTTTTTATCCATTCTGTCAGCCTGTATCTTTTGATTGGGGAATTTAATCCATTCACATTCAATGATATTACTGAAAATGCAGTATTCATTTCCTCCATTTTATTTTTGGTTTTCATATGTCATCTTGTTTTTGTCTCTCTTTTTACTCTTTTGGTTATCCTTTCTCCTTTTCTTTCTTCTATACTCTCCTCTAAGTCTCTCTCTCCTGTCTTTTGCTTTCAGGTTCTAAGGCTTCCTTTAATATTTCCTGCAAAGGTGGATTCTTTTTTGCAAACTATCTTCGTTTCTGTTTGTTTGTGAATACTTTATATTCACCTTCATATTTGAAGGACAGTTTTGCTGGGTAAAGAATTCTCGGCTGGCAGTTTTTCTCTTTCAGTTTCCTAATTGTATCATACCACTGTCTTCTCGCCTCCATGGTTTCTGAAGAGAAATCTGCACAAAGTCTTACTGGACGTCCTTTGTACGTGATCGTTTGCTTCTCTCTTGCTGCTCTGAGAATTTTCTCTTTATCTTTTACATTTGACATTCTGAATAATATGTGTCTTGGCATAGGTAGGTCTATTTGGATTTATTCTTATTAGGGTACGGTGTGCTTCTTGGACATGTAAGTTCATTTCTTTCGTGAGAGTTGGGAAATTTTCAGCTATTATTTCCTCAAATACTCTTTCTGCCCCTTTTCCTTTCTCTTCTCCTTCTGGAACTCCCATGACACGTATGTTCTTGCATTTTGTGTTGTCATTCAACTCTCTGAACCCCTGCTCTATTTTTTCCATTCTTTTCTCTCTCTGTTCTTTTCTCTCTTCAATTTTAGCTGCTCTGTCTTCAGTATCACTTATTCTTTCTTCTGTCATTTCGAGTCTGCTTTGTATGCTTCAAATGTATTTTTTACTTCACCTATTGTGTCTTTCATTCCCATGAACTCCGTTACTTTTCTGTTCATGATTTCAAATTCTTCTTTACGTTCGCGCAATGACTTCTTGATGTCATTGATCTCTTTAACTATATTCTCTTTCATCTCATTAATTTGATTTTGGAAATGTGTGCTCATCTCACTGATTAGTTCTCTCAAATTCTGCATCTCTTCTGGGACTTTGATGTATTCCTTTTCTTGGGCCATGTCTTCTATTTTCTTAGTATGGCCCGTAATTTTTTCTGGTTCTTAGGCATCTGGTTAGTTTGTATTTTACTTAGATGCTCTATCTCTTTCTCTTTTATGGGGTTTTATTGGCAGGAGGCTGTGAGTTACCACCGCTCTTTGATTTTTGGCTCAACCTTGATTTTTAGGATTGTTCTGCTGGTTGCTCAAAACTGGGCACTGAACCCAGTAATTGGTTGTAGAGTTGTTTCCTAGGGCCTTGGCAGGGAGGCTATAGAGGCCAGGAAAAGCCTCTCTTACTTATTAATTTTCTTATGTGCACTTCCTTGGCCTGCCAGGAGTTGGCGCTTGTTGACAGCTCTCAATTCAATGCCTGGTCGGAGCCTATTTGTTGTGACAGAGACCAGATCAATGTGATAGAGCTTCCTGTCTGGGGCTAAGAGCCTTGTAATTCAAATTTTCTGAGACAGTTCTCCAGACTTATCTCGTAGCGCCCCCTTTTCCCAGCTAGGAAATATTTCCATTCCCTTCTGAATCCTCAACAATCAGTCTCTGTTAGTAGAGGAGGAGATTGGGAGGTTTGTATATCTGTAGCCCCTTGCAGGCTCCAAGGCAAACAGTGGCGCAGCCCCACCCAGCCTGGAAGGGCTCTCCGGACAGGGCAGACCAAACCCAGGAGTCCAAAGCAGGGTCAGCTCCAGTCTCTCTCTCCCCTCCCCCGTGGTGTCCTCAACAATTAGTCCAGGCTAGAAGAGAGGGGGCTTGCGAGGGTCGGATTTCTCCAGTCCTTTCCAGGCTACCAGGGCAAACCGCCGTGTGGAGGGGTCCGTGGGGTTCTGCAGCCCAAATTTCAGGTCAAAACTTGAGTTAGCCTAAGGCTGTGTCTCTCTCTCTCCCCTTTCCGGGAGTGGCAGATCCCTGAAGCCCCCTTTTTCTGTGGTCGCAGGCCCAGAGGCCCGATAATTCTGAAGAGTGTGGGGGAGGGTGCCGGCAGCAGCAGAAGCTGCTACTTGCAACTCACAGTTCTGTAGTTGTGATTTCCCTCTTCTGTCCCTCTCTCCTCTGGGTGGTGTGCAGCCTTCACCTGCTGTCCTAAACCCTAGAAGATCTTTTTCGGGGCTGTTTCAGCTTGTCCTCTAGCTATTTTTCTGGAGAAGAGATTCCCGTGTCTTACTAGTCCGCCATCTTCCCTTATTTTTTCTCAATGTCTTCTTGATGTCATTTATCTCTTTAACTATTTTGTTTTTCAACTCATTAATTTGATTTTCGAAACTTGTGCTCATCTCACAGATAAGTCCTCTCAAATTCTGCATCTCTAATGGGACTTTGATGTATTCCTTTTCTTGGGCCTTGTGTTCTATTTTCTTACTATGGCTCAAATTTTTGGCTGATGTTTAGGCATCTGGTTAGGATATAGTTTACCCAGATGCTCAATCTCCTCTGTTATAGGGATTTAGTGGCAGGAGGCTGTGAGTTAACACCGCTCTTTGATTTTTTCTCAACCTGGATTGTTAGGATTGCCCTGCTGGTTGCTCAAAACTGGGTACTGGACCCAGTAATTGGTTGTGGAGTTGCTTCCTAGGGCCTTGGGCAGGGAGGGTATAGAGGCCAGAAAAAGCATCTCCTACTTATTTTTAATTTCCTTGTGTGCACTTCCTTGGTCTGCCAGGAGATGGCATTCTTTGGCAGCTCTCAATTCAATGCCAAGTCGGAGTGTATTTGTTGCAACACAGACCAGATCAATGTGATAGAGCTTCCTTTCGGGAGGCAAGGAGCCTTGTAATTCAAACTTTCTCTGAGACAGTTCTCCAGCCTTCTCTGGCAGCCCCCTCCCTTTTCCCAGCTAGGAAATATTTCAACAATCCTCTGAGTCCTTAAGAATCAGTCCCCGTTAGTAGAGAAGGAGATTGGGAGGGTTGTATATCTTTAGTCCCTTGCAAACTCCAAGGTAAACATTGGCACAGCCCCACCCAGCCTGAATGGGCTCTTGGGACACAGCAGACCAAATTTGTGAGTCAAAAACTGAATCAGCCTTAGGCTGTGTCCCTCTCTCTCCCCTTTCCTGTGGAGTCCTCAACAATTAGTCCAGGCTAGAAGAGAGGGAGATTTCGAGGGTTGGATTTCTCCAGTCCTTCACCGGCTCCCAGGGCAAACCACTGTGTGGTCTCACCCAACCTGGAAGGGCTCATGGGGCACAGCAGACTAAATTTGTGGGTCAGATGCTGAGTCAGCCTTAGGCTGTGTCCTCTCTCTCTCCTTTCCTGGGGTGTAGATCCCTGGAGCCACCTTTGTCTGTAGCAGGAGGCCCAGAGGCCCGAAAATACTAAAGTGTCTTTAGTGTGGGGGAGGCTGCCGGCAGCAGCAGCTGCCACTGGTTCTAGCTCATGGTTCTATCATCGTGATTTCCCTCTTTTGTCCCTCTCTCCTCTGGGTGGTGTGCAGCCTTTATCTAAACCTATCCTAGGGAAGTGGCTGTGGCTCAATCACTAGGGCTCCCGTTTACCATATGGGAGGCCCCGGGTTCGGTTCCCAGGGCCTTCTGGTGAAGGCAAGGCCCGCCCGCACGGCGTGGTTGGCTGACCCAGCGAGCATAGGCAGCAAGGGGGGGATAAATGAATAAGTAAATAAAATCTTTAAAAAAAAAAAAAATAATAATAATAATAATAATAAACCTATCCTAAACCTTAGATCTTTTTTCAGGGCTGTTTCAGCCTGTCCTCTAGCTATTTTTCTGGAGAAGAGATTTCTACCATCTTCTACCATCTTACTAGTCCACCATCTTCCTCAAAGACCCCATTATATATATATATAATATATATATATATATATATATATATATATATATTTTTTTTTTTTTTTTTTTTTTTTTTTTT